>JBBJLS010000109.1:10437925-10464347 GCA_037577275.1 Bryconaethiops microstoma
TATTTATTGTAATATTAATGTTTTAACACTAACTTAACACTACTGTCCAGTAGTAAACAGGTTTTAAGTATAATTTTACCAGGTGCCTAAGACTTTTACACAGTACTGTATGTGAAACTAAAAGACACATTAATGATTCAGAAACATATTTTAAATCACTGTTTAGTACTTTGTAGTGGTTCACTCAAATAATGCACCACAAAATGTATTGTTTTGTCTACTGTGCATGTGTATATCTTATCAGGATGACATGTTGAGTGTCATGACCTTTCCTATTCAATTTTCAACCAGTGAACGGTCATGCACCATATCTGGAAGTGCATAAAAGAGCAATTGTGGGACGTGTTGAACAAACTAGTCTGATTCATGGACGCCCCACCTCACAGCTTACATGATCTACTGATTGTGGAGTCATTGCTTCAATGAGTCAAAACTGTTTTGGCAACATAAGGAGGACCAACTTTGTGGGCCAAATGTGTATTGGCTGTTCATTTTAATGGCTTTCCTGCATTTACAGAGATTGTACATCCCACTCCATTGTCCTGCTCTGGCTTATTTTCTTAACAACATTCACTCAGTAAAAATATGTTACAATGATGCTGTCTTATTTCCTTGGCTAAATGGAGCACTGTAAACTGCTAAGGCCTCCATGGAGCTGCAGTGTTTATTGTTGGAGGGCAGAATGGTATAGACTTATCTGTCATGTTATTTTGACACATGCTTGACCTTGCTCATGTTTCTACATGTGCAAACTCAAACCAGAATCTGAAAAAAACTCTCTGGTCCTCCATAACTCCAGGCAGACTGATTGACTGCTGATCCTTGTTGTGCATATTGTGAGCTCTGCCCATTACAGATGCCTTCAGGTAGCCTAAGGGCAATAACAAAATTAAAATGTAGGCTTGAATTTTACATTGTGATGCAATTCTGAGATCTGTACATAAATTTAACCCAGCACAACCTAGCAAATCGTACTTTTCTGGCACAATTCTGTCCTATCAGACTGAGATTCAGGAATATTTTCTTGTCAAATGGAGGAACTGTGTGAAATATTCTAAAACATTTAACTTAACCCAATTTTTAATTGAATTGATTGGGGAATATGCAGGTTTGGTGGTGCTGAATACTCTGTGGTTGACATTCATCAGGTCAAGATCGATGATGTGCAAAGTGCTGGCTGTCTTATTAGTGCAATAGTGACATTTATTACATTTGGAGTTAGGATTTCAGAGGGGAAATCTCATGATTTTTGTTCTTTTTATTCAGTTAAATCAAACTTGTATTTAAACTCAAGTCCTGCAGTATTTTTGTTTGGAAACAATGACAATGAGTTAATTTCTTAAACAATCTCTTTTATCGGTTTGGCCCTTTAGGTACTGGACTGGAGTCCTAACATGTCAGATTAACATTGCTGTAATTATTAAGTGCCAGTGAAAACCAAACACATTTTGATTTACAATAGGTGGAACCAATTTTGTGAGGGGAAAATTGGAAGTCCTAGATACAACAGATAAACAGCATCAGTACTATACCAGGACATATTGAAGGAAACACTCTGTAGAAGGTATAATATATGTTAATATGTTTCAAATAAAACATGGAACGTCTTTTACACTCTTCAGATGTCCTTGCTTAATCAAGAACAACCAAAAAATGTTCATGTGCGATTTCATTGTCTTAGCACTAACAAACCACCAGAATTTTTTATGAGTGCTAGGAAAAATTAGCATTATTGAACAGGTGCATTTTTCCTCCTTTTTTTACCATGATGTATAATGTATGGTCCAAACTGAAGACCTGTATTCTAATGTGACACTGGTATATTTATAACAAATGCATGGGTGCTTATTTCCCAGTTCTTGTGTATGCGGCAGCTGGTAGTGTAGTGGTTAGGACATTCACCCTCTGATCATGAAGTCCTGGGTTCAATTCCCAAGACTGCTAAGCACCTCTGAGGTACCCTGAGTAAGGTACTGTCCCCATACACCGTGCACCATGTTCGTGGCTGCCTGCTGTTTCACTTGGTGACTGGGTTAAATGCAGAGGAATAATTTTGTGCATATGACAGAATGGTCACTTTGATGGGGGTATCTTTGGCCCTGGCTCTATCTGACATTATGAATAATTTGTCACTTGATGTCCTTGTGGTCTGCAGAGCTTTCAGCACTAGCTGTGCTTCAATTCTGCACATTGTTTTCTCTACTGTTCAGTAGAGAGAAGGACACTGAGGCAGTTTTAAGTCTCTCGTGGGAACAGAAGTCTATACAAGGTTCATATTTTCTAATTAAATCCGCAAAAGGAACTTGCAGGGGAAGAGGAAGGAACTTGTATTAGCGACTGCTTTCCTTCTCATCTGAAATGAATGTGCTGCTAGTGTTTGTGAGTGTGTGTCCAAGCAACCTTATTGTCATGAGTCTTTCTTATGATGCTATGGTTAAATAGGTATCATATGGAACCTCCCTGCATTAGTGAGGTTTATAGATGAAAAATTCTTTCTTTCTTGCTTTCCATCTTTTCTTTGACTTGATTTCTTTTCTTTTTTTTTCCTTCCTTCTTTCTTTCTGAATATGTATTTCTTTCTAAATGTTTGTCTTCATTTTTATCTTTATTGTTTTTCTCTCTTTCTTATTTCTTCATTATTCCTTCCTTCTTTTTTCATCCTTCTGCTGTTGTGTTTTCTGTCTTGCTGTTTTCTTTTGTATCTTCTTTCTCACTGTCTTTCTTTTTCTTTCTCACTTCATTTTGCTTTTTCCTGTGTTTTTTCATTCTCTGTCTCTCTCTCTCGCTCTCGCTCTCGCTCTCGCTCTCGCTCTCTCTTGTTCTCTTTGAATTTTGATTCCCATAACAGAATAATGCATGAATAAGAGCTTTTTGGGAAAGTGCTGATTAGAAGCAGTATCAAGGGGAATGCCCCATAAAAGAGGCTTGAAATAATTTATATGCTTGCTTTTTGTTAGTGAAGTGTGTACAATACACTTAACTAAAACCCCAGTCACATCAGCCCACGCATCCACTATCAATACTTACAATTACATCCCATTACTTGCACCTAACCCAGCCCGGCCCCTCTCCCTGCAGCATATGGCTGTGTGTAACAGACAGTGTGGAAGAGGATGAGTTGGTGTGCCATGACCTAAGCGGCTCCTGTCAGACACATGCGGCAGTAATAAAGTGTCATGCCGTAATAAGATTACATGAGTGCTTTGTGAGCCGATCAGTGCTGTAGTGCTGTCAGAGGACTGATGGGACATGCTCTTACAGTGCCTGCCTCCTTCATTTCTTAAATACAGAGCATCAGCCCCTCTGAGTATTTGTCCTGCAGATATAAAAGCTTCTTACAATCACTCTCTTTAATAGCCACTGTTACAAAATCATTTATTCTTAGGATCAGGACTGCACAAAATACAAGTATTCCAATTATAAGGCTGTATGTTATGATTGTGATATTTCTTGCAGCATTTTCAAAAGGCATTGTGACTCAATAAACATGGATTACTTGAGTACCCTCATTAATCATTGCTCTCTTTTTGAATAGACTGGTCTTTGAACAGAGTATTCAGACGCTTGCAATAACTCGTGTAGGATGGCCCTCCCACATCACTCAACATGAGTCATTTAGCCGATGCAGCAGCTCTCATCAACACTGAGTAACCAGCATTGGTTAGTGTTCTCCTCCAAGTGTGTTGTAGTTTCAAAAAACACTCTTCCGTCTATAGTGGTACTATATATTTGAGTAAATCCTGGTTACTTGGTGGAATTAAACTTGATTAAACTGTGAAGAAGTAAAAAAAAAACTGTACACACTGGATGCAACATACTTTTTTCTGTGTTTGCAGTGTCAAAAAACTAACAGAGAGGCAGATGTGACATTAGGTAGGCTGCTTTCCATTTCCAAAAAATAAAGAGAGTGGAGAGTTTCATCACGTCATTTTGGAGCTGAAACCTCAGACTAATCTTTTTTAGGTTGGTCAAAGCAGTTGCTGGGAAACCGCCAGTCAGTCATCTTTGTTGGTGTAATGCCAACAGCAGAGATATGTGTGACATTTTTGCCATCCAGAAGACCAGCCATGCATCTGATGTGCAAGATGTGTACAGTTATATTTATATTTGAATTAATTTATTTACATGTGTATATGGAATACAGAGAGGCTGGAAAATGGTCAAATGAAAATGAAAGATGAAAATGAGGTTAGATCAGTATTCTGTATTTATAGAATATGAGGTTAGATCTATGTCCCATATTTAAAGTAACAGACGTGCAACCGGACAAGCCCACGAATGCCTATGGGTACAAAAATGTATTTTATGCTCAAGTTTGTCAGGGTGTTTTGCTTTATGAGTGTTTTTGAGACAATGGCTGTCCTGTGAAAAGAGCTCTATTCTGTCTGGAGCGGCTGCCAGATATGTAATGTAAATTCTCTCTCTGGTTGGACTGTGCTGTGAACTAGACACCGCCAGCCCTTCATTTCCATATTTTTGAATAAGCTCAGATCAGTGAACAGAGATGGACTTTAAGATGTCTGGGTGTGGGCCTTTCTGATGGTGTCTGCCAGAAGGGCAGTGAAAATGAGCCAGACTGCCATCAGCTGTCTATCAGTCTGTTTCACTGCAAATCGCAGAGTACATCTACATATTTATGGCAGAGAGAAAAGTGAGTGGGTAAAGACATTTAGAACAAAGCCTCATGTGCTTCTCCACTTAACCCCAACAGCTAACCGTTGGGTTAAGATTGGGGCAGAAGTAAAAATCAGGGCTGCATGTTATGGACAAATTACTGTGTTGTGATTGTGTTAGTGCATAACTGTGATTTGTGAAACTCTAAAAGCACGTAGGAGAACCACTGATACGTTAATACCTGACCTGCATTTTTTCAACCAAAGACATTGGACATTGATTTTTATGCTTGGTGTCTTCCTGCGTACGTTGTCTCGTCCAAACGCACAAACACCCTGTGGTCATAAAGCTCACAATATACATTATGACATTCATTGGTCAGAATCTTCTTCGCATATTTCAGACTTCTACGTTATCAGTATTCTGGATAGCAAATACAGGGTATGGAACATATGCAATGCACAGAGATGACAGAACAAGGACTGCCATCGCCATGGCTTAAAAGAGAAAAAGCTATATTGATAAAGGAAAAATACAACCGACAACTTTCAACTATTTATAAGAAAAAGAAGAATGCTGTATTATTTTTAGGTTATTTTTTTTCTCTTGAGTCGCCCACTCGGTAAAGCAAACCATAATTAACTGCCCAATTATGTGATGGAAATGACAACTGTAGCACTCTCAAAATGTAATTACAAAATTAGGGTTTATATGATTTGGGAAACAATATAAATACAACAGCCAAGATAAACAACAGTAAATCCAAACAAGAAAAGTTCAATCAAAGAGCTTTATACAGGGGTTGAAGAGCTAAGTAATGTGCCATAAGTTTGGGTGGGGTGAGCCACAGAGGTTGTAGATCTGACAGAAGTACAGTGCATGTGAAGCATGATTGTAGCTTTTTCACCACTTGTCTGTCATCTTCGTTGGTGTGATGCCACCTGTTTTAATTGACTTAAAAATAGCAGCGCAACAGGATGGAGGGGTTGCAGTTCAGGTGTGATTCTTGTTTGTGGTGGAACAGTTTAATTGTGTGTGTGTGTTTAGGAGAAAGAAACAGTTCAGTTCTGGAGTGTGTCTGTGTGAGGGAAGTTCAGTTCTCATTTAGTTTAGTTTAGGAGTCTGATGGCCTGCGGGAAGAAACTGTTTCCCTTCGTGGCAGTGAAGGCCTGCACGCTCTGGTACATTTTGGCAGACAGAACGTGGGAGAAGAGGGTGTGGAAGGGGTCAGTGGGGTCATCCACAATGCTGGTGGCTTTGTGAATGCAGCACATAGTTTAGATGTTTGTGACACAGGGGAGAGAGACCCCAATGATCTTTTTGGCTGCTGTAGGGCCTTGCAGTCCAAGATGGTACAATTCCCAAAACCTCAAAGTGTATAGTTTAGTCCTTCTGTAAAACATAGTGAGGATGGACACAGGAGGATGCGAGGCAGGAGTTAGTCATGAGCAGACTGTCCATGCACCAAAATACAGCCTGTTTGAAAGTGTCATGTTCAGTTTGTGGTCTGTTGGTTAGGGAGTTGCCCCTGTCGTGGAAGGCCGTGGGTTCGGATCCCAGGAATGTCACTGGCATCACTGAGGTACCCTTGAACAAGGTACTATTACCATACACTGCTCTCTGGGCGCTGTGTCACTGGCTGCAGACTGCTTCCCTTGGTGAATGCAGAGAAAGAATTTCACATTGATCACACCGTGTGCTGTGCTGTGGTGTGTTCACGCGCCACTTTATGTACTCACTTAACTCGTAAAATGATGTACTATTTAAACAAGTTCCTAGGGGAGAATAATTTGGTACATTTGGCCACACTTCCTCAAGTGCTGCTCTAAGCAAATGTCCAGTTCACCTAGATGAACATGTTGGCCCTACTTTTGACCTTTCATAATTCATGGTTGACAAAAGAAAATGCCCCCCTACCTTGTTTGACAAACGACATAACCCCACTCCCTCCATATTGAGAGGTATGTGAGGACCCCTGATTGCCAATGGGCGTATTGCACACTGTCTGAGTTTTAATGTGGCTCTCCCCCGCTGATGTATTTGCTGAGGCATGGCGCTCTTTGTGGCTCTTTCTGAGCTCCACTCTGTCTTCCCACACTCCAGAGACGTGTGGCTGTTAATTAGCGAGTGGTGAACAGAGGCAACCATATTAACCGCACTCTGACTTTTTTCTACTTGTGCATCATCCGGAAAATACTGGGATCGACATGGGGTTTTATTGCTTTAAGGCAATAAACTCCCAATGAGCTTAAAGAATCTAGTGTCTCATCAAATTAGCTCTGCGCTCTAGACGTCTGAATAAGTTTATTAGTTTAGAAACTGTGGACAGGAAGGCAGGTAAAACCTCTAATGATGAGGACCGAAATGAGGAATAGAGAGGGGAAAATAACAAAATGCATTACCAGATATAGGTTCTAAACTAGCAACTTAACGGCCCGCAATCACGGAAAACCAAATGTTTCTTTCTTTTTAAGTAAAATAAAATAGTTTGATTTATTATAGAAATTACTACATTTTCACTCAGCAGTCCATTATAAGTTGCAACTGTGCCCAGGTTGGAATTCATTGTGGTATTGGTACATAATACCACATACTTGTTATAGGTGGACTTTAACGAAAAGAAAAAATACAATCAGAATTTCTGCAAGTACTTTTTTAGAGAGTCTGTTTAAAAATCTTTGGATAAGAAGGAGGAAAGACAAGTGCGGCTTCAGGTAAATGTCCTTTTAAATATACATTTTCCTTTGAGCAAGTAAAACCCTTTCTGTTTTTCTCTCTCTCTTTCTCTAACTAACTTGCCCACAATAGACAAAATAAAAAGAAAGCTTGCTAAAGGGAAATGGATAAAATCATGAGCTGGTCATTACATCAAAATAAAAGAAATAGTAAGAAGACTGGCATGTTGACATTAAAGCAACTTGACATGTGCAGCTGTTTTGTGGAAAAGTCGTGTCGGGTTTGCTGAAATTTAGCTGTACCGGTGAGCCCTGGACAGGTCAGGTTGGGTCAAGTCTGTGGGTCTGTATTGAGTTTCAGTTTCATGCCCTTGATAGTGTTTGTGTAAATTCCGGTGGACTTATTTTCCAAATGTCAAATGAGGTTTGAGCCTGGTTTCTATACTGTTCTGCCTTTGAAACAGCAGGCAATAGATCAGTAATTCTTCCGTAGGTTCAGCTTGAAACTCATCACTTTAATTTCTCTCAAAGAACCTTTCCTTTCACATATGAGCCAGTCAATTGCACCTGAATTAGTCCCTGTATGACCTGCTGGAGTGTGTAGCACCATGTGTGAAGTATGTGTAAATATTCCAGGGCCTTGGAGACATCCATCAGTCACCCAGTCTATACATGCTATAAATTGATCGTCCATATGATGTCATACAGCTGCAGGTGCTGCAATGAGCTGCTGCAGTCAATACGGTTAAAATGAGTTTTGCTGTTGTGTCGCTTATTTATTTTTTTTAGGTATTCAGTGCTGGTCATTGCAAACGGGCAGCCTGCCAGAGTCACTGGAGAGTATAACTATGGATCCGGGGTATAAGGCTTCTGAAACTGTAATAACGGACCCATGGCCTTCTGAAAAGCAACATTTGTGCTCTGTTGAGTTTCATTTGTTTCTCACCAGTGTGAAATTGCAGCATTAAACTACATAAGCTGATCTTTAAGCCTGTAGACAAGTTTGTATATTGCCTGCCTTCCAGTGGCAGCGTGTGCTCTTCTACTTTCTTATTTAATTAAATGCAAATGGAGAGATAATCAGATAAATATTATTTGCCCACTAACATGTTAAGATCCATCCGGGGTAGCGGCTTGTGAAAAAGATTAGTTCTTTTTATGTGCATAATTTTTCTTTTCATGGAGCTTAGCTGTGTGGCATTTGATTTATCTTCTCTCACTCTATCTCTCTCTCTCTCTATCTCTCTCTCTCTTTCTCTCTTCCTTCCTTCCTTCCTCTCTCTCTCTGTCCCTCTCTCTCCGATCTCTTTCTTATTGTGAGGACGCAGACAGACCTGTCATATTATAGCACTGTAGTGCTTAGCTGAGTTTGAAATATTGACCCGAACCTGAATATAATCTGATCATTTTTTCTTCGTCCCATTATCACCAAATGTGAGGTATGAAAATTGATCAAAACAATGAGGTGGGCAAAATTATCTAGTAAAACTTTCAAACAACAACAGTAAAGTGTGCAATAAGTACAAAGAGAAAGAACACTAAATGCAGGGTAGAATCTAAAACTGCAAATTTCCCACTTGTGGGAGTAATAAAGGTTTATCTTATCTTAAAAACTGAGATTCCATGAGCAGTTCAGTACAGACAAATACTTTAAGTTCTATTGTACCGTTTCAGGCTTTATTTTGACAATACATTAAATTTAAAATGCCAAACAGCACCTGGTGAATACATAATACATAATTAAAGTATTTTTTCTTAGTTGACAAAACTAAGTTTACATTGGGGCAGTTCAGGGCTAGTAATATGTTAAAAAAAAGATTTCAAACAGGTGATATCAACCGGTGATTGAAGAGTTGTATTGACAAATACCACTAAAAACCTTACTGTGCAAAAATGAAGCTTCATAATAACCATGTGAAGAAGCAGCGTTGACTTCTCTGGGATGGACCATCACACAGTAGAAATGTGTATTGTTGTAAGACGAATCAGCATTTCAGATCGTTTCTGAAAGAAATAGACCAAAGACCAAAAGGACCATCCAGGCTATTATCCACAAGTCTAAACGCCAGGGTCTGTCATGGTGTGCCCTTGACTAAGGTAATTTGCAACATATGCTGCCTTCAAGATGACATCTTTTCCAGGAATGTCCTTGCATTTTCAACAAAACAATGGAAAAACACATTCTGCACACATTATAGAAGCATGGCTGTGGAAGAAGAGGATACGGGTGCTGGACTGGCCTGCCTCCATGTGTGGAGAAATTTGAATCAAATAATGTGACAACGACAACCATGTAGCGTTACACACCTTTAGACATGTTTGTAGGACAAATGGGGAAAAAATAACACCTGAACCGCTTCATATCCCCAGTGCCAAAACATCTTCTAAGTCTTGTGAGAAGAAATTGCAACTTTATGAAGTGGCAATTGATTTACCGTCCCAATGTTTTTGGAGTGTATTGCAGGCCTGAGGAATATAGGAATGGATGTATATTAACACTTGAAATGAACCGTACCATCCTATCATTTTCTGATTTGTGGATTGTATTCTGGGTTGTAGAAACCGTAAAAAGCAGTACAAACCATTTATATCTTTAAAGCCATTGTCAGACTGGTTTCACATTACATTTGCCCATTGAAAAAGGCAATTTATTTGAATGGTAATGAAGTTGGAACACAAAAGATGGATTTTGCTTCTGGTAGTGATTCATTGCTGTTGCAGGGTTCGTCTAGGAGAAGTTTGATCCCATGAATTCACAAACCTTGAAAACGTGTCAGGCTGTGGTGTCCTCAGATAATATAGTTGTCCAAAAATACAATATCAGTATAGCTGCACTGCAAAAACTCCTGATCTAACCAAGACTTGCAATCTTAGTTTGTTTTAAGATATTTTTTCCTATTTCAAGAAATCTCAGACATGAAACAAGTTAAATTATCTGCCAGTGAAGTAAGATATTTACACTTGGTAAGATTTCTTGAAATAGGCAAAAAATAAAAAATCTTAATAATCATACAAATCTGCTCTTATATAGTATTTTATTCTAAAACAAGATCAAGAAGACTTTTAGGCTATAATATAAGATTGCAAGTCTTGGTTAAATCAGGAGTTTTTGCAGCGTGACTAACATAAGCTGTTCAGTGAGCTATACATTCCCTCCAAAATTATACCACAGCAGCCCATAATTTTGGAAGTTTTGTCCTACCCTGGTGAAGACAGCAGTCAGGTGAAAGTCCAGAGTGGCTGTGGCTTAAAAGGCCTTGTTGTGGAAAACTGATTTTTTTTTTTCTTATTTAACATTAAAGTTTCAGAATGTAGCATTTGCTCCCCAACCCTCAAAGTCTATGGAAATAAAACAGCCCGTTTTTAACTCTAAGCATTTATGATGTCACAAAAACCAAATCATTTGTATATATCCGTATGTTCATCCTAAAGCAGATTAGACCAATCTGTTTACACTGTCACAAGATGTGTTTAAATCTGAATTATGCACAATACAGCAAAAGCTAGAACAGAGCTCGTTTACATGTCTTAAAGGCACGGTAACAAAAGCACCCTATATAATTTACAGTTATAGGACCTTTAAGTCTGACATGAAAAATGACTTTCATAGCATAAAATTTAACTGCATTCTCTTCACAGCCCGTAATACATTACAACCACATAATTGGAGAAAAAGAATAATATGTATGCATATTTTGACATTCCTAGTATTCTGCAAGACTCATAGTGTCCATAAACACATGCTACAGTAGTAAATAAGTAGTTAGTAGTAAGTTGTATATTAAAAAAGGTTTAGTTTCAAAACTAAATTAAGTATATTAATGTCAACATTACAGGATTTTGATGTGCTTTGGGGGTATACATCTCTAATTGGATTACACAAACATGGATCTAGCTTTTAGGTCCTTTGAAATTAGACACACTGTAGAAAACACTGCAGTAAGTGCTGCTGCCAGGTAACCTTTCGCAAATGATGAGTGTTTATAGGGATATTTATTTGCACCTCCTGTTACCTGAGGGGCTCTTTCCTTTCTGCAAAGCCATGGAGGAGTGGGGGCAGGAAATAGCCCTGTGCGGGCTTCAGAGCTGCCATGTGTGCTGCTTAATAATTGAAATATGTATGAATAATTTGTTCTAGATATGTTCGTGTGAGCACCTCTCTCGCTGTGGAGGATTCTATATTTAACACTTGAGCTAAGGAGGTAGCTCTCGCTCTCTCTCTCTCTCTCTCTCTCTCTCCCTCTCTCCCTCTCTCCCTCTCTCCCTCCCTCCCTCCCTCTCTCCCTCCCTCCCTCCCTCCCTCCCCTTTTATTATACATATTTGTTTGTTAAAATAGACATTTTAGAAAAATGGTCTACAGAGAAATAGCTTCTAATTTCAGTGTTGCTTTCAGTTTCTTTCTGTCTTGTGACATTTGACAACATGTAATGATATATCAAATTATTTTTAATGTTATTTAGCAGAATGATATGAGGCTCGTGAGGGGGCGCAGAACAAATTGAGCAGCACAGGAACATGTGGAGCAAAAATGCAGAAAGAAAAAGATGAGGAAAAAGATGGAAATAAAGGAGTGGAAGGAGAGGTCTCTTGCTCCTGTTGTCCGTGTGGCACTGTGGTTGGCATCGCCACGGAAACGGATGCGTGATCATGCTGCTGATGACCAGCTGTGTCTGAATGAGGAGAGGGATACCCTGCTGGGCATACACACACAGACACAACACGCACATGCCCACGCTGTATGAACACACACACACATACACACACACACACACACACCCCCCACATAGTATGTCCATTTGTAATACCATGCTTGGGCAACAATGTAGATTCTTGAAAGACATTGTGGAGAAAAGCACATAAAAACAAATCTTGATTTCTGGATGCATTTCTGACATCACTGACTGTAGCTCAGTAGGTACTGAATAATTTCATGGGGTTACACTCAAGATTTTAAGGGGTTACAGTCAAAATTAGAGTGGACAAAAATATTACTTACAATATATGTTCTCAATGAATGATAAACAGGGAATCCATGGTTCTTATAAAATGTGTGAGTATATGATTGTTATATGGTATATGATTACTTGATCAATCATCAGAGTAATTGCTAGATTTCTTCATTATTGGCATCATTGATAATGACTGCCCTCTTCAAAATACAATATGCTACATGTATCCATTAATGTTTTCAGTCACCTTAGTCATTAATTTGTCTTGTAGCAGTAAGTCAATGGAACTGGACTTGTGATTATTACTTCAACATACCTTTATGTGATTTTAGCAATTTTAGCATTTATGCCTTAGGCCCCCCTGCCTTGATTTACTGCTACTAGACAATAGAGCTGCACAGTATATAATTTTCTGATTGCTACTGTGATACCTAATTGGCTCTTTGATTGCAGAAACCTGCATTATGTAAATGAGCCTCTGACCTGATTGTGTTAATGTGTGCTGTGAGTATCCTGACATAAAATGCATCACATCAACTGCTGACCATAACAGATCTAGACAAACGATAATATCAGTACAATAGATAGCAAGGCAAAAAGCATGTACATCAGCCTTAAAAAGTATATGTGCCACATTTAGAAATGAATTAATTTTACTGTGTAAGGAAACAAAATGTCAAACAAAATGTCGTGTTTTTTGAACAGTCTGTTCCAAGTCTGTAATTTTTTTTTTTTTGCAAAGTTTCTTTCAAAAGGTGACTGGTGTGTTTCAGATCATTATCATTTGAATTTTTTTTTTTTGCAGATTTCTGCAGGTTTGTATCTTCTGAGTTCATGATCCTATCAATGAACACAAGCTCACTGACACCAGTGTAGGAAAAATGTCCCCAGACTTTGACATATATTGCTCCTGAACACTCTGTACACAAATATTCTTCATGCTTTCTCCACAAATAATCTGCCTTCAGTTTGATTTTGTGCTAAAAGTGTTTTCGTCCAAAGCAAAGGCCATTTTGTTAAACAAAAGAACAGACCTGAGGAACGTCATTTAAAGTTTAAAGTGTCCAAATTAGAGATCTGCATGCGCATAAAATCGAAACACAGTCTGCACCTGACCTGTTCTGACTGCTTGTGCTAAATTTGAAACATGAACCCGACCTGAACCTGAAGGTGCTCTAACAGAGATGGACTGTCACAGACCTGGTTTTACTTAGTTACTGAGCTTGAGCTGAGGATATGAGAATGTTCTAGTAGTAGAAACTGGTATTTCACACACGTTTAAGTACACTAATCGTTTTTTGTCATTCCAAGTTCGACCCAAGCCCAGTGTGGCACATGAAAAATCAGCCGTGGGTGGCCATTCAGTTCAGTCCAGCTTGTAGCTCTCAGGTTGTTCTTTTTATCTGCTCCTTTGTGCTTGAAAAGCATTTATCTTATCACAGCTTCACTACATCAAACCCGAACAAGCAGTGCTTTGACCGTCGGACAGGCAAAGTTGAGCTCCACACTTATCTTGTCAGGGATTAGAATACTGAACATCAGCTCTTTTCTGTCCATCCATCCATCCCTCTATCTATCCTTCCGTCCCACCATCCCTTAAATTACACTTGGGACAGTACCCTAACACCGACCTCCGAGCACTTAGCTGCTTACAAACCAAAGAGGTGTGACAGTTTCACAAGTGTGGCAGGACTTTTCTGTTTCCTAATTCCAAACAACAACTGAGTGATTGATATGAATGGTTTGGTAAAAAGTCTAATTTACACAAATTCTAATTAGAATTGCAATCCAAATTTCACTTCTTCAGGTTAGTACTGAATCTACATGACTAACGTTTCTTACCACATGTTGCTCGGACCACATCCAGCTCTTTATTAAGGTGGTGGCACATTTGTGGATGTTGTTTAGAACACAGTATGACTTTCTGTGAGCTATAAAAATGAACAAAACTTCACTGCCACAGGCATCTATTCCAGGCATCTATTCTTTTTCAATTTATGGTGGTCGTTGCCACAAAGAATAATTCTAGATGTGGTTTAGGAAAACAGACCCTGTTGTCTCAAGCTACTATACTATCAACTAGTATAACTGATCTGGGCTGTTAATGTGGAATTAGTGATTTTATATATATTCCAGTAAAATGCAAATTGTTGGTGTCATTTGGTAATTTTTTGTTAATTTGCCAAGGAGTCTGATTTTTGGATGCAGAGACAAAAACATGCCTGTTATCAGAATTACAGAGGAGGGTTATGGTTGTCAATCCCAATTCTAGCACCGCTGACAGACACTAATAACATTATCGAGAACCAAGTAACATGTGCCACTCACAGAGACAGTCACTTCAGGTTTTGGCTTCATAAATCTCCATGTAATCTTTATCTTGAACCAGCTTGGGTGATCAGTCTTGCATACGACTGTAATGTTATTTTCTTCTCCTCTTTCAGGCGACAATTGGAATAGACTTCTTGTCAAAAACCATGTATCTGGAGGACAGAACGGTAAGGCTCTTACACTCTGTGTGTGTCAAATCCTCCCTTTCACATGGTGGAGTGTTGCGAGGATCTATGACATACTATCTCTATTCATCATTTCAGTTTCAAGTTCTGTTAAAAAAGAAAAAACAAACATTTGCTGACCTCTTTTTTGCTCTTATTGATGTTGAAAGGGATGCAGTGGGATGAGAAAGGTTCTGATTTTGGTTTGAGTAGCAAATGCTTGAATTTGCAATGACAGCTTTATGTATAATAAAAACAAAAAAGCAGTACAGAAACAGTCTAAATAA
Organism: Bryconaethiops microstoma; assembly: GCA_037577275.1. Taxonomy (NCBI): domain Eukaryota; kingdom Metazoa; phylum Chordata; class Actinopteri; order Characiformes; family Alestidae; genus Bryconaethiops; species Bryconaethiops microstoma. The sequence goes on from JBBJLS010000109.1 coordinate 10,452,947, forward strand.
AAAAGCAACCTGGGGTAAATTTTGTATCTTCCTGTATTTAATGTTGTTTATGTGTGAGGGGTATGTATATATATATATATATATAATGTGTGTGTGTGTGTTTGGAGTTTAATTATCTCTGACTATGCATTCTCGCTGTTGTGTGAACTGCAGGTGCGGTTGCAGTTGTGGGACACAGCGGGACAGGAGCGCTTTAGGAGCCTCATCCCCAGCTATATACGAGACTCCACTGTCGCTGTGGTGGTGTATGACATCACAAGTAAGTGTTTCATACACACAAATGCATAAAAGTTGGATAATTACTCACATACACGCATTTTATGCCAAAGTGTTAGGCCAGCTGACAATATTATAGAAAGCTATCTGAGCAGAAAGTACGATTTTTTTCCAGTAAAACACTATAAAATCCAAATAAACTTTCATCGAAAGATCCAAATAAACATGAATAAAATAATACTTTTCTACTTTGAGGAAAGATAATAAATTGGGGGAAAAAAACACATGTGGTTGACAAAGTGTGACTGTTCTCCTTCTCAGTCTAGCCCATGTTTAAATGTATAGATTAACACTTCTGACTTAAAAGAAAATTTCACTGATTTTTAACTTTTTTGCATAATTAAGTGGTTAAGATGTAAACAAAGTCACTGAGAGTGATCTGATGTGATTTTAAAGTAAAATAAAGAGTCAGAATTATTCACAGTAGTGTTAGGAACCAGACATTAGAAGCCATTTACCATAAACTACCATCTACCTCAGAGTTCCTGCATCAAATGGTTGTAAACATTGAGGCCTTGTTTTGTAATAGTCTTCAAAAAATAAAATGAGTTTCTTCTGTGCCAGATACGTACAATCAGAGAACTGTATTTCCCAAAGAAAGTTTTCATTTTCACATTTACTCAGAAGTCACAGGTCTATTCACTGGTTGTTTTGACTAGTAAATAAAATTGCTACATTTGCATTTTGGAAATCATGACCCATGGTTCCTCTAACCACCACTGTAAAGAAACTTGAGTCAGTACATTTTTCTACAGTGAACTATTTCATCAAACCAGTCTGAATGACTTTGTTTATTTTTAACTGTATGGGTTGGGAGCTAAAAATACTGGGAAATCTCTTTGAGAAGGCTGGAAATGTTAAAGGGATCAAATCTAAATGCATTGCATTAATCTTTATACATATTGTTCCTAATATTTTTTAAGCAAATGAAAAGTACAGGTGGCCAAAGACACAGTATTTTTGCCCAGTACCAAATATTAATGAAAGCATATGAACTCCTGCCAATCCCATTATGATTTGTTTTTTACCAAATAAATATAAGAGACCTAAGTGACTGAGATGTGAAGCATGGCACACCCACCCAGTCCCAGGGTGGGTAACACTATAAAGTAGAACATTATTGTAACTCTGTACTTGTTTAAACATAAACTGCATGACCATGTATGATCATCCTCAGACACCCAGTGTGCTTCTTCCTTTTATTGAGCCCAACGAAAAGATGACAGCTTTATTGTCTTTAAATCCCAACATGACCATCAGAGGCCAGCGTGTGTTATGTTTTCATTGCACAGGCGACCACAGTGGGGTTGATAAAGCTGCCTTGGGGAGAGGAATAGTAAAGTGTGATTTTATAGGCAAAACACCCTGGAATATAGTAGGTTTGACCTTGAGGCAGTACCAAGGCTGTTAATGTCTGTTTCTGATGAGATCTAGGCTTTGATCTCAGATAGCACTGAGTCACACTCAGATGTGTCTGAAGTCATAGTTACTGCATCACAAGGGCTTTTAAGTCCGGGGTGTGAATGTGTTGAAGGTGAAGATTCAACTGCATCAATTTAAAAAATGGCTTGGAGTATTATTATCATTGTTTATTGTGTAAATAGCTCTTTTAGTCATGTTTGTGTTTCAATGGCCTGATGCACTGTGCCTCCTGTCTGAATAAAACTGGCACATGAGCCTAAACATGCAGTTAATGTGGCGTGTGAGAAAGGTTAACGAGGTGCGCGCAGAGGACTGCATCTCGGCCGTGGTTCCGCGGGGCGGGGTGGGGTGGAGTGGGGGGTGTTTACTTTCTTTTAAAAGGCGATTCAAACACTTCAGTTGACTCACAGCTGTCGATTTGGCAATACTTCGATATCAATGTAAGAGACCAGGCAAAGAGCCGCAGGTTGGCCACCAGGGATCTAGATCTTATGTACAGAAAATACAAAGAAATACAGAATATATACCACAATGTATACTTAAAATGCAATATCATACTCTTGGGATTGGATGTACTTGTGTGAGTGGCAGCTGCAATTTGTGTGCGCAGTCTGTGTTATTGTTGCACAAACTCTTATTTTCATGGTGGGAGTGAACTAACATCACTGCAGAATGTTTTATTGGAAAAAAACGTAATTAATAAACATCGTCACTGAGCTTCCATTCTTGGCTTGTTATTTGCAAACTCTTCTGTACACTGCATTGCTGCGGATGAGGCTAAATGCAGTTCGCATGATAAACTGCAGCCGTAGTCAATTGACAGGAAATTCAGGTGTATTGTGATCATATATTGTGGTCACTTCTTAGCACATTTTGCTCTGTACCTTGGGTCATATGTACATCTGGCCTTCAGTGACTTTTAAAATTAATTCTGAAGAGTACTAAAATAAACAGACTGAATTTAGTTGTCGTAATATTTGAGATTTCGTAATGCGTTGAATTGTAATCTAATTGCATCCTAGGGATGTCAGAGATCAAAAACAAAATTCTTCATTATTTAGTTGTTTGTTTGGATGGAAACCCACTGAGACCCACTTTTGATATTTCTGTAGCAAAACATAGATTTGAGTTTCTAGGTAATCTAATGAGAATCTTACCACCAGTGAAGTTTATTTGATTTCACTCTCCCTGCATACCCCTTCCAGCTACTGTGAGAAGCAAGACTCATTACTATCATCATTCATAGCTGCAAATTAAAGAAGAACTCATGAAGGGGAACTGTGAATGCTCTAGATAACATTTGGGCATTTACTTGATACAAGAAGATATAGATTAATCTTTCTCTCTCTTTCTCTCTCTCTCTCTGTTTTTCTCTCTCAGATGTGAATTCATTCCAGCAAACCTCCAAATGGATTGATGATGTCAGAACGGAGCGAGGGAGTGATGTCATCATCATGCTTGTGGGCAATAAAACAGATTTGGCTGATAAGAGGTTGGTCCCTCCTCCAGTTTAACACACTGCAGGCTTCTGTGGTACTTACTGTGAGCAGGCAGATTAAGAGAGTACTTGGATGCAACTCCATGGTGTGTGGATCTAGGGCAGCATTCATATGCAAAAACATACAGCCAGAGGAGAAGATCATACTGCAGCAGAAGAGATATTTCAACTTCGATGTAGTCTCTCATTACATCACTTTAGGTCTTGGGCTGAAGCTGTATTTAACCGTACAGTATACTGTAGTATTGATCTTATTAGGATCATATCCTGCATTTTTCTTGTGGAGTACACTATCCCTCAGAGCCACTTTTGATAATTCTGTGAGTCTCTGTAAAAAAAAAAAAACCATAATTCTTCTCTACATGTACTCTCTTTATGGGAGAAGCAATATTGCTGTAGGCTGATTAGGGATACATATCTGAATGTATTGGTTTAATAATACTACAAGACAAAGAATTCAAAATGGACTGCTTAAGGGATGTATAGACTAGGGAGTTAATTAGGCTTAAACCGATTGACAATAGCATTGTGAATTGAAGAGCAAATTTCCAAAACTGCATTTTACTTGTTTTACCTATTGGAAAGCATTTCTTACAGGAAATAATTTGTTTAATTGAAATTTTACAGTTACTTGTAATTTTTCAATGCCTGTTTCTAATGTGCAACTCCTGCACATTTTAGTATGGGCAAATTTGTTTAAAAAATATAATGATAATAATTTAAGTAAATTGATATATTCAATGTCACAAAATTTAAAAAGTTAAATATTTATATTCTACTACATGACACAGCATAGAACCATCTTTGTTTAGAGACGCAGGAGCAGAGAGACGCAGGAGCAGACTGACATTCTTTCTTCTTTCCTTTTTATTAATAAACAGAAACAAAAGGCACAAGGGCCCAAAAACACTGAACAGAACTAAGGAGCCTGAACAAACACAACTCTACCTTAACGTGTTGGAGAACCTACAAACCTAGAAAACACAAAACAGGCTATTTAAGCTTAAACTAAACACAAAACACATGTTACTAATAATTCTCTCATCACTGGCCAGCCAAGAGTGCAGGGATGAGACCACACCCCCCAGTCAACATAGAAGTCCTTTACATTACCCCACAGTGGCCTCTTGCAGCCACTGACTGGGGATGTGACACTTACACAGTGTGTTGGTAGTGCAGTAATGTGGCTCTTTTTTTTGGGAAATGGGGGTCTCCCTTATACCTCCCTGTTCCACCATAATAATTATCATTTGGCAATGAACAGCATACGATTATATCACGTCAACAATGAGTGGTACTTTTTGAAACAAAGTATGTTAGACCAGTAGCCTGGCCATTAGAATAGAGAGAACTGTTAGAGATAAAAAGGCTAGGTCCTGAGAGAATTCATCTCTATTATGAAACATCTGTATGCCACTCCTAACCATGTGCAGTTGCCTGTAACTCTGAGCTCTTTTTCTTTTTCACTGCTTAATGAAATAGGACCATGAAATCATTACCAGCATTCCAAAAATTAGGAAAGATTAAAGGAAAATGAGCTAGCTCACTTTCTACTCCTGCTTCCATGACAGATTTACAGTAGTGATGAAGTGAGTGTGTACATGTATGACCACATATTTTTCATAGAAAATCTTTGTAAGCGTAATGAATTGAGGTAAAATTCATTACGGCCGATATTGCTATGCTAATGTGAAACATTATTATGCAAATATGCTTAGAACTGTCATGATCACTCACCTTGATGACTCAATTGAAAAAAAAGACATTGATTAGTTGTTAACTTACATAAAGATAATGCATTTTAAATTCTCCTACCAGTCTCCCTTACAATAAGAGCCAGAGCCTGATATATACACCAATTTACAGTATGGATGGTATGGGCATATGAAGTGTTTTCATGTAGCTTCTTAATTTACTTTTTAAACACATTCATATATTTCAGCACATTATATCCAACAATATCCAAGCAAATTTTCTAATACGTGAATTCGGCTATTGTAAGATGCACCTATTTCTACTCACACTGCAAGCATAATCTCCATAAACATTGCATATACCATGGTCAGTGCCAAGTGTCAGCTAGATGCATATAAAGCCCTCCTCACTGAACTGTGAATCGGTAGAACTGCATTCTATGGAGTGATTGAGCTCCTTCCAGTACCTTTGAGATAAAATGGAGAATCATCCAATATCACTACCTGATTTCACTAATCCTGTTATGGCTGAACACAGTCAAATTCTCACAAGCAGTGTTCTAACATCTAGTGCAAAGTCTTCCCTGAAGATTAGAGGCTCCTGCCGCAGCAAAGGGGGATAAACTCTTGATCTATACTTTTACTTTATTAATACCCTTTATTTTTGAAAGAATCTTCAAAATAATCCATAAATTGCTCAATAGCTAATTCAGTCGATTGTGACAGCCCTGATAGCAACTCTTCCCTGTGGTTATTTCGACTTCAACACTTCTCCAGTCCTGAGTGCTGTGAGTTAAATTGAGTTTGTTCTACCCCTGCATGGATGACTGCATAGAGTAGCTAATATCTGTTTTCCTCCCATACTCCTCTTTCTTATGCACTGACTGTAGCACTGTGTGCTCATACAGCCCACCAGGTCTTGGTCTTGCTTGACTTGGAAAGCAGACGGTTTGCTTTATGGGATCAGTCAGCCTTGATTTTTTGGCTTTGAGCTCTGCGGTGATCTCAGCAGTTGCAGTCTGTTTGTGCAGTAAGGTCTGTTTCTGCTGATGAGAGCGCAGCTGTCTTCTAATATTCCATCATCCTTAAAAACAAAATACTCTGTCCCATGCTATGATACCAGCAGCGGAACATCAGCAGTTTTTACCACGCACAGACTGTTTATGTGTGGCTTCAGAGTACAGGTACAGTTACAAAGGCTTTTATTTAACGTTAAGACAAGCATTACACATTCATTGTGTTCAGTGCTACACAATGCGCTAGAATCAGGTTTATTCCCACCCAGTACAGTACATTATCAAGTATTAAGTGATTGTTCATGGTAGGCTATGCCATTTTACGTTCATGTATTACATATTTTCTGTAAACGCAACACATAGCTCAATTACGAACATTGCAAGATTCCAGTGGGGAAATTCAGCTTTATAATGACGATGCAAAAATGTGACAGTGATCATTGAGGACATGTGACAATGCATTATGGAGTATAAACATTCTATTGAATATTTGATTCTGTATTATTTATGGTGCCCAGCATCGGCAATCCAGTCCAGCACATTCATGTTAACCCCTCCCCCTGTCTTCCAGCTTTAGCCTCATTAGTAAATCGTGCCACAGTTAAATACATTCAAAATTGGTTCCAAATGGGCACGAGGGCCAGTAAACACACTTTAAACAAAAACAAAAGGAGAACAGAGAAACACTTCCGAAACTCAGCCAAACTGAACTTAAATATAACACCTAATCGCTCCTGAGCACACCGGCAGCTGAACTAGTTACATACACAAATTCTTGCTCGGTGTGCTCAGGATGTCAAAATAAAAGACAAAGACTAAAACCTTAAATAAGGCACCGTCACTGCCTCCAGGCCTGACAAACATGACTAACAGTGCATCTGGCATTGCACATCTAGGGCTTGAGCAAGTATTAAGATGCCAAAGAATGCAAAGATTGAGGTAGACAGCAATAAGTAATTGTGGAAAAATAACAAGTAGATCATTATGCTTTATAATCCACTTCAAGAACTGTTTACTTGCTGCCAAATATTTTCCCTCACCCTTGACATTGACCACTGCAATGAGATAATCAATGTAATTCCCTTCAATTGTCTTAGGTTTCAATATTGTGGCTGATCCTGTCAATACAATGAAATTAGAAATGTTAACATTTGTTAAAATTTGTATGTCCATTTTCAGCACACACTTGTGCTGTATTGAAAATATTTTGAATCTGAACACCACTGTACAGTATCTAGCTGAAATATGTAAATTCGTGTCTAAATGTTTGGAGATATCTGCTCAGCTAAAGTTTATCAGTCTCACCTGCTGATTAGTCAAGTGTATTTATACGCAGATTGTCCCCGCTTTGCTGCAGTATTAGCCTCTCCTCTTGTTTGGGAAGGCTGTCTCCTAGATGTTGAACAATTGATGCGAGGAAAGATTCTGTTCAGCCACAAGAGCATTAGTGAGGTCAGTTCCTGCTGCTGGATTATTAGTTCTGTCTCATGAACTACCTCACTTCAGAGAATTCAGTTTCTCCAATGCTGGGAGCCTTTATACTCCTGTACCTGACACTTGGCATTAGCCATGGTGACCTTAGGCTCCAGAGCTTCCCATTCTATTGGCAAAGTTTTTCAATGTGCTAGTCCAAGAACCAGAAATTGCGATGATAAACACAGTACAGCATATAAGGGATGCTGCTGGCAAGTCAAGGTTACATAAACTGTGTCACAGTGCTATCTAGCTAGTTTCATTAATAAGAGAAACTGTCATCTTTGGCCATCTTCAGTAAGCAGCATATATCTACTGACCTTCATAATCCCTTTGTTATGAAAACACAGAGATATAAAAACAAGCCTGAACCACCAACCTGCCATAAATTACAATGAGTAAATGCAAGTTCAGGTCATTATAGCTGACAATAAGCTTAGCTCCAGGCTTAATCAATCAGAGCAGTGTTGTTGTATAATGAATTGCTTCATCAGAACAGTGGCGAGGCAGAGCTAAAGACTAGGTTTGCTTGAATATAAATGCAGTGCTGGGTTGGTTTCCACGACAACTGTGATGGAATGTGACAGGTGTAGGTGGCTGCTGTAGAAGAGTAATAGGATGGTAATGAAGCTGGTTAGCGCACTGCTAATGTAGCGCTGGACTGCTGGCCAAAGAAGAGGGCTCACCATCGGCATTCATTTATCTGAGCCTTGATTAATATGTGCGTATATAGGGCACTGGTGTGTTTCAGAAATGATTTGTTACCCCCTCTTCTCCAGAACACTGAGTAAAACGTCAGTCTGCCACTTTTTCTCCTTGCCCTTGTGACAGGTGCTTGCTTGTTTTCTGCCTGTGTGCCTAAACCAATCACCATCACCACCCCCACCCCCCTAAACCCTGAAGATTTCGATGATTCACTGTCTACCTCACACCTGAAAGGTTCTCCTAGCAGTTAACTGGGCTTTTAATGGGACAGGCTTGCACTGTGGGACTGCCACACTGCCAAAACTAATCCTTTGAACGGACCTTTTTAAAAATATACCACCATAATTATTGCCATATAATCATATAACTGAAAGACAAAATTGTGTTGATGTAATGTTTGGGCACACCCAAATTTAAAAATTCTAAGTGAAAATAATAACACATCCTCTACAGAGAATTCTGCACAAATGCTGTATAATTGCTAAATGTAACATATTGGAAAATACAAAAAAAGCATGAAACATGCCCTATGTAAACATTAATTGTGCATCGCAGCTTTCAGTAAAATGTCATATTTAATTTTGGTGACATTTTTTCACTTAGAAAATCAACAAAACATGACATTTGATCTGGGCTGTTCAAACGTCTGCCGCATCTGTATATGTGGGAACGATGTACACATTTTTGTGTGTGCTGATCTGATACTGCTTTTAAATGCAAACTTTTTTCACTCATCTTTATTTTTAGGGTTTTTTTAAATGCCATTTTGTCTTTACTTTCCTTTTGTCTTTGCTTTTATTTTTTATTAAATATATACTTGTCTTTTATAAAATATATATCCATTGTTTACATGTAATTATTTCAGTTCTTCCATTGTTTACATGTAATTATTTCAGTTCTTATTTCAGTTCTTGTTTCTCTATGAAGTGAGTTCTGAGTTGCATTTAAATTATGTAATGCGCAAACAAATTATTATTATTATTATTATTGTTTTATTTTTTATTGTTATTATTATTAGTAGTAGTAATAGTATTAGTAGTAGTAGTAGTGGTAATAGTATTAGTAGTAGTAGTAGTGGTAATAGTAGTAGTAATATTAGTGTTGGATAGCTCTTTCTCCAGCTCCTTCTTCTTGTAATTCTCTACATTTCCAGCCAGTGTCTGATTGACCTACTGTGCTGCAGGAAGAGTGCTGGCATCTGCAATTTCATGAAAAGGATCACTCAATAAATGTCCCACTGTAGCGACCTTAGCCTTGCCCAGGCTGTTAGATAAGGCACAGTGTTCAGGTCCATAGACTGAGCTAAATGTCTGTGTTCAGGTGAGCTCAGCACAGACTGTTGCCATGGTGCTGATATCTTGTCAAGAGTGAACAAGTTGTTAGGGCTTTTAATGCCAAGTCTATTGCTAAGTGATGTGAAAGCTCAGTTTTTATGAAGATGCATGTGTTTGCATATGTCTGCAGTAAACAAACTGTCCAGCACTGCTGGGTATGCAGATTGCTTGAAAGATACATGCCCCACCTTGAGCAACATTTTGCTTAGAAGCCCTAAGAGTTTGCATTGTTTTGCTGTGACACAGAGTACAATACAAATGAAGAGGTAAATCCTCATTACTGCAGGAATTATCATGCTCATAAAATCTTAGTTTTCATATTGATACCAAGTTTAGATCTCTAAAATTCCAAAATATAACGTTTGTAAGACTGAATAAATCATTTGAAAATATTCACATTTCTGTAATTAGTGTACTTAATTCATGTAGTGTACTTAATTCTTTTTTCTATTTATTTTTCAGTAAAAGCCTTTTCGAATCACATGTGTGAGTAAATGGAAAAAAAACATGTCCTCATAGCATTCTGAACAGAAGATTATAGGAACATAATGCTCTCAATGAGCATTTAAAGATTGAAGACAAACGGTTCCATGGAAACCCCAGTAAATCATCGGAGCTAAGCATCTGGGTGTATCAAGTCAGAGTAAAGTGGGTGGGGAGGGGACAAACACAGTTTGCTGCACACGTGGCTGTGTAGCCACAGATCAGTCAGAGTGCCCATGTGGACTCCTGTTCACTACTGAAAATACCTACAAGGGGCATGTGAGAGTGGAAAAAGGTGGCCTGCACTGATCATGTTTTCTTTTACACCATGTGGTTGAGATGGCACCAGGAGGCAGTGTGACACTCTGGACAATGTTCTGATGGAAAGACATTCATGTGGATCTTACCTTGACTTGTACCACCTACATTATTGCAGACCAAGTACACTCCTTCACGGCAGTGGCCTCTTTTAGCAGGATAATGTGCCCGGCCACACTGCAAAAACTCCTCAGGATTAGTTTGAGGAACATAACAAGACCATGTCACGACAGAGGGCAGCCGCTACACTGGTGTAGCGTGATAGAAGAACCCAAACGCGTAGTAGCGCGAGGGAGTTGGTAAGTCACGCAGTTTGCTATTAGAACACTCTGTCACTTGAGTTAGGATTCCCACCGGAACCCACGTTCTCACTCACATACAGAGTATGATAAGGACCGGAGTACTCACCGTTTGAAGATCTGGAAGACAATATGGTTGAGAATGATGACTCAATGACTGAGCGTGGACTACCTGCGTTACCTGGCTTATATATCATGTGACGTGCTCATTTCCAGTTGCCCTGGTGCGTCACACGACCTGTGTGCGTGACAAATCAAGTTGTTGAGTTCACCTCCAATTACCCTTGATTTAAATCCGAGATGTCGCACATATTCAGGCACTCCTTATTGCTATTACATTATAAAATTGTCTTATTGAAACACTACTCTCTTGTATCAGATTTGAAAAGTTTGTATTGTTACACGTCTGGCACATTAACAGTGAAATTAGAAGAGCCTAACATTTTTGACACCGACGTTTTTTTACCAAATTTTGGGGGGGGAGTTATTAATAGGCACATCCTTTCTCTTTTCAGTCATGTAACAAATTGATAGTGAGCTGTAGTGCATCGAACATGCATTGTCCTTTCATTGTATGTTGAAACTTTTTTAGTATTTCAATTGTTTATTAGTTTGGGTTTCTGGTACAGGTACTGGTTACATATCTTTTCTAATAGCCGTATTTTGTGTGTGGAAGTTCTCTCGCAGGAACAGATGGTGCCATTCTGTTCCAGATTCCCTGCTTGATGTCAGCTGAGATTACCTTCTCTTAAGGGCCTCAAGCCAACAGAACTGGAAGAAAAAGAGACAGAGAGAGAGAGAGAGACAGAGAGAGAGAGAGAGAGAGAGAGAGAGAGAGAGAAAGAGAGAGAGAGAGAGAGAGAGAGAGAGAGAGAGAGAGAGA
>JBBJLS010000109.1:10485469-10530006 GCA_037577275.1 Bryconaethiops microstoma
ACACACACACACACACACACACACACACACACACACACACACACACACACACACACACACACACACAAACATACACATACATACATACACATTTATTCATGAATGCAAATAAAAACACGTCACACATCATTCAGTGCAGTAAATCATGGCCAGTCTCTCTGACTGATAACATTCAGTGTCCTTGAAACTCCCTCCGCCTGCTGAAGTCCCTCAGGGACATCGGCGTTTACCGTTATAGCTGCTGCTGGACGTGACGACCACAGCAGGAAAGCTTGATGGCAGTGTTGCTACACCTTTATCTCTGTTTATTGAGTCCCACAGTATTCAGTCTTGTATAGGGTTTGGATTTCAGATGCATGTAAACACAATGACACCTGAAAAACAGATACGTTACTTTCTTATCGACCCATCAAGAGTGCTTTGAGTTAAAAGGTTCAGAACAGCCACACTGCAGCCAGCCCACTGCATTCCCTAACATGCATTTTAACGTGTCTTGTTCCAAAAAAAAATGTATATTGCATTAAGTTATTATTATTATTATTATATAATTATATATTATTATATGCCTTTAAGGTTTGTCGTAAGCCACAGTCATGCTCTTCTTACCGATTCTGTTTCAGTTTGGCTTCTGCTCTTGTTGCACTTGTATGTTGCTCTAGATGAAAGCATCTCATCTATTAATAAATGTAAATTTTTAAACATGTATTTGATACAAAGAAATTAACAATTGACAAACTAATCACCAGTTAGCACATTGCCTAAAGAGGCAGTCCATATATTTCATAACATTTCTTCATACTTTATTATTTGAGATAGTGGTTTATTATAGAAAAACTTACCGAATCATATTTCTTTACAGTAGTAATGTTAGGAACTACGAATTGTAATTTTTACAACAAAAACTTTTATTTATTATCCAAAAGCACCAGTGAACACACACATCTGTTGAACGTATACATTTTATGCTGATATTGATAATATGATAACAAAGGAGCATTTCATTACAATGGCCTGTACATTCATAAAAATATGCTTTATTACAAAATATTTTTCCAATGCTTGTGTAAAAATCATTCATCTGACAACGTGTTTGTAACAGTTTTGTGTAATAGCTCTCAGTGAAGTAGTTTTTAGAGGCTTTAAACTCTTCAGACATGTGGTTCCAGTTGCCACTGACTTGACATGTTTCTTTACAGTGACACATTTCACATCAGACCATTCTGAGTGACTTAATGATTGAATTATAGAGAGATTTTGATCAAATAATGGAATCTCCTTTTAAGTAATCATATAGGAAATAATTCACAGTGTATGATCTCAGGGGTGATCACACACTGTGAAATAAATCAAGAATAAATTACAAGGATGCCTTTGACTCGCATACATAACTCTTATACAAAATGATCTCTTAAAAAGGATGCCATCTTCTTTCTCTGGACCCATAGCATTGCTTTTCTTTCTGTCTTTTCTCGACCATCACTTTGAGAAAGACACTAAGACCACCAAGCTGTGCTGATGGTATGGATTTTCAGTAGCTGATGAAATGTTTGTAGAAAACTGACTTTGTATTGTGTAAGTACAATGGAGCCAGTGTTTTCAAGCATAGTGTTGTGGACTGCAGACTGTTTCTCAGCAGGCTGTAGATCAGTGTTACATTTATGGCTGCAGTGCCTCCCTGTGTATAAGATATTGCACTGCAGAATGAACGCCTGTACAGAGCCTTTCTGCCTCCAGGGGTCAACAGTGATCCATTTATTGCAGCCAATTTGTGTGACACTGTTACTCAGTGGGTACCATCTAACTTAATAAAGCATTGTGTTATTTGTGATATCATGAACAGAATAACAATTGAATACTCATGACTGAACAAAACATCTTTTTGGTAAGTTATTGTTTAGCATCACCATATCAAGACCTTGGTTGTTTATGGAATGTTTTTTTTTTTTTTGGGAGGGGGGGAGGTGTTTTTGTTTTTGTTTTTGTTTTTTTGCCATTTGATCTGCTTAAATTGTTTCTTCCTTAACAACAATCCACAGTGATTGACATCAAGCTGGACAAACCGCAAGAGCCCCCCACTACTGAAGGGGGCTGTTCCTGTTAATAGCCCACAGCCAACAAGGCAACTTCATTTACACCACTTGCTTGTTGTGTTGCTTCCTATTGGTTAGCTTCCAGTTGAGTTGGATATTTGGCACTCACATTTGACCTTGGGTCACTGGTTGAAAACAGTGTTACATCCATTTCAGTTGTAAAATAGTGTACTTTATTAAGGAAATTGCCAAAAAAAGTCTTAAAAATTTGAAAAGAGAATTTTAAAAAATGAACAAAGCCAACAAAGTCCAAACATATACTTTATAATAGTTCCTTTCTTTTGTTATGTATTTTTGTATTTTCAAGTAAAACACTTTGAAAGGGAAGACCAGGGGTTTGAAGACTTTTGCTTGAAGGAGGAAGACAGACAGGGAACTTAAACAATAGTTACTGGATGAAAATACAAAGTGAGCACGCATGCAAGAGATTTTTTTTTATGTTGTTTTAATATTTTTATTTCTCTAGATCCCATCAAATGGTGTGTGTGCACACAACTTTGAATATGTCCATATAAATTGTTATGTACACCCTTGACTTAAATCTTCACCTTTTTTATTTTGTGAGCATTCTAATGTACTTGAGTGATCTAGATCCGATGTAGAGGCCCTAGGCTCAGACATGTCATTTTAGAGACTCTCATTTTCACATTCTGTTGAAAAGTGGTTTGTACGTTATTGTACAGTACATCACAAGTTCACATGCTGTATGAAGTCGTTCTGGTTATTGAGACTGGGGATTTGGAATAATAAGAATCCAGTCATCTGCTGATAAGGCACATTTTGAATATGATTCCTCTCATATTTGTACAATGTTTCCTTGGCTGTAAATGTTGTAGTGCACTACAGTTTGTCAATGGCCTGAAGAACTGATTTCCGAAAATTGTCACTGAATGATCATTGGACTCTTGACATTCCTATTCTCAAGTACAAAAATGACCTAAAGGTTTGCACATGTAGGCCTTTTCATGTTGATATGATGTAGTCTAGTGTCATTGTAAATATATCCTGTCATTTGCTTTCACATCAATGAAATTGTGGGAAATCTCCAACAAACAATATTAGCCGACCGCTGAGACTTAGTGTCATCTAGAGCTGTAGGCATTGTATAAGCTTGCCTTGTTCAGGGGCACACTGTGGTCAGCTCCTGCTTTTTTTGGGCCAGTAAACTGTAGTACGCTGGCCGTAAGGTCAGACAATGAGCGGTAGCATACACTACTTTTTTATGTGAATCCTTAATGCACTTTTTAAAGAAAGATGTAAATGTTTCGAGGTTGATGTCAAGTCTAATATCTAGTCCTACAACTCACTGTACCGTAGAGTTCTGTGAGGCTGTCTATACAAGTGAACCATCTGTAGTGCAGCGTCAAGTTAGGAATAAACGGTGAGAGCAAACACTCACTTTCACCCTTCTTTTATTTTTTGAATGAGCCAAAAACTAGCGTGACCCAAGAGCAACGATAATGCTTTGACTGCAAGATCTCAAAACAGGGTGTTCAGCTCATCTGTAAAGTGAATAATGGTGAAATTGCCGTGGATTTGGGAGTGCTGTAACATACAGATGTGGATTTTTTCATATTCACACTGTGTTCCCTGTGAACAGGATAGTGAACTGTAATTTATAAGTGGCTCATCCTGCACTGTATGACCAGCTCACATCTGCCCTGCTGTGTAATATAGCTTTTAGTCAAGATAACCGCTTTTTAAGTGGACCGTCTCTGCTGTGTATCTCTAAATGCTTTTATTGACCTGCTTGGCTGCCTTTTAGGACCCCCTGCTACTGAACGGAAGGGAACATGAACTGTACATGCAGATATAGAAGATGCTTTATAGCAAAACACTTTTCACACCCTTTGAAGGGAAAGATGGTGAAAAATCATATCCTCATTGATCAATTCTGTGTTACTAATATTAACTCTCACTTTCTCCCTGTCATTTTTTCTGGTGCCTTTATCACTGAAAGGCACGGAAATGGATCACTTAAAGCTAATAGTTCCTAATAGGGATTAGAACTGGGATGTGAGAGTATTTATTGGTTGATTGATTAATCTTTTGCACCTTGTGGCATTTGTTTACAATTTGTTTACACACTTTCCCCCCTTAGTCCCTTTTTCATTCATCCATCTGATGACATTTTTTTATTTTACAAATAGAAAGGTTTTACTCTATGTTTTGGCATGAACAGGATGTATATAGTCTGCCCCCTCATGAGGTGTGTACCAAAACAGCAGTGAATATGTGATTTCTTCATTCTTCTGTTGGCACATTAATACACACCATCCTTGAAAAAAAATCGCTGTGTGTAAGTCAGGTCGGTATGACCATTCCTAGTAAAAATGTGTTGACTCAGAAGAGTGAGTCTGATTGATTCAGGACAAGCTCTCCATTCACATTGTACAGAGATCTAGCATGTCTGTCCAAATCAATAAAAATCAATTTAAAAAAAAGTCTGATTACCTATTGGGCGCATGTATTTGTTACTGTCAGAAAACGAAAATTATTTCTTCCTGGTACCCTAGAAATATATCTGTGGTCATCCTTTTTCACAGACGTTGCACTTGGCCATTTATATATCGATGAAAAAGATGCAATATTACATGTATGAGTGAACCTCTAGAATTAACAGTTAATTTGTAGGTGAAATTAGGGTCAGGTGTGTGTGGGAGCCCTGTCGTATTTAAATAAGAAGGATCTACAATCAGATTGTGTACAAATGGAAGAAATTGGACCATTATTACCCTCCCAAGGAGTTGTTGACCAACAAAGATCACGCCAAGACTTTATAATCTGCAAGGTCACAAACTAACCCAGAGTAACGTCTAAGCAACTTCAAGGTTCTCTCATATTGTATAATATTAATGTTCATGAGTTCATCGACAAGAGAATGATGAACAATCATGTGCATAACAGGATTGCAATGACAAAGCCACTGCTCTCCAAAAAGAACGTGGGGGGAGTTGACACCAAAATAAAACTTTTTGGCTCAAATGAGAAGCATTATATTTAGAGAACTAAAAACACTGCATTTCAGTATAGAAGCTCCTCATGCCATTTGTGAAACATGGTGGTGAAAGTATCATGGTTTTGGCCTGTTTTTGCCTATGGACAAGGACAACTTTCCATCATTGATGAAACAATGAAATATACTAGCAAATTCTGGACATCTGGCCATGAACTGAGAAGCAAAAGTGGGTCATGCAGCAAGGCAACAACCCTAAGCACACAAATCATTCTAGCGAAGAGTGGTTAAAGAATATGCCATATGCCAAAATATTTTGGTTTATTAAAAATGTATCTCCAGATATACTGGACATAGTTCATGTAAACTCCATGGAAAGTTCTTCAACTGCTTGTGTAGTATGTGTGCGCCTGCACTCTACTTGGCTTCTAAAACAAAATAAAATATTGCGCAGCAGCACATTCGTCACTATAAAGTGTTCCTTCTTAGAAAAGGTGGAAAAACTGAGTCTGGGAGATACCTGAAGAGTTGGCATCAGAGTCTATGAACATGTGGCAGCATGTTGCTGTCCTAATTAACTGGAAGCCATTTGTTACCTAACAGGTTCAGTATAGCCATGACTGAAACTCTGTTGCAACTGTGCTCTTTCCCTGCTCTACCTGACAGTGTTGCATGAAACTGTGGAAGTAGATAGTTTCTAAGAACACCAGGGATGTAAGTGTCTGCAGACAGATGACTTACAGTCATGAAGTCTATTCCACAGTTGGTCATAAAAAAACATCTTGCCAGATGAGATTTATTTCCTCTGTATTTCTCAGTATGTTGTGTGACTGGTATAAGGTTATTCCATCTGTTTCACCTGTTTTTTTCAAGAAAAAGTATAGAAAATATTAATGGTTACTGATGGTTTTTAAGTGATATCTAATGGTAAGTATTTGGTGTTTTGTTTATCCTTATAGGTTGATATTACAATGTAAAGGATCCTAATGGCTACCTGTAGCTAATTCAAGATGCATTTAGTGGTTTCCTAATGGAATACATACACTATATGGACAAAAGCATTGGGATGCCTGACCATTGCAGCATCGGGGGCTTTAATGACATTGCATTTAAATTAATAGACTTTAATATGTCTATGTTTGTCCCCCTTTTGCAGCTATAACACCTTACACTCTTCTTGGATGGCACTACATTTTGGAGTGTTCTTGGATGGCACTACATTTTGGAGTGTTTCTGTGGGAATGTGTGTCCATTCATTCTGTAGAGCATTTTTGAGGTCAAGAACTGGTGTTGGATGAGAAGACCTGGCTTGCAATCTCTGTTCCAGTTTATCCTAAAGGTGTTAGATGGGGTTGAGGTCAGGACTTTGTGTGGGCCAGTCAAGTTCTTCCACACTGAACTCATCCATCCAAGTCACTAGAAGTAAGGGGCCTAGCCCAAACCCTGAAAAACAGCTTTGTCCCAATACTTTTGTCCATATAATGTATGTATTTCCCATTAAGCAAAGTGATCTGCTGTTATCCCTGCTGTTTTTGATGGTCTTTTTGTGTTCTGGAAATCATGCTTGAAAACAATTTCTAGAAACAACCAAAATCTTACTCTTAATAATATAGTTATTATTAGATACCTTGGTTAAATGTAAGAAGATGTCACTGTTTCTTTCACATTCATATTCATTTCAGTGGAACTGTCAGACATCAGTGAAGCCTTTTAATGTGTATAATTAAGATAATTGTTTCTAAGGAAGCATATCTTACAAACGGGTAGGACTACATACACAAATGTTTTATTCGGAAAGGAATTCGCAAAACCTTTTTCTTTGTCCCTTTCTGTTCCACATATTTGGTCATATTGCTATACAGTCAGCAGAATACAGTTTCCCCCAGGCAAAGATTTAAGTGCACCCGTGGTCTGAACAAACTGGCTTTACCCCTTTAGTCAAAAATAACTTTTTTTTTTTTTGGTGGAGAACAATTCTTCACACAAATGTTTGAAGTTAAGATGTTCAAGGGCTTTTTACCTGCACATTTACTTTCACAGCATTTATCAAACGCTTTTATCCAAAGCCTAACCTACACCATACATGCTGCTTCAGGTCCTGACAACATTTCTGTTGATCTGGCCTATTGATTTGGAGATCCATAATACATAACACAGGCAGATTCTGCAGAAAGCAAAGCAGTCCTCAACAGCTGCCCTGACATATTTATATTTTTTTCAAGATTCTTCTCAGTTTTAGTTTGTGTGAAACCTGTAACTAGTAACTCTGTAACTGGTAACTCTGCATTTAAAGTGGAATTCCGAAGGTTCTGCCTATTTCAATCAACAAAATCATTGTCTGATGGAAAATGCACTATTCCAGAGAAACTTGATAAGTCGGAATTGTTCATAACATTTATGATCAGAAGGACATATTACACAGACCTGACTCATACAAACAAACAGATCCGTTCCTGCGTTTCAGACCTGCAACGTATTCCAAAAAAGAGTTGGGACAAAGACAGTTTAGGGCTATTAATGGGGTAAAAAAAAAACAAAGGTAATAATGGTGTGATTTCATATAGGTGATGTTAACAGATGATTTTAGTAATGATCAGGTACAAAAGTAGTATCCACAAAACGTGGAGGTTTTTGAGAAGTAAAGATGATGGCAGAGGATCTCCTGTTTGTCAAAAATGCATAAGAAAATGTTTTAAAAATCATCAAACGATTCAAGAAATCATGTGGTATTTTAGTGCATAAAGGAGCTGGGCACTGCATCAAGAACTTTTTATTCCTCAGTAGATATAACTGCATGGGCAAGGGATTACTTTGGCAAACCTTTGTCAAGCACTACAATACAGAGTTCAGAAGCAGCGTTGACTTCTCTGGGCTCGGAGCTATCTGGGATGGACCATCACACAGTGGAAATGTGTTGTGGTCAGATGAATCCGTATTCGCGACCTTTTTTGACAGAAATGGACTCCACGTGCTCTGAACCAGGGACATCCCTGCATTTTTCAAGAAGACAATGCAAAACCACACTCTGCACACATTACAAAGGCAAGGCTGTGGACGAAGAGGGTACTGGACTGGCCTGCCTGCAGTCCTGACTTGTGCCCAATAGAGAATGTGTAGAATTTTTAAATCCAAAAAACGATCCCATACAGTTGCAGATCTTAAGACGTGTTTGCTGGAAGAATGTAACAAAATAACACCTGAAATGTTTCATCGCTTGGTATCAGTGCCAAAACATCTTGAGTGTTGTGAGAAGGCTGGTGGTGGCCTAGTGGGTAGGATACTTGCCTCTGGACCAAGAGGTCATGCGTTTGAATCCAACCCTCAGCACACCACCACCATCCTAAACAAGACCCTTAACCCCAAGTTGCTCCAGGGAGCAACTTGGGGTTAAGGAACAGAAGTCGCTTTGGATAAAAGCATCTGGTAAATATAGAAGGAGTGACAACTTTACGAAATGATAAATGATTTACCATCCCAAGTTTTATTGCAAAGTGTTGCAGGGAAGAAATGTGGGGGTGGATGTATATTAACCAGTTTTAACTGATTTTGGGTTGTATATAGATTGAAAAAAGATACTTCATAAGAAAGTACTGCACAAAAATCTTGAGCCACCCGTCCCACATTTCTTTGCATTTTGCTTTGAATCACCTGTTGGCACAAAAATACTATTTTATACCTGTCATATTGTCTTCTCTTTGACATGTTGAGTAGTTTAAATTAATGAAATTGGAACAAATGTTTTACTGCTACAGGCTGCAAAGTGCCTAAAGATAGAGAATGCCTAGATAAAAGGTGTTCCAACCACTCAGCATTCAGCACCACCAGTATACTGATCACCGCCTGATCATCTGGAATCATCTGCACCTGTTTCTTCACTGGTTCAGGACTTAAATTAGAAGGCTTTGTTATGCTCAAATGATTCATACATAGGTCACTGTGTGTCTTAACAAACAAAAACATTCCTCTGAAGCTGGTTAGGTACAGGAAATGGAAAACAAATGAGAGCCTTTGAAAGTCCTTCAGGAAGCCTTAATTCCTATTCCTCAAAATCACATTAAAATACAAAAATGTCTGGCTCTTTGGAAGCGAAATATGAAGAAATGAGGGGTAGCTCAAAATGTTTGCACAGAAACAAAAATGATTCATTTTTGCAGGACAACTAAAAGCTTATTTACCTCTTTGATGTCATTCCATCTTCCCAGAACCAGTACTTCCTTCTGTTTTGTTTAAATTCCTGTGGTGGATCCTCATAGCAGAACTGCCATTTCAGGTTCAGCCTGAATAGAAGATGATGCAGAAGACACAGCTGATAAAGTAACTTCTCTGTTATTATCAAATAAGAAGTTTGATTTGAAACTACAGAGATGTGGTCTTTATGTTTATACTTATCATTTTCAAGATACAAAGATTGTTCAATTATTGGTGATCCAAGGAGCTCCATAATATCAAACCACTGAAATTCAAACCATGTTCTTTAGTCTGTGTCACACTGATCTGTGTTTAACAATGCTTGGTACCTCTCATGAGCATGTTTGAATTCCTCCAGTGCTTTGCTTTACACAAGCCATGTTAGCATTAACGTCCTTTGCATTAATTCAAGAATAATGTTTACACTATAAGTTTTATCTTTCTGTTATAGCATATTACAGAATCTTTTCCCTTCATGCTGCTCTTAATCAGTGTCAATCAAGAGTAGATCCAAGAAGATTTTAATTGTACATTTCACTCTAATTTCACATGTATGCTAATGTAATTCCTTATTATTTGAATTGTTGCTTCCAGTACATAATTTTACATGTTTACATCTCAATAGTATGTGTAGATTTGACAAAGGGGCGGGGACTGTGTCCCCTTGAACCTTTAGGATGAAGTAATTATATGTTCAAGACTACGAAGTATGTTTAAATGTGGGAGCAGCTAAGCAAACAGTGCTCTGGCAAGACACTGCCAGTTGTTACCTGCATGCTGCCCTGGATTAAAAATCATAATATTTCAGCTAGTTTTTTTAATAGATAGCTAATGAAAGGGAGATTGGTAGTTCAGCATATATGTGTAAATATTATTAAAGTCATTTCAAAATGTTGAGTACAACAGTGTTTTGCATATTGAATGACACATTCCTAATACAACACATTCTTAGTTAGTATAAAACACATCACGTGATGCATCAGGTGGTATGCGCAGTGTCTCCCCAAAAGCTGAAATAAAACCTCTGATCTCAGCAACTGAAGGCAGATGTTTTGAAAAATAACACTAACTACAGTGCATGAGAAAATTCATTTGAAACTGTGTGTGTATTTATGCTCTTTTCAGAGAGAACTGGTTCTTTTTTATTAGTTGCTTTATAAGTCCTCTCAGATTAACTCATGGATGATTCTTGGAACCTATAACGAGCGAGGGCAATTAAGATGACAAATTAACTTACAAGCTCTGTTGAAACCTGGCCCTGCCCATAACCGTTTACAGCTTTTCTCTTGAGTTACATTGTGAGAACTGCTGAGTTTTCCGTTGTCCTAAACATGTCAGCACCAACTGCCTTTCTCCTGCAAGCTTCTGACAGCACTGTTGACTTTGGCCTGATCTCTCATCACATCACTGTTTAATTCACACTAAATGCCTTTACATTTCACCGGCCTTTCAAACTACTCCCACGACACAAGGGATTTAGTTCATTTTGATTTAATTTGGTTGTGTAGTAAGCATTTGGAGATTGTAACTGAGAATAATAAAATATATATATAGTTGCACGTAATTCATTTGACTGAAGGTCAGTTCCTAAAATGAGGATTAAGTCTGGTCCTGAACTATGTAGCATTGTGACGGGAGACTCTTCATTGAAAGGAAAATGTAATTTATTGCTCGGTTTAATCCCTGACCAGGAAGAAGACCTCAGATCTTCTATGTAAATATTTCTTTATCCTTCTGGTGACTGACAGCATTCCACAGTTTTAAGTGTTCCTGGACTAAAAACACCTAATCCAGCTCACGAAGGGCTCTATGATCCATTGATGAGTTGCATCAGATGTACTGATTCAATGAACAAGTGCTTCGTGTCACCAGGAGCAGGATTAAGAAACAGTGGAACCTGTGACAATGTCTCACCAAGAGAACCCAGCAGCAATTTCACTTCCTGCAGAGGATGATGAAAGGAAACTTCTCCTCTTCCATACTCTCTGCTTTCTTTAGGGGAAACATTGAGAGTCTCCTGATCAGCTGTTTCACTGTCTGAAATGGGAAATCTTAAACTGCAGGACCCTACAATGGATTGTTAGGACAGCTGAGCTCATCAGGGTCGACTCACCACTGACATTTCATACCACAAGCTCTCACAAAAACGGGTCTGCAACCATTTCCCCCTCGTTGGTCAGATTACTGAATGGATCCCTGCCCCCCAGCATCCACCTTAACTCATCTAAATTACATTACATTACATTCATTTGGCAGACGCTTTTATAATAAGAGGAAACACTCAAGTTTCAGGACAGTGTGAGAACCAGAGGACAGTTTAAGCACTAAAATATGTATGTAGTTAGTAGTGCTAGAAAATAGATGCTCTCTGAATAGTCTTCAGAAGGTTTTTGGAGATACATCTACTTTAGACTCATCACACACCCCTAGCCATCACTACACAGTTACGCTTGACAATTGTATGCACTTGTTCTTCCACACACGCTGCTTGGATACCCATGTATTTGATATTCATCCATATATTGTTTATATTGTCATGTCAAATGTCCTGTTTATTTGTTTTTGTGTGTGTATTGTGTGTGGGGGGTGGGGTTTAATACTATATAATGTACTCTTCTCACACTTTTGAATATCTTCATTTAATGTAATCCTGTGCTGGTGTTTTGCACCATAGATCTGAAGAACCAGTGTGTACAAAATACTGAAGAGGGCTAATAAAGGCTACTTGATGTGACAAAAAAAATGGGAGGCACAATTGGCCGAGGGGATAATTGCTTTCTGACACTTTTCTCTCCCTATCATTTGTTGTTCAGAAGACACTGATAACTTTCAACTTTGTCTACTTATGCAAGGCCCTGTATGTACCCATATGTTGTCATTGGCAAAAGGTCCATAGAAGCAAACAGTGGTGGTTCACTGTCTCTAATCATCTCTTCATACAATTCCAGCATTTCTTGAACAAACAGTTGCAGCAACTTCTTTGCATGGCTTTATATTAAACATCAGATATAAACACTCTTTATTTGAGTTCGCAAACCGAGTGCTTTGTTTAATGGATGGACCACTTTAGCCAGCCATCCATTAGTATGGCTTGCAGCCCTGTAGTGTGCACAAAGTTGAAAAATTCAACTGACCAATCATTGGGTCTTGATTAGAAGTGTACAGCTTTCAATAATGTTTACTAGCATTACCATGACACAACTATGAACATATATTGACTCACCTGGCTTACACCCCAGATTACATGAAACTGGTATGTTTTGGTGCAAACTGCAAGAGAATTTAGTGATAAGTTTCAGGTGAAGTCTGGCACTCGATAGAAAGCCTGGAAATATTACTTACGATGGTACAGCCATGAAGGGACCAACAGAAGAAGCAGAGTTCACCCAAAAGCTCATTTTTACATCAGTTGATTTAAGTAGTTATTAATTAAAGTATAAAACTGTGTAAATGAAGAACAGTTAGAACTATAACTGTGTACATTATTATTAAAAATATGTTAGTCGTTGACAATGTCAAGTTCTTACTCTGCCTAATCCACAGCCTGGGAATTAGGCTGACTTTCCTCACACAAGTACGAGCATGTTAGTGGACAAGAAGGCGTTAGTGAGACTGGGAGGTTGTTGTGGTTGTTCTGCTTGTGATACAACATAATCTCTCTGACTGTTTCTGATCATGAAGAAGTGGACAAATATAGATGATTTATTGTTATAGTTTTTCCATTAGCGACATGTATGCCATGTATGCCTTCTCTTTGTTCACTGTGACTATCAATCTTATAATCTTGTGTATACACAAAGACATGAATGGCCAAAATTTTACCAGTTCTCCCTGAACCATTTTGCAATTTTGTGACTGCATGTACATTTATTCACATGCTTTATTCACAAAGTAGCCTCATTGTTTTTCACTGTCTTCCTTCAATACAATGTGTTTTAATGTATATGGTTCATGATGGAGATCATTTAGGATGATAGATATTAGTGAAGTGGGACCTACAGAATAGTTCGTCCTGTACAAACTAGATACTTGATCAGATTGATGTTTAGGTAGGTGGTACATGTCAAAGTAACATCCACATCAATGGTTTCCCTGCAGATCATTAGCCAGAGCATCTCACTGCCTCAGTTGGCTTGCTTTCTCCCCATAGTATATCCTGCTGTCATCTCTTAACTGGGTAAGCGACACTCTCACCCAGCCGTCCACAAGAAAATGTCATTCATCAGACCAGACCACCTTCTTCCATTGCTCCATTGTCCAGTTTTGATGCTCTCATGCCCAATATAGGCACTTTTGGCAGTTAACTGGGGTTACCAAGGCTACACAGCCTCAAACACAATATTAAGAGAATTCATGTTTTTCACTTTACATGTCAATGGTTTTAATGTTGTGGCTGGTCGGTAAGAACTGAAAAGTTCTTTGTCTTTTTTCCTTTTACTTTTTAGACAATTTGTATGAAACAGAACATTGCAATGTGATAATGTGACTGACCATATACACATAAACTGACCATATACACATAGTACTGTGTGTGTATTTGCTATGTTCAAATTACTTTAAAATTTAGTTATTTTCTTTTCTTTAATTTTTGTAGTTTCTGAAAGAGAAAAGGTGCTTTTTCTCCTTGTCTGGAGCAGAGCTTCCAGATGTCATATTAACACCATCATTTTCTCTTCTTCAGAGGATGGAAAGTAATCTTCATTATACCCTGCAGCAATAATCTGCATCTTGGTTTTTAAAAAACTGAATGGGGTTGTTTTGCATTCAACATTTGATCAGGGCTTTTGAAGAGAACAAAACATCAGTGTAATAGGCCTGTACCTGCTTGACTCAACACATTTTTTTTTCACTAAAGCTGTGTGCAGATCTTCCATCAGGCTGGAGAAGATGTCCTCTAAACTGGCATGAATCCGGGTGATCACCTACATACTATACTTGAAAAACAAGCAGAACTCTTGTTGAAATATTCAATGGGAACATATGCTGAAGTTGTGTTATTGAAGAGGTAAAATTGCAATATAGAGGCTTTTGTCTGCTTTATGTGCTGCTGCTGATAGTGCGAAGCATAAATTATAATCAAACTGCATGAAGTGCCAGTGGGTGAGAATCTGGCTGTGCGCTTTCAATTTCAGCGTCATTACACAGTATCTGGCAGGTTTGCTCTTGGCCAGAACGCTCTCTCAAGTGAAGCCTCACATATGGCTGTGTTCACAGGAGACCCTTGGGATAAACGGTTCAAAGGCAATATCATTAATTCAGCAAAAAAACAGATTGGGGAGGGGTGAATAGTATGTTGTTCACCCCTATATACCTGATCAGGAAATCATAGCATACATACACAACAAGGAGGAAGACAGTTTTCACTAAACTGAATCTTTAATTCAATAATTTATAACTTACATAAATAGTAAAGCTGATAATAAGTTAAAGGAGTTTGTCTGGATACACTGGGGTGCAATTAGATTCAGGGGAGTTCTTTCTCGGGAGGCCATCTGTTCGATCAGCTCCATGTTGCATCTGGGACACTTGCTCTTGCCCTCTTTTTTCTCTCTCTCTGTTGAAACAGCTGAAGCAGATCCTGCCGCAGCAGCTGTGAGGGATTACGGGTGGAATAGCTAATGAGGACATCCCAGCAGATAGGGCGGCCTCACCCCAGCTTGTTGCTATTCAAGCAGAAAATGCGGCCTGAGAAGCGCACAGCCAGGGAGAAGTCGGCAGGGTCACTCTGCTTTAGACTCCCCCGGACCATTGCTGCTCGCGATAGCTCCATAATCCAGATCTGATTGGCACAGGCCAGTTTTAAATGACAATAGCAAAACAAACAGAGAGAGTTCATTGTGCGGGGTGGTAAAGTTGCCCTTTCAAAGTGCCTCTTCCCCAGAAATCCTTCGCCATGATTTCATCTGCCTGTAGTGGAAGAAAAGAAGCATATTAGCATACAATCAAAAGAGTAGCAGGTGTGATAACGGTCAAAATCTTATTGAAATAGTCGGCATTGTGCCATCAGTCAGCATTGTGCCATCAGTCAGAATTGTGCCATCAGTCAGAATTGTGCAAACTATATGCGTGCCTAAATACTGACACACAGATTCAAGTTCTTAAAAATGGATTTGCTTATGTGGTTTCTGACAGGGTATGACTCACTGCTATATATAAAATGGACAAAAGTTCATCACATAGCTAAAACTACAAGTAGTTTTAATAGTAATAGTACATGCAGTCTTCTTGAAGCCTGAATTTTGTCTATACTATTGTCATTGTAATATATATAGTGATAGATAAAGATACAATTTAGGCGAACTATTTTTACGCTTCCTGATTTATCAATATTTTTATTCTATTCCTGTAAAGCACAATAATTGACCTAAGATAATGGGCTATATAAATAAACTTGACTTGTCTTGATTCATGGGAAAATTGTTCAATTTCATTTCGGGCTGAACCTGATATTCGGCTTCCTAGCAGTATGATTACCTACTTAGTTACATTTTCATCAGCCAGTTTGTGAAAAAATAAACAAAACAATATTCAAACAAGATGCCCTCAAATATCCGCCCTAAAGCCCTTATAGGTTCTTTTTTGAAAATTGCTTCCCACCTTCATGAGAAAGAGAGTCTTTAAATTAGAAACTGTCGCTCCAGGGACTCCTGGAGCCAGCTGTTTCATTTTGACCGGAGTGCCCCTTTATAGGGTTGGTCAAATGAAGTGTGAGATGATTTGCTTAATGTGGTTTTCGTCTGGGGTTCTTTTATTCTGTGTGTTTACACAGCTTTTCCCTTCCTTCGCACATCGGTCTATAGCAGAACTGCCTTTCAAAGTATGCATGCGGTGTCCGGTGCAGTCTAAAACACAAGAAGGTGGAGATGCCGTTTGCATAAGAGCACCACTACTGGTCTCTAATGCTCTGATTGGTCAAGGAGGAATGCATGATTGAGTCAAAGTGTGGCTGCAGTAGATCTTTTTGTACACTAATGGGATAAACATGCACATGACTGAGATTGCCAATCGCATAACTTAACGCTGTATCAGCTGGAGCAATTCCACAGGATTTTTAAGGTTAAGATGACCACTTACACATTGCATCCAGGAACAATCCTCTCCTGGGGCTGCCCGAGGAGCTTTAGTCCTTTCAGGAAGTTAGGCAGTCGAAGTTTGGGTCGATACTGCTTGGAGCTCGGCCTCAAGCCACTGGCAGAATAACAGAGAGGGCACAAAGAAAATGTGTTCAGTCTTCAGCTATCTATGACTATGCCATGCTTACTATTTCAATTGATATATATGTTTTATTAGTAATAGAAACACAGGTAGTGCTGGATGCACATTAAAGGAATAGTTTAGCAAAAATTCAAACATACACAATTTTCTACTTAACTCAAGTACAGACACAATAAAGGTTTTTAGGTGTCTGCTGTTACTGTTTTATCTATGGTCCATTTGTATAGATAACAGTATGTCAGAAACCACATAAGCCTAGTTTGAGATTACACACCAAGCCGACGAGTATGTGAGTATATTTATTGTGCAGTTTGCACAATGCTAATTGGAGCGGTATAATCTTCCAATGCTTATTAAGCTACATTAGTCTCACTTGTTATCTCCAAGGCAGCATATGCCGGACACCAAGTATGTCTTCACTCACTGACTGTTTTTTGTCAGTTTTCAACAAACTATTCCTTTAGGTGGCTGTGCTTTCCAGTTCAGTGCTATCA
The DNA here is from genome assembly GCA_037577275.1 of Bryconaethiops microstoma. Classification (NCBI taxonomy): domain Eukaryota; kingdom Metazoa; phylum Chordata; class Actinopteri; order Characiformes; family Alestidae; genus Bryconaethiops; species Bryconaethiops microstoma. The sequence goes on from JBBJLS010000109.1 coordinate 10,502,413, forward strand.
TACCCACCATCCAGTTTGTGCTGGAGACACGGCCTGTGCTGTGGCGATGCTACTCTCCTCTTTCTCCTGGTTATGCTCTTGGGCCCCAGTTATATAGTCCCACAGATGGCTGTTGACCCACAGTGCCTCGTTTAAACTGAGGCCACCACGCACACAGGAAACCTGGCGGCACACTGGGCAGCGGACAATCAGCATGTTGCTGCGTTCCTCGGACATGGTCTCCAGACAGACTGAGCAGAACGTGTGGCTGCAGAAGAGCATTCTTGGAACTCGCTCACTTCGGGAGTAGCTCTGGAAACACACTCCACAATCCAGATCTTCATCCAGCACCATGGCGCTTACAGGGAGTGAGACACTTATGGGGAGAAATCCAGCCGTTCCTTAAGGGTTGAGGGAAGAGCAAGTGTAGTGCTGTCGATCAGATGAAGGCTGAGATGAGATGAGGCTTATTATCCTTCACTCAGAAGCTGAAAAAGAAAACTCTGTCACTGAATTGGTCATTTTCCTCAACGGCTGTCCTCACTGGGAATAAAAAATTATAATATAGTATAATATAAAATAACAATATAATATAACACAATATAATATAATAATACTTATTACATTTGGTTTTCCTAACAAGTATTTTTTGTGTACTATTGATTTGAAACCAACTTATTTTCTTTACTCATGAACTGTTTTGTATTTTTGGCCCTAGGCCCACCACAAATATTGCACTTTGTATACCAAGACAAAAATGTTTAATCACCCCAGCATTAAAAAACCCCGAGCCTTATCTCATTGTCTTATTCAATTTGACATCTCTCACATACTTCCATTGTTTGCTCTGTATTAAGTGTCCGTAAAATCATAATTAAAATTCAGGAGCAGATGGTAAGGCTGTCATCTGTCCTGCCCCTACTGAGTGTTTACCATTATAATGCTATTTTCCTGCCCATGGCTGGTGGCCACCTGTTAGTCCAGAATTATTCATTTGATTTTGACCCTTTTGGAGGAATCCTTTGACCTGTTCTGGCCATTCATGCAAAAATACAAGCTAGTTCTACTGCTGAACACACTGTGGATTTTATTTAATAATAAAAATTGTAACGAAGTCTATTTTTGCGTATTATCACCATCAAGTACAGAACCTTTCTCTTTTTTGTCTAACTCATTTGAAATTGCCAGCCACCATTTACAGTTAAAATTTCAAGTTGAACAGACCAATAGACATGGATACAGTCTCGTTACAGTTCCCTACTTTGAAAGTTAATAGTGACCTCACCTTCTCCTGTGAAGTTACTTTTAGGTTTTAAAAAAGTGTCTTTCTTTGTTCCAACTGTGACATTTTGCAAATGCAAATTTTATAAAGATCATTACATTTGTGATTTAAAATTATAATACAAGTTGCCTTCCTCTTAAATAGACATACTCATCTGAAGGTAAATAATATACTAATAATAATATACTTTTCCGGACTTAAACTATACCTTTTTTTGTTATGTTTTAATGGTGAAACACTATACACGCTGCAATTTAGTGCAAGAATAAGCTTTTAGGTCATGCCCCCCAAAGCTGGCCCAGTATGCAATTACCTCCTATTTCTAACTAACTTTCAGTCAATTCAAAAAGTCTTCTTCTTCCACTTCCACTTCTAAGGTGTCCTCCAAAATGAGGACTCTTTCTAAGTCGGCCAGACAGAAAAGTACTATTAAGATGTCTGAGGTAAAGAAGAATCAAAAAGAAAAGGAAGGTAATGGGCTACTTACAACAGAGTGAGCGCCGCTCTACCAGCTGTCTGTCAGATGATTGTTCTTCTCTCACTGTTCCAGCAGCAGTTTGCTGCAGCGAGACAGAATTAGTGTGCTCTGGTGTCAGCGTGACTGACGGTTGTGTTTTAAAGGCTCTGAGTTGTGGGGGCAGTGCAATGCCTCCGTCACTGCAAATTGGCACAGCAAACAGAGGGATGGCCTGTGGACAGGCTGGTTTAGAGGTAAAGGGGTGGGTTCTTTCCCCAGAAGCCAAACTTCCTTTGTTGAGTGTTTCAGGCAAGGCAGGTGGCAGTGTGTGGTGGAGAGGGGGGTTGGGAGCACTAAGCCAACAGCCTCCAGGACAAAAACGAGGCGGTAACAAACATTAAGTTATGAACGAAAATGTTTCAGCATCTGAAAAATGTAAAAACCTGTCAACTTTAATGGCGACGCTGTTGAAATTTCCCTGTAATTTCGTTCAAATGTAAGGATGGGAGAGAGGGAATTTCTCTGGTAGTCATGACATATTCTTAGTTTTCTTGGCAGAGATTATTAAATAACATGATATATATGATAAGTCATGTAGTACTTCAAGCACCCAGATACCTGGTGATCCTTCCATGTTACATAAAAATGCCCTACTTTGGAAGACAAATGATATCTCTGTGCCTTTTCTTAAAAATTCTTGCTCCAAAGACAAAATTATGATCACTAATAAGATCAGCAAAAATTAAGTTAAAAAACATAAAGCTAATAAGCTATAAAAGATAGTGATTCACCTCAGTTAAGGTTTAAATTAGGGCACCTCTCAAATGTACGGCTGTAATTATTACCATATCAGAATCTCCATTTTTTTTTTATTTAAATGACTACTACATGTTCAGGGGTCCTCGAGTTACGATACAGATCCATTCCTTCGACAGTGATGTAACCCAAATTTTGGTGTTAATCAAAACACACCCTAATCAAAACACGCCTCACTTACCGATCCTAACACAGCTGTAAAATCATAAAAACACAACTAAGCCACAGAAAAAGCAAAAGGAAAACTCCCACACTCATATGCTGTCTTCCGCGAAGCAAGCAAACTAGTTCACCCACAAAGTCTGTAAGTATGAGGCTAACAGTGTAAGCCGAGTGAGAGTGGGAGTGAGCGTTGTAAACTCGAAATGTCATATGTTGAGACCGTTGTAACTCAAGGACCCCCTGTAATTAGAAAATAATATACAATATTTTTAACTATTATTTATTTGTTTACAGTATCAACAGATTAGGTGTGGATGTTCAATCCATTCGCAGCCAGGAACACAGCACCCAGGGAGCAGTGTGTGGGGACAGTGGTGCCACTGGCAGTCCTGGGATTCAAACCCATGAACTTCCAATAGCAGGGTCTGTGGTGTCAACACTGAAAAAGCTGCAACTTTTTTCCTTGAATTCTGAAGGCAGGCAGAATGTCTGTTGTTCGTTCGCATGATTGTAAATTTTCTATATCCAATGCAACAATCTTCTAAACTTCTTACACTGAATTTTTCTCACAGCAGTTCAGAGTTTACCTGAAACTAAAATTCACTGAAAGCTGAACTGAAATTTTATTCTAGTGGGTGGAATGTCAAACCACCGTTTGTGTCTTCCAGTGTAATTCAGGCAGAACCTCAGTTTAAAGTATAAGAATCTTCAGACTAAGTTGTGCTGCCCTCTAACTGTGAGTTACATTATTGCATCGTTTACACATTATTTTACCTAAAGTGGATAATGTAAAATGTAAAGAAAATCTAAGCTATTATTTCATGAAGATGAGAATAGTTTTATAACAGCACCGCAGCTTACAGTGATCTAAATAACCGAGCACTATTTACTGGAGGACTTGTTCTGCTGTAGGTCCAAGCGGTTCTACGGCCAGTAAACACCAGGTACAGAACGACAGACCACCGGGCTGCTGTGTGGGGGTTAAAGGGGATTGAATACGCGTGTGGATTAGATGAGATCACCACGATCTGGGCTAACATCGACCAGTTCACAATACTGGTGTACTAAACACGTTTAGTTGTGTTAGCCGTGAGTGGCAAAAATGCAGGGCTCGTCCGGGATTTGAACCCGGGACCTCTCGCACCCAAAGCGAGAATCATACCCCTAGACCAACGAGCCATGTAGTAGACCCTCTTCCAAAGACGAATATATGCAGTGAACATATGAGTGTTCTATGAACAATATACACTGTATGGACAAAAAGTATTGGGACTTCAGCATACCAAGACATTTTGGACAACATGCTTCCAACTTTGTGGACACGGTTTGGGGAAGAACCTTTTCTGTTCCTGCACAACTGTTCTATTCCTGCATGACAGTGCACAAAGCAAGCTCCATAAAGACATGGATGAATGAGTTTGGTGTGGAAGAACTTGACTAGCCCGCACAGAGCTCTGACTTTAACCCCATCCAACACATTTGGGATTAAGTGGAACGGAGAATGCGAGCCAGGCCTTCTCGTCCAATAATCAGTGCCTGATCTCATCAATGCTCTACGGAAACACTCCTTGTGGAAAGCCTTCCAAGAAGAATGGAAGCTGTTACAGCTGCAAAGGGCATATTAGTGTCTATGTATCTGAATGCAGTGTTATTTAAGCCCTGTTGGTGCAATGGTCAGGCGTCCCAATACTTTTGTCCATATAGTGTTTGTGTATATGGATTTTCTTTTCAGCATTACACATCAGTCATTATACACGGTACCAATTTATCTCCAGCTATGTAACTCGTATTTGTCCACATTCAAGTCTCTGACCCAAGAGCTGATATTTATTCAGTTAAAAAAATTACTGGGCTCGTCCGGGATTTGAACCCGGGACCTCTCGCACCCGAAGCGAGAATCATACCCCTAGACCAACGAGCCACGTGGAGTACATTCTGTTTATAGTATATATAAAGCCCCAACGGTACATATCATAGTAGTTTTATATTTTAACTATTCCTTTGCACAACTTGGTAATAAAATCGGTTTATCTAGAAAACAGTTGTTTACAGTTATATGACCATACATCATCTAGCATCGCTAGCGTTCTAGTGAAAAACGTATTCAATACAAAACCAATAGTTTAGAAACTGCCAAAACTCAAATTAAGTTACATGTTATTTCTACAGATATAGACTAAAACTATGGACCAGATTTGTTTGGATAAGTTGAAATTAATTAAAATAAAGACCAGAACTAGCCCACAGCTAGCATTAGCTGCGACTTCTAGACATTCACTACATGGATTTACGAACAAATGCTTTGATATGAAGGTTATATCTGGCATTAATGTGCAGAATTTTTCGAACAAACGTCTCCAACGTCACCTGGACAGAGCAGACGGAGACATCTGTTTTTGGCGGCTGGATAACTGAAACTAAACGAGAGAAATGGGTGTGTTCCAATCAAAGTGACTGCATTCTGTTCTCCGAGAGAAAGTGTATTGTGAGTCCTAGACCTACTAGTTTCTAGTTATTAGATCTTAGTTATTTGTGCAGTTTATTACTGGGTTTAAATGGTCTTGCAATTATGTGCAATAGTCTACCATGTGCAATATTGTGCAGTGTTCTCTTGGGTGCTGAAACACTATTGTTATGTGCAATAGTCTTACCATGGGTGTCATGTGGTTTTCTAAATGAGTGTTATTTCATTATGTGCAATATCCTATTATGTGCAGTAGTCTGTGAATATCGCTACGTATGTCAGTATCATTTATATACTACTGATCGTTACTATGTGCAATAACATACCCCTAACCACTTGTGAGTTACAAGTAATTCACTTAACTGGTTTTTTTTTTAACTTATTTTGACTTATATTGTTCTTGTCCCTGTGTCTCTGTGCACATACATTTTACATTTACATTTACGGCATTTAGCAGACGCTCTTATAAGAGCGATATATATCAGTGCTCAAGTAGTCCACATCTGTTCCTCAAACCTGTAAACTAAATCAACGTCCGCTATTCAACCAAGTTACTGCAGGCTAAGTACACCTAAACGACTCATGTCAAAGAAAAGTCCGAAGTTTAGGTAAAAGTAAAAACACCACTTGTTACATAAAACACCAGAACACCACTTGTTACATGAGCAACTTTCTCCGGGATCAACAACGTTTTCTCAATCAGATTCTGATTCAGACCTGCTTGTTGATTAACTGGGATCACTGATCTACTGGTTGGTTGGCAATAGGCAGCATCATGTTAGTGTTTTGTGTGTTGAATTGAAAGCAAATTCTAAAGCATTTTAATCCACGTAATAGGTCAATGTTAGAACAGTCAGTTCTCCTCGAAGATATTTAAATCACGATGGGTTTGAGTCTGCAAGAAAGTATAAACCATGGTCACTTTAATCATTCCCAGTTAAAACACACCAGCAGGGGGCAACTGGTGGCCTGTTTGGTTATGGAGTTGCCCCTACAGTCTTGGGTTCGAATCCCAGGACTACGAGTGGCACCACTGAGGTACCCTTGATCAAGGTACCGTCCCCACACACTGCTCCCTGGGTGCCCTGTTGGTGGCTGCCCTCTGCTTCACTTGGTGAATGGGTTAAATACAAAGCAAGAATTTCGCTCTGTCGGGCCACTTTACTTTGCTTTAATTGTGCACTACTTAGGGCACTAACTGGTGTATTGGAACGCGCCCCGTGGCCCAGCCTGCTCTGCGGTTCTAAAGCGTTGCTCTGAGCTTCAGCTCAAACAGTCAACATCTCCCACCACCCAGAAACAAAGTTTACATTATATAAAACTATGGCTTTAACAGTAAGTCTTTGTTCTTTATTGATCGGACATTGCTATTACTTTTATAATTTTGAAATCACAGCTCCCTTAAAGACTTTTGTTAATAAACGAAGTTAGTCGATAGCTAGCTTGCTAGTCGAACAGATTCATCAGATTGATGTTTTCACAGACAGAACGTTTATCTACTGCTGTTTAACTTTTACTGAAACTAATTTGCCTTGGGATGATTACATTATTAACCTCGAGCAGGGAGTCTGGTTAATATGCGAGCTGTTTGTGCCTACTGAAATAATAGTGTAGGTTGCATAGCATCAGAAAGTTTTATTTATCCAGAAAGAAATTATGTTACGACTGCACAATATAGCAGAGATCAGTAGTATCTGAGTAATATTGATGTTCGTAGTGGTAATTACATGGCGAGACTATTGCACATAATAATGTTTTAGCACCTGATCAGAAGATAAATGTAACAATTTAAGTCATTGTGTGTTTAAAGCTTTTTTTTAAATTTTTATAGCTATTTGGACCTGTAAATTAATCAAAATTATTTTTCGATTCGTATCCATTTCTGACCAAGTCTCCTAAAAATGCCTTCCTTACATTGTAGTGTAAGTTTTGTGTTGCCAGCCCAGGTCTTGTAAGGGAGACTAAGTTTTCCCTGTATACTGATCATCACTTTTATATTTTACAAACATAGCTGATGTTACCCTGGTCCTAATGTCACGAGGATGCCATCAGTAAATTACTGATAACTATGGATGCCTTTTTGGGAAGTCTCCGGGATCACGACATCAGGTAACCTTTACAGACCACCAAAATATTTAGCTTGATCATATTTCAAGGATTGCCCTTGTGCTGACAGACAATCTTAGATCATGTTAGTGATCTATTTTTTTCCCCCAGCTCTGTCCTGACATCCTGTGAGCCTGAACTGCAGGAGCTAATGAAGCAGATTGATATTATGGTGAATCATAAGCGCGGCGAGTGGGAGGCAGAGGTGAAAGCCATGGAGCTTCGACTCCGAAACGGTCAGGAAGAGCTCCAGTCGGCCAAAGATCTGCTGGACAAGAGAAACTCTGAGGTATTGTATACTGTACTGAACCCAGTATACCCATTTATGCTTAAGACCTTCTGCTGTTGTTGATCTAATGAAACTTTAAAGAAGTCTTTACTCCACTGGTAAAAGAAATATTTTTATGAGCCACACCACACCATTTTTGCATGCCCTTGCAAAATCCAGTTCAAAGGTATTATGATTAAATTCCACTTATATCATTATGCGACCCATGAAATAGTGCATTAGATCTACCAGTTTTGCTTACACACCTATCAATACACAAATAACACTGCAAACAAATATCTGCACATTCACTGTAGCATCCTGGTTGCAATACCTTTATAGAGACAGAAAGGTCCAGCAGAAAAAAAAAAAAATCTAAACTATCCAATCATTTTGGATAGGAATAATGTAATTTCTGGAGAAGCCCATATGAGAGAAATATAACGGCAGAAGTTAAAGATACAGTTAAAATATTAAGTAGGCTGGTCTTTCACAAAAAGCTTGTCCTTCTCATCTGTTGATGCACTGCTTTTTCTGAGGGCATTGCACACCTTTATATGCTGCTGCTGCAGTTTCTTTTTCTTTAGGTGGAATTATTCTCCTAGTCCTCTCATATTCTCACTCTCTCATCTCCTCAGAAAATTAGTTTTGAGTTTTGGTATTTTAATGCATTTTTTTTTTTACCTTTGATATTGTGTTTTGATACTGCAGACAAACAGAACCATAGTTCAGTTTGATCTGGACTGACTCTACTTTATTTGGTCAAGCTCAATATTAGCCCTTCACACTTGCTATTTTGATTCAGACAAGACTGAAAATCTGGACTAAACAAGGTAGGTGTGAGAGCACCCTTAGTTCAGCAGTGCAAGGTGTCCTCATCATTCTTTGAATTCACTCTGGCAGATGCTCACGGTGAAGGAGACTGTTTTCTCTCTGCTGGAGATGCAGGACTCTGGCTTCCGAATGTTGAGTCTTGTAGTGGAGAAGGGATTAATGCAGGTGAATCTGCCTGGTGACTGGCTGTTTACCTGCATGCCAAGCCAGCTTTCAGCTGCTATAATGAAAGGTTTATTTTTTTTCATGTCTGGTTCCACCCGTGTGTTCCTAATAACAGCATGATGGAAACATCAGGTCATTATTTCTCAGAAACATGCTAACAGTAACTGTCAAAATTAGAGTATGTGAGTGACTCTGAATGCAAAACTTTGTTTTTCAAACTAACTGTTGAAACAAGACCAGTTATTTCTGATATTATATAGGCTCATTCTTACTTTTTTTATACACTGCAAAAAAGGCATTCGGCATAATTAGAGAATTGTGTATTGAAAATAAAAACAGTTACATAGATTTCAGAAAATAAGCATTTCAAGTTCTTAACATCTGTAAATATCTTAAAACGACTTCAAAAATTCTTAATGTTACACTTTCTCAGATCACTAATGAAATTCTTACCAAGGGACTGAGTTAATGTATAAGAAAACATAATCTATGATGCATATATTATGTTAAAAAATTTTCAAAGCTTTAAATTATTGCTTTGTAAAAGTATTTAAGATATTTAGGAATGTTATTGCTTATTTCAAGAAAAGAAGTAGTGCATAGGAGGTGTTTTTTTTGTGTTTTTTTTTCTCGCTTAAATCTACCACATAGCATTTGCTATAATCCCTCCAATAAGACAGGATAAGGGGAGGCTTCTTTCATTAAGCCATGAATGAGTAATTGCTTGGGAAAATCTCAGTTTAACATTGTATCTGTTGACACAGTAATAACTCGATAAATAGCCCTTTGTGGTTGTCTTAATGCACAAATGACAATGACTAATGAAGGTGAACTGTTCTCTACACTACAGGCGAAGAGGGTAGTTTTTTAAAATGATGGACAATACAATGAAAATTCTCTTGTTTTATTTATTTTTAAATATAGATTATTTTAGACCTGGATTAATTTGAAATGTCAAAAATTAAATGCTAATTTTTTTGTGACACCAAACTTCAGAAAGAGGATTATACTGAACATATTGGTCTGATCTCATTGTTGTCATAAAATATTTTAAGTCCGGTTTTGGTATGAATCTAGCATACATCCAGCGCTGATCAATATATTAGGAAATCCTGCAAAATCCTACTGAATATGGTTTGGAGTGAACACAGAGATGATCTACCATTTATGTGAATGTTGTCATTAGTAGGTAATATGCACTTTTGGATATTCTGCTTAAGCTTTTCTATGATATGACACAACGTGACTGAGGGCAAAGATAAGCCTTCAGGAAAGTTGCAGAGTGACTGAACAGGTTAAAATGATCATATGTCTAATTTAGATGTTTTATTGAACCTACACTCACAGTGCATTTGAAGACAGTCGTATCAGAGAAAAAAATGGTTTGTGGCTGTGAAATGTACATTTCACCTCCTAAGATTTAGTTCAGGAGGAGTTTATAAGTCAATAAATCCGCAATAAAAACGTGGTGGTTGAAGTGAAAACTCTACTCATGCATGTAATGTTTGCATTAATCTTTTGTAATCATGTGCTCAATTGACAGCATTTTGTGAAAAAAGTGGTCTCGGATCTTAATGAAGACATAAACATACAGTACCATGTTTTTGAAAGGTTATGTTTATGTGAACAGGTGAGAGTGCTTGTGAAACAGCTTGAAGAGATGCAAGCAGGGAAAAAAGAACTGGTCTTGAAGTATGAAGGGCAGTTGCAACACATGAAAGAGGAGGTAGGCCTGGCAAAAGATGATATCTTTTGCTTTTTATTTCTTCAGCATAAAAGTGTGACTAGCTTACCAAGATTGAATGACTTACTAAGCACTTGTTAAACCCGCATTGTCCTTTGATAGTTGTCCAAGTTGAAGCGTAGCTATGAGAAGCTTCAGCGCAAGCAGCTAAAGGAGGCGCGAGAAGGAGCACGAAGCCGAGAGGAAGACAAGAGTGAAGTTTCACACCTGAACAGCAAGCTGGAGGTATATCATTAGTCTTGTTCAGGACAGGCACAGTTTTTCAGTGATGTGATCACTGTTAATTAATTCATTCTGTCATTGTTAGCTTGAGCAATGCACAGAGTACCAAATGCTTCTGTATTATAGTTCCTACAACTATATATTGGCTTGTGGGGGTGCTGAGGTCAGTTGCAGAGATTTTAAATTACATTAATCACTTAAGAGGTCTTTGGAAAGTGCAGACATGTACAACACAGTGGGATACACTGGATTCACAAGGATTAAAGTTCTTAGTTGCAACAAAGGATTTCTGAAAGTTGGATTCCAGTGAGGCCATGTGTGAGATCAGTGTAGATTCAAAGGGTGAAAAAGCAAGGGGAGTAGGTCGGACTGGACTGGACTGGAATTATGCTACCAGGTGTTAGGTCTGGTCAAGAATATGGTCAAAAAATGCAACAGTGTGTTTAAAATATATAATGTACAGTGTTAAGAAATAGGATTAATATGTCACACATACAGCATCAGGATATTTGGTTAAATTAGCACCAATTAAGAAATTTAGATAAATAACTCCAATATGCTGTGGTGTTATAATACCTGCTTTATGTTTTTTGCAGGAGTTTCGGCAACGCTCGTCCGATTGGGAACAGCAAAGATTGCAGTATCAGAGACAGGTGACTTCATTAGAGGCCCAGAGGAAAAACCTGGCAGAGCAGTTCACTTTAATACAGGTGACTTCAGATGAAATTTGAAAAATGTTGTTCAAATGTTAATCTCCACAGATTTAGATACAATTGAGGTAGACCTTGGTTTAGTTCAACTACACAATTATAAAAATATTTGAAAATATTAAAATATTAACCTTTTACATGATTGCAGTCACACAGCTTTGATTTTTTTTCCAGATTGTGATGGGATGTCAGTTTTTTTCAGAGCATTTGTTTATAAAAAGCTGATGAAATCAAATTTGGTCCACTTTCACCTGTGTTCATGTGGTCCAAGAACATGTACAAAACATTGGAATTGATTGATGAGGTTTGTAATGTGGTGTTTCAACCCCAAGCCCTTCCATGGTAACTGAAGCTCTGATGTGTCCGTGGATCCGTTGCCAGTCACAGGTTGCAGGCCGGCTGCAGGACCAGGGAGAAGTGCAGCGTTTGCGGGCACAGTTGCAGCGGGCGCAAGGCTCTATGCATGCACAGGAGCTCGAGCTAGAAAGGCTGCGACTGCTGCAGGAGGAGCTGGGAGACTCGCACAGGGAACAGCAGGTCAGCTGCAGTGTCGCAGCTAATGCTCCAGCACAGGTAGAGATGGACAGGGATGAAGATGTGCTATGGGTTGTTGCTGCATAACACAACAGCTGATAAGAGATTCTTTCTTGTTAGTATACACCACAGCCCTGATATTGACACTGACGTTATTCTGTTATTGTCTTATTGTTTGAACAGTTTGTTAAATACATCTTGATATTTTGCTTGAAAAAGAAGAATGATACAAACCTGTACACATCTAATCTCAGACCAAATAATGATTGTTTAATAAAGAAACCTCATGGTAGAGATAGCCAGTGCTGTCAGCCAAGTTAGTAAGTAGCACTTCTTTAATTATCATAGGTGTTAGAATAGCTGATCGCATAGTAGATTGCTTGGTTGCTTGCTTGCTTTTCTACTTTGTAATAAATTGTCTGGGTTGTTTACAACGGACTGACATTAATAAATAGAGACTAAATAGAGAATGTCATCTGTTTGCCTATGACTAGATTCTGAGGGAGGAGAAGGAAGAGCTGAGAACCACGCTGGATGCTCAGGATCAGTTTGTGAGAAGCTCAGGGCTCCAGCAGCAGCAGCTGTGCAGTGAAGTGGCACGCCTCAGCCAGGCCCTGCAGGCGAAAGAACATGTCATCAGGTTTATAGTTTCTTCTTGCTGCTGTTTAGTTTTCCTTTAACTTATTTTTTTTGTTAAAAATAGAAGGTCTAATAGAAAACAAGGTCTGATAGAAAAGTGTGGTGTGATGTGAATACACACTCTAGTTTAGATGAAAATCATAATAAAGAAGCAACATGTCCTATTCTTTATTTTTTGTCACAGGTCTCTAGAGGAGTGCCTGGCCTCCCAAAAGTCATCTCCAGGCCTGGTCTCTCTTAGGCAGGAGCTGGAGAAAGTCAGCACTAAACTTCACTGTTCTCAAACCTGTGAGAAACACCTGAAGGCTGAGGTCACACGACTTAGAGACAAGTAACTGTTTAGATCGCTGTTATTCGAAATATTCTGACGACGCATGAGCAATATAATGAAAACCAGTTGGTGTTGGTCATCTTAATATTTTTGTTCTGTTTTGCTAGGCTTGAAAGCATGCGGAGGCAGAAAGCAGAAGCAAATAGGAGAGAGCAGGAGTGGAGAAAGCTGGAAGAGGAGCACCAACACTCTGTGACTGAAGTGAAACGAGTAACAAAACATTGTGGAATTATGTTTGGGTATTTTGAGTTAGTGCTGGTTTGTTTTGTTGTAATTGGTCGTTAGAAGTTAATTTGTGTGTGTGTGTGTGTGTTTTTGTGCACGCATGTGTGTCTAGCTGCGCGATGAGCTCCAACAGGCAGAACAGACCCATTCCAGTGAGGTAGAGGGGATGAGGAAGGAAGTGTCACAACTAACGAATGAACTACACCAGCGCGACATTACCATTGCCACACTTAGTGGCTCCGCCTCCAGTGTAGAGCGTCAGTTGCGGGCTGAAGTGGAGCGAGCGGAGCGCAGAGCAGCTGAACTCAAGGTAGAAATTCCCTTTCCAGAACACTCATTGTCAGACTCCAGTTTAGGGATGCACATGTTTACTATTTTTTTCATATAATCTAATATTAATCTCATATGGATTAAATATTAAATTGTAATTTAACATGCTACACAGTTTACACTGTAGTTTGGCCTTCTGATAACTTGAATCACATCATTTACACCATGATTTGATTTAGAAATTACCATATGTATCCCTGCTTAAATATGTACTGATCAAACATATCATTAAAACCACCTGCGTATTATTGTAGAGGTTCCCTTCATGTCACCGAAACCGCTTTGACCCAATGATGCATACTCCACAAGAGACGTCTGACGGATGTGCTGTGATCTTTTGGGTACTGTAATGGGGGTTCTCCACTAACTGGTACCGGTTCGGTTCAGTTTGTTTCGGACCTACAGTTTTTCACTACAATTAAAGTATTGCCTTCATGTAACTGGTTGATAGACCTGTAGTCGCTTTTCATTTTTTAAAATTTATCTCAACATAAATTTTAAGAAGCCATGAGACTAGAGACCTCTTGGAAAACTCTCTCATTCCTGGTTGCCCCATCTAGCTCCCTTTGAATCTTGTCATCTGCGACAGAAATGTGCTGACCTCTTGATTCGACCAAGGCACAGCCTTCCGTTCTGCCATAATTAATAAGTTTTCCCGACGCTAACACTCACTGTCAAAAAGCTGAGGCAGAGAAAGTAGTATCCTGAGGTACTTTTTATCCCAGGTACCACATTTTAGCTATGGAAAAGCAAAAAAAGCGAGTAGAGTTGAAACGAACCAAGAGCTGGTACCACTCAGTGGAGAACCCCCATTAGTTACCTAAAGGGTCTGCTGCTAACAGGCCCTCTATGGATCCGACTGATTTGCCCAGCACGTTCCACAGATGCTTGATTGAACTGAGATCTGTGAAATTCGGAGACCAAGTCGACACCTTCAAAAGTAGATTGTCATTGCTATGAGAGGGTATACTTGGTCTGCAACAATATTTAAGTAACATCCACATGAATGCCAAGACACAGCAGAACATGGTCCAGTGCATCACACTGCCCCCATTGACTTGCTTTCTTCCCATAGTGCCCTGAACCACTTTTAGTGGATACTAACCACTGCAGCCTGGGAACACCCTGCAAGGCCTGTCATTTTAAAGATGCCCTGCCCCAGTCATTGTGCTTTTAGAAATGTTGTCCATTTCAAAGTTGCTGTGATCCTTACACATGTTTCCTGCTTCCAGTTGCAACTTAATATATGCCACTCCCTAACAGATTACACTGTAATTAAATAATCAATGTTGTTCTCTTCGTCTGCTAGTGGTTTCATGCTATGGCATTTTGCTTAAGTGGATTAGTAATAAATAGTAAGATGAGTTCAGATATACATGTATGTGAATAGCCACAGTATTGGTCTCATTCAAATACATGTTTTTTCCTAGTTGTACTTTTTTGGTATTGGAGCATCTTTGGAGGTTTGACCCTTCTGTCCTATACTATCAAACAGAACAGTAGATTAGAATTAGTTCTTTGTGTTCACAGGTTGCACAGATTCAGCTTGAAACTCTGAAGATTGAGAATCAGCACTTAAACGACCTCCTAGAAAGGATTGAGTCTCGATCCCCAAAGGTTTGTGATGCCAGTCTTATCAGGGGTGGGAACTGCCACAGAGGTGATGATACATCTGTAGCACCACTAAACTTGCAGACAGCAACAATAAACAATAATCTTTCTTGCTCTCTCTTTGTTTCACAGAGGGCTGAGTTGGCAAGTTTGCGGGACAGCTATGTATCATCTCTGAGCGCTCTGGAGCAGGAGAACCAGCAGCTAAGACAAGAGCTGGCAGAGCTTCATGCCCACATGGAAGCTAACAACCAGACTTGGAAGGACAAGTACGAAAGAGCCTTGCTACAGAGTCAGGGCAACAACAGCCACACACATGACAGGTCTGCAATACACACAAATACACACACCTCTAATTACCACATTTGAATGGAATTTTACACTCTTGACAGCAACTCCTGCACTGTCTTTCTAATGTGTATTTTTTTATTGATTTGCAATTTGTAATATTTTTTTAATTCAGAATAATATGGTTAATTTTTCTTCAAACCACAAGAGGGCGTAAACCAAATATCCATTGCTTTTTATGGGGGGAGAGTGAAGGCCATTCTACCCAACCTAGAGAGAGCGAAAGCAAATGCTCGCTCTTAGGCTCCCATCCACAAATGGCTGGGATTATACTTGCAGTCTCCCGATGGCTATTGCTTTGACAGGAGCCCCACAAAATCAAAGCAGTTTAATTGCCACCTTAAGATCAATTCATTATTATACATAAGTGCATTTTTTAAATTCCTGTATTACGTTTTTATACTCACAACTACTGTATACTACAGAGAAGAGACTGCAATATCACTTTTTCTAGTTGTGCTTTCTAGCAGATGTGAGACAGAGCTGCATGCCATGGAGGCTCGCATGCAGGAGAGTACCTCCCGCTATGAGCACCAGATCAAGATGCTCATCAAACAGCTGGCGGTCCTGTCCACCTCCTCATCTCACCGTCCCGATGGTCATTCGCAGGAGAGCAGGCCAGCCACCTCTCCCACACCCTCCTCTGGTTCCTCATCTTCCTCTGCCGATAGAGCCTCCAGGATAGTGGCCCTGCTCAGCCCAACAGCAGATGATGAGAAAGCAGGGGCGTCTGGTTCTTCTGGTGATCTCCTCCCTTTGGTCAGTCACAGATGAAAATACAGATATACAGTACTTGCAGACGTCTTATCCTGGTCTATTACAAAGGGCATTTTACATTTACATTACATTTACAGCATTTGGCAGATGCTTTTATCTGCTTGTTTTTAAGTGTCTGCTTGTTTTGTTTTTTATGAACATATATAGCAATAGGCTAATGCAAATAATCATTAGCATGGAATAAAGTTCCATGAAGTTTTGGAAGACAACAAACAGTTGGGCCTTGGAAAAGTTTAAGCTAATACACTGACCATCCTAAATGTGTAACACCTAGTAAATGTTTGTATATGTAACTTTATACTTTTCTCAGGTGGCCTATGATTGTTGAACAGCACTTTGTAATAAAGCAAGTGTGCATGAATGAGTGTTCTCCTTCTCACTTCTTTCTTTTCTGCAGGATGGCTGCGCCAGTTCTCCAGCTGGGATGGTGACCGCTCGCTTTTTAAAAGAGGAGACGCTACGCTCGCAGGAACTGCTGCAGAGGCTCGATGCTCACATCCAAAGCATGAGGCAGGACAATGCAAAGACTGTCCGCAAGTACATAGGCAAAGACGACAGTCCCCACAATACACACTGACCCTCTACGCACATCGGGCTGTCAAAACGTGCCTTTTCTGAATGGTGCTAATTTATTTTGTGTGACTTAATGATGTCTCACCTACTGTTGGTAGTAAATATGATTATTGCCAAAAAAAAAGACAAGCCAAACCAGATGGGGGTGAATTTTGAAAGGACATTTTGCAGGAAGTTTAGTGACTCCAGTGCGGTTATATACGGCACATTCTCATCCATGCTCAGTACCTCCTGCGGTTATTGCACTAGTGAAGGAGTGACTTTGACCCTTCACATACACATGCACACCCTGACCTTGGACCTGCATTATGACCTAGGACTTCTAGAGTTGGTTCCCCAGACAGGGATTAAACCTAGTCTTGGATAACGTAATCCAGGACTAGGCTTAATCCCTGTCCGGGAAACCGACCCCTAGTGTTTTTGCCAGGTTTTGAGCTTCTTGTCTATTACCCTTGTCTTGAGCACTTTAGGAATATAATTAGTTTCTGAATAACTCTCTTTGCTGTGCCTCCCTTTTTTCTTGTTGATTTTTTTATC
Source organism: Bryconaethiops microstoma (assembly GCA_037577275.1). Lineage (NCBI taxonomy): Eukaryota > Metazoa > Chordata > Actinopteri > Characiformes > Alestidae > Bryconaethiops > Bryconaethiops microstoma. The sequence continues at coordinate 10,519,527 of JBBJLS010000109.1, forward strand.
TGTCTGTGTGTGAGATTTATGTGAAACATATTTTTTTAAATTATCTGTCAAAATGAAGACTCAGTGAAGGGTGAATTAAATGAGTTTGTTTTCATTTTCCGTGGTGTCCTGTTTATGGGAGTGGATGTGTTTATGTGGATTCTTTATTCTCTTCGTCATTGTGTGCTTTGGGGAAAAGGCTGTCTGCGCCTAAACGATTAGACTTACTCTCAGAGGGTAATGTTTTGGGAAGTTCCGTACAGAAATGTATGGCTGTCATCAAATACTCCAGCAAACACACACACACACAGAGCTCAGCCTCTGTTTAATGTCCTTTTGCAGGCCTTCCAAGTCGTTAAACCACAAGAATGTCATGCCATACCAGCGCTGTCATATTGCCCCCAGCATCACCGTGCATCATGAGAACAGCTATGGTATGTTAATGTCATCCATGTGGGATCTTTCACGTGGAAATGCTGCCAAAAGGTTGGTATAGATGTGGCGCAGAGGGGGTCATATTTTACCAACGGGGTGATACAGGAGAGGCAGGGTGGGAGAAATCCCCCCTTCACCCGTAATGAGGTACAGCAGGAGGGATGGAGAGACTGTTCTACATCTAATTTGTTTTGGAATGTGCTTTTTCCCTCTCTTTCCTTCCCTCTTTACTCACATTACTAAGTGCTGGAAGTATGTTTAGCTAGGCTTGGATCCAGTGGTTTTGCGCTTGGTATTTGGTAACCCTGGCTACCTCAGCCGTGAGGCCCAACAAACAATGCATGCTGAGGAATTTGGCAGCGTGGACGTTTGCTCTCTTGCAAGCAGAAGGTGGAACATTTTTGATTTGCAGGGATTTTTTTCTTTTCTGGAACATAGACCAAGAATGGATCCCATCAGGCTACTCTTTAGACCTTCTGCTGTTTCATTTCAGAGAATGTTTTGGGGAATATGTTTATTAAATAATGCCATTTGTTTTTCATTTCAGGCACATTTATTGTGGCTGATATCTTCTAGGCTAGTTTTCCAGATTCATACTGGGTATAAATTACATAGCCAATTCTTTTGGGCCTAGGGTATCAGGAACTGTCAATTACACAATTCCACTGGGGAATACTGAACTGTGCCTTTTGCGGTTTTCTTTGTTAGATCCTTGTTGTGACAGCCAATAGAGGGCGCCAGGGTAATTCTCATGGCCTCTCTCTTAGAACATCCTTACTGTAATGATAGCTGAGCCCGAAATGGTGATCACTGACACTTTGCGCTGCATAATGTCAGTGCATTGGGATGTGGCATATTTTGTGTGGCGCATATAACGATTTCTTTGAATGCTATGGAAGTTTCTGCGACTGCGTTTGGTGATGCAGACTGGTAGACAGACACAGTGCTGTGTTTTAAAGAAATCAATTGTACTGCTGGAGCTTAGTAGTTTCTTGTGTTGAAATCAAGTTATAGTTTAGCATCAAACAATTAATACATATATTGTTTCCTGTTATCCTACATGTAGTCGATTAGCACGTGTTTGAATGGCCACATCAATTCTTTGCTTCACCAATTTTGCTTTGAGGCAGAAAACTAGTTAACAAGAAGTGGAAGCTAATGTTACAGTCGAGCACCTGTCATAAGATCCTATTTCCGAGTTGGAAATGATTAAACTTTGTCATGTATTGAAGTCTTTGCCGGGAAATTTCGCACAAATGAAGAAGTGGTCGAAAGTAGCGTGCCTGGCTAAAAACAGTCCATGTTTGTGGTGTGGTGTAAGTAACTATATACCATAAAGACCGTAAAGTGCATATGTAGGTTTATTTGATATTACCTAACAACACGGCTTGAAGCAGGTGTTGTTGATTCGGACTTTAAACTTGCATGATGTTCTGTCATGTAGAGGCAGAACTGCCAGTGGCAAATATGTTCCTTTTTCAGTATGTTATGTCTGCATCTGCCTTCAATTTATGTTAAAATGCTGTTTTTTTGGTGTGATTTTTCCTGAGCATGACTGATTTAACAAACAAAGTACACTTGTGTCTCTTTGGAACACATGCCCCGGTCCAGTGTGCAGGGGGCCCATTGTTGTGATTCATGGCGCCAACTGACCAGAGCACAAATCCACTCCCTTCCTTAGACTACGTGAATGATAACATTGACCCTTTAAGAGCTGCCAAAAACAACAATCCTCTATAATCTCTATACATGTAGTCACAGAAAGACACTCCCTTATATGTGGTAAAGTGTGGTTTCTCCATATTCAGCTAGTGTGGTTGACATTCACCGGGCTGTAAAACACACATTGCCACATCAGCAATGATCTGATTGTTTGAAATAGTTTGTACAGGGTATGCTTTGACAAACTGTGCAACAGTGCAGCTTTCAAGAAACAAAGGCAAATAAAAAAAAAAGGCGGCATACCAGTGTGCGATATGGTGTAGTGAGCAAGCTGTCTTGTGCAATAGACTGCATACTTGGCTAATCATCTAAGCTCCATTAATCATGGTGGATAAGGGCTAGAATGCGGGATGCAGCTTTTGCTCTTTTGAAAATAGTAACCAGAGCAGCAATCCTTCTCCCATTTGAGATATGCCATGAAAGACAGTGAGCATTCCAGCTATTTGCTAACCAACATCCCTCTAATCTTTCAGATCAGAGTCATGTACCCATCTAGGGGAGATGGGTAGTATCATCAGAATCAGCCTTAATCTCTGCAAGGAACTATTCTGCTGCACCAAACATGAGCACTATGCTCATACAGAGCAACAGCAGAGGTAGGAGAAGTCCTGTTTGAAGTCCAAGGTTGGCCCCTAAAGAGCATTGCTGTGCCAGAGAATGTGCAACCATGGCTCAGTGGGATATTGGCAAACTCAAGCCAAAACAAACAGGCATATCACAAACCAGATGCATCTTTGCTGATTGTGGCATACTGTGTAATTTTTCTGTGTCTGGGTTTTCCTCATCCCAAACTTAAAAGTCTATAACAACAATTTAACTGTTCAGGTCCGTGTAGGATCTTTATGAACATGCAATACTCATAATGGCTTTTGTTGACAGACTTTAAGACATTAAGTCAACACTTATTACTTCTAGTTATAAGACCAAACTGCCTGACAGTTGAGGTAACCCATTGGATATCCTGAGTAGTGAAGAAGAAACTATGCCCACAAAGCAGGAGTCAGTGTTGCTGAAGGCACTTTCTAAACACTACACTCTGTACATATGAGAACGCTAATAGAACTGTTAGCATGTGCAGTTGTGTGCAAAAGTTTGGGCAGTTAAATGATCAGTGAATCTAAGTGCACACCATCAACAGAGAACCCATCTCTACACATCTTGATACACAACAAAGGCTGAATTTAATTTTTAATTAAAAAAAAAAAACATAATAGGGCCGGTGCAAAAATTGTCACCTATTCTATGTTATATGTTTTTCTAGTTTTCTGGTAAACACAAATAGAAATTGTGAACTAAAATGAAATTTGACATAGAAGTTTGTCAAATTTAAACTTTTCATGTGGAGATTAACTAAATGAATGTCTGTTCTTTACCCTTTGCGTATAGATAATTTGCTCTTCATCTTTCATCAGAATGCATTTGGTGCAATGGAAATGCTATGGTATATTTCTTCTTGTGGATGACTGGCTGGCATTCCTTGGTCAGATAAGAGGAGTGTGGTAGGCACTTTCCCACGACTGTTGCTGCTGCCCGTAGAGCGCTCAGGCCTTTGTCTTTCATTTCACAGCTTGCCTAGGCCTCCGGGGGGCAGCAGGCCTCACTTTGGACATTTGCGCCCCATTTCTAGCCCTTTGTGTGTGTGTCTGTGCACGTGTGCGTGTGTGTGTGTGTGTTCATTGTTTATCCTTACTGAAAGAGCAAGTGTAAGGCTTGAGAGGGGATGGAGGGTGGTAAAGGGTTGACAAGCCTGACCCTGTTCTGGACTGCTCCAGACACCCTGGACAGGATGCTTAAAATGCTCCAGAGACGGAGGCAGGGAGCCTGTCTTATCGGCATGATTCAAAGAGAGTATGTGGGTATGGGAAGATGCCAACAATTCTCAAAAGAGATGGAACTACATGCTGCACAAACAGTCTGTCCAGTGCTGTGGTCATTATTCTTTTGTCTGGTCCCTTTTGACCCCGTTATGGCTCCATTCCCTTATCTCTCAGTCCAGTGGGAGGTCATTCAAGCATCAGTAAGCAAGCTCCATTTGCAGTCACCCCTTATCTGTGTCTTGCACGTAGTTTAAATAGAAAAAGCGTTAGGCAAGTGACTGACTGATTCGATATCCACAGTATTCCAATACACCTGACAGATGACATTGCACTGTTCCTAGATGGGCCTTGTCTTAGGACCTTTACTTTAGCAGGTTATGTTGTTATGACACTGACACACCTCTTTTCTAAAAATGTTTCTTTAAAGAACCATCTACAAAGAGGTTCTTTTGGGAGACAAATATGGTTCTCATAGGACAGTGATCCAAAGACTTTTTAGACAGCTTGGTTTTCAACACAGGTCTCTTTGCAGATCCAATCAGATATTCTGTGTGCATCACACAAAAGTTGTGTGCACTAAGTGATCTGAGCTCAGTGGAAGCAAGCCATGGAATGGCACATGTGACAGTGGTGTGTGTGTGTGTGTGTGTGTGTGTGTAGTTAGGTGGGGTAAAGGCAGCAAAATGAGGGGGAGATTACTTTGGCGCCTGTCTGTAATGGGAAAAAGATGCCGAGATGTGTATCTGTAAATTCCCAAAACAACACCCACTTAACAAGTGCTGCAGACTGTAGGTAATATCTCCATTGGCCAAGCAACACTGCCTGCAGTTTGGGCCATATCCAAACACAGTGAAAGACAATGAGGTAAAATGTACCTCTGGTTAGGCTGCTGCAGGAATTAAAGCTGGTAGTCAGTGGTTGTACAGAAGTATTGGGATGCCTGACCATTACATTAGCAGGACTCTGTGTGGGCCACTCATGTTCTTCCACATGGAACTCATCCAACTATTTCTTTATAGACCTTGCTTTGTGCACAGGGGCACAGTCATGCTGGGATAGAAAATGGTCTTTTCCAAACTGTGTCCACAAAGTTGTCCAAAACGTCTTGGTATGCTAAAGCATTACTTTTGCCCTTCACTCGAAATAAGGGGCCACCTGAATTCCATAATTAAGTCGAATACTTTTCTCCATATAATGTATCTGGGATTTGGTGGAGTTTAAAGCTAAACACTATGACAGACAGGCTTTCTCACACTGCTCCCTGTGGCTGCGGCTAAATGCACCCAGAGTGATGGAGTATTTTCCTCCCCTTAGGCCGTCTTTAGATATATCCTGTGCTGTTCTGATTTGACTGTAAGCTTTCAGCTGTGGTTGGCAGTAGCCTCTGTTATGTAAAAGTGTATTGTGTTCCTCTCCCTTTTACCACTAATGAAGGCAACCACTTGGAAACTGGCCTTAATTAAAGTGGTGTGCCCTGTGACCACTAGTACTTCACTGCCCCAGTCCGTTGGTCACCTCCGTTACGCACCTATTCTTACACAATGTGATTAACACTGACCTCTTCACTTATATATTTTAATGTAGCCAAAGTTGTTAAAAAAAAATCTAGGAAACTATAACTTTATAAGAAATAATTTTATTTCAGTTCATTTTGGACTGATCCTATTGGCCAGTGCACACACAATATAAAAAATATTATATGGTGGTGTAAAAGAATTGGAAAAAATGAGAAAACAAAATTTTATTTTTGACTATCTTGTGTGTTCAGGAATGTAAGTTTGTGTGTGTGTGTGTGTGAGAGAGAGAGAGAGAATGGGAGAGCATGAATAGAAGGAATGTTGACCCCTACTCTGTATTGTTTTAAGGAATGACTAAAGGGACAGATGAAGATCGGAGCGTGCTCATTTGTGAATCAATGCAAGCTCCCCAGGTCCAGGCTAAGGACAGCCATTCATATTCAAGGCATCTGATAACTGCTGTCTTTGGCCTCTGCAGGCCTTCACGCTTCAAGTAAATGCCTCATTGCTGCAGCTCATTCTGTATCATTGTTGTGGTTTAGCAAAGAGTTCTTTTGAGGGAGATTTCTTTACAGCAAACAAATCAACCAGAAATCTTCTACAAGTATTTAACTGTGCAAACATGTAAGATGTATAAACATTTTTTTTTGAGGAGAAAAGGGAAATTGTTGTCGTTCCGAAGTTCTTGCACCACAAATTCTTCCCTAATAGTTAACAGCCTTGCGGACATACCAGTTCCTCAGTTTTGCTGAATGCTGTCTTGTCGCATTAAGAAGGCTTTTGCATGTCATATGACCCAGCAATGCAGTGATGTTTTATCATTCTGCTGTCAGTGGTAAAAACTAAGCAAGAGTATGGAGCTCAATAATGCAGGGCTTCTCCCTTATCAGCTACCTGCTAGCGTACATTCTTCTCAGTCAAGTGCCTGTGCTCTTGCTATGCTTACGGAGGAACCGCAGAGAAGACTGTTTGTATGAAGGAATGTGAAAAGTGCAGAGGAGGGTGTGCCAGACTCGGAGGGGTAAACTGCAAGAAGGGTACAATTGCGCATATATATGTACACATCTGATCTTTCAACACAAATAGAGGGCCAGAGGGATTACCTGTTTACATTCCTGGTGGGCGGATTGACGCAAACACTAATGTTTTGATTTCTGAATCCTTTCTAAAGCAATAGCACTCACTGGTTAACATGGGTGGACAGCTGACACTATTTTGAGGTATTTCCATGAAGAAATCCAAGTGTTTGTTTTCAGGTTTCTTCCTTAGGATTTTAAAGCAACAGTGCAGCAAAACAAGAAATAAAAAAACCCAAAAAATAAATAAACATTATCATACATCTCTACCCTAGATATAGTTGTCCAGCCAAAATCTGGCATCTGAGTGTATCAAATTATTGGAAACATATATACCTCAGGGGACGACATCATGTAAATCTTCACACACTTTCCCTAAACTGTGTTTAGTTAATCTCTCAAACAGACTTGCTAGTTAAACTCAAAACAGGCTTGTATAACGTATATGTATAACATAGTTATCTATAATAGCACACACACATGCAGAAAAAAATCGCTTCTAAGCTGACTGCTTCTATTTTTTGCCAAGCAATAAATTTTTTTTACACATAAGCAAATCTTTTTGAAAGATTACTTAACAACTTAACACTATTTAAGGAAAGTGTGTGATGCCTGACGAATTATAACCTTTACTTGTTAGCTACATCTGACTTGTAGTCCCAGTGCAAAACTACATAAACATACTTGGAACATCACACATGTCCTGATTATATATGAGATAAGGCAAAGTGTATCGTTTTCCTCAGACTATTGCTTAAGCCCTCATTCTCTTAGTTCATGTCTGATAGCTGTCAAGCCTTAGTTTAGGCCTCCATGAGCCCTCCCCTTGAATTCCTCTTGAGCAGTATACTGCAACAAAAGCATGCCAGTAATTCTCAGTTTTATGCTTGTGTCCACTTTGGTTTAATAGCTAAGTAAAGCCTTCATTAAGTCCGTCATAAAGTGGTGAGTGGAGGGAAAGATGAGAGAGATGAGAGTAGTCACCTGCGGGGGATACTCCCTCGAGGAACTACATCGTAAATCAACATGCTCTCTCTTATCCTTCTCTCAGACTGACTTGCTCACTTTCTTGGGTCTGTTGAGTCCTGTTGCCAAAAATGCAATAGATTGGTGTTTCCATGCTGAGAAACGATCACGTTTTAAAAACAGTTCATTTAACAGCTTAATCCAGAGCATAAGACTAGAATTCTCTCTCTGGAACCATTTTTTTTTTGTTTGGTTAATAACACGTGCTTGATGAGTGCTGGGTTGAGAGGAATGCTTCAAGAGCCCTTTCTAGGATTTTTAGTAGCAGAAAGTTTAACTTTCAGTGGCAATGTTTGAATAGAGAACTGTTAGTTTTTTAAACAACTTTTAGCCACTTTTCCCACTGTATGATATTGGGTCTACTTGACTCGACATGACTTTTTTGCTTTTCCAATGGGCAAATCTAGCACCTGGTACCTGGTTCTATTTCTTGAATCTACTCTGTCATGGTTGCAAGCAAGCTGAGTAGGTGCCAAAATGAGGGGAAAAAAATGATTGATTGGAGATTCACGACATGGGATATCCTCCGAAATGCTGCCCAAACCTATCATAGTGGCCACAGACTTTGTATACACTGATCAATTCTAGATTCATTTTTCCACTACCTGATACTGAATATGGTGGATACTGGCTCCACCATATTCACTTTTTGGTACCTGGAGCCTTGTTCTATTACAGTTAGCACACCCTCAATGCACCCAATGAAACTGTTGTGATCATCAATACAACAAATACAGTAACATCAAAGAATACTGAAAGGATGGTCACAGTTTAGTGAATTTAATCTAATATTTTGTTGTATTAGACAGTTGCACTGCTCTCTGCTATAAAAGTGTTTGCTAGTATATGAGAACAAATAAAATAAATTAGGTGGTAATCCTGAGTTTTTCCAGAGTGATAGCAGTCCAAGAGCGCCGTAAATAGGCACCGCATTTTTAGGATTAAACATTTCTTCTTGATTTGGGCATATGATTCTAAAGGAAAACTGTTAACATCATTCCTTTAACCTTTAAAATGTTATTTATATTCTTATACTATCATTTACTGAACCACTCGCTGAAAGGGAACCAATGGCGTTGCTCCAAAGAACACTTTTGGTTACATTTGGCAACTTCATTCTCTGCGCATACGAGAAGAATTACAGACATTTTCTTAACTGAGGCTAACATGAGCACTTTCTTAATCATAGCTCATGTTAGTACTTCTCAAGAGCTCTGCATAACCTGAGCAGAGACGGGCCATGGAGAAAGAAGCACTTGTATAGTTAGCACTGTCCCATCCATCTGTGAGCAGGAAATCATGGCACATTGCCTCTGAGAGTCTGTGGGGAGAGCCAGAGGAATGCCAGGAATTCACATCCCCAGCAGGACGGCATACAATAGCAGTGGAAATGGTAATGTGTGTTCACATGCAAGAAACTAAAGGCTGCAACTCCTACTGAGTTAATGGCCAATAGGACAGCTTTTCTTCTCTCAACCCTGTTTTATCTTTGTATTGTGCTTCCAGATCAAAAGAGGACACATTTGCATTTACATGTATGAAACTTTTTCCAATTAGTGTTGAAGGTTGGATAATTAGTCAAGTCCTCAAAATGCTTAAGAAAAAGTAGTTCTGGTTATTTCTGAACATGATTTGATTCTCTGGTTGTGTTAGATGTTCTCAACTGTTCCAGACACTTTCCCACATCCCTGTCTTTTCTGATTTGTCCTTTGCCTCCCTTTCTGCCTGTCTTTGTGATAGACAGATGGCAGAGGTACTGAGGCTCTGTCTTATCTGCTGATACAGAACCTGAGAAAACTCCACGCCTGCGCATGACATCAGCCGCTGCATCGGCCGCCTGACGAGGGCTATCAGTAGGTCACAGTCCCTTCTCCTTCCTGTCCTGTTCCCACAGTGCCAGTGGCCTGCTTTCATACTCTCACATGAACTCTCACATATTTGTTTTTATGTCTTGTCAGAATGCGGGATTGCACGTATGTCCCACATGTAGTATATTATACTACTAAAAATGTGCTTATTCAAGCGTTCTTCAGTGAAGGTGATTATGAAGGAAAACCTCTTATATATGTGGCCCTTTGAAGAACCTTTAAAAAAAATGGTTCAGTATAGCACCAGAAGGGTTCTGATATTCTCTCAAGTCAAAGAACCTTTATTTTGATAGAATTAAACTGCTTTTGCTGATTGTGTATATTGTCCTTATCAGGACAAAAACTTGTTTTTCCCATTAATGTCCATAAAGATTTCTCAAGTTTCCACTATTTGTTTCTATGGGGATATGTAAGAACTACATTTTTAGAATAAAAGAAATGTTAAAATAGAAACAATAGGGTCAGTAAACATCCTCACAATAGGTGATTCTTTAAAATCTGTATTTTGTGAACAAGACATGTGAATGTGAATACAATCTTTTTAAAGATTTATAAAGATTTTTCCTTATGTCTAGGCCAAGGACCATGTAGGAACCTTCATTTGTATGAGTGTAATGTTATGTAATATTCCTAACCCTAAGCCTATCCTTAACCTTTATCTCAGTTACAAACTTTTCAGTCTTAAAAAGGAAGCTTGAGGATGTCCATTTTGTTGATCCTGGGGTAAACTCTGTTTATCTGTGCTTTTCCTAGAAAATCAGCACACTTATGTCCTCCAAATATATGAAAACGAACAAAGATACACAAACACTAACAAAAAGTGGATGTCAGAGGCTTAGTTTTGATATGAGAGCTTGTCAAAACAACCTTTTACCTTGGGTGACATTCATGTATGCGCACGTGCATGTTTGTATGTTTTTTCATTCCTGTCATTGACCCCCTCCTACATCATCTCTCTCTCTTTCTCTCTCTCTCTCTCTCTCTCTCTCTCTCTCTCTCTCTCTCTCTCTCTCTCTCTCTCTCCCCCTCTCTCTCTCTCT
>JBBJLS010000109.1:10530106-10544610 GCA_037577275.1 Bryconaethiops microstoma
GAGAACACTTTGCCACACATAAAACCACTCTTTACTGTAATAATGTTAAATGTATTTATTGTAATATTAATGTTTTATCACTAACTTAACACTACTGTCCAGTAGTCAATAGGTTTTAAGTATAATTTTCCTGTATATAAACAAGTTGGGCAAATAGAAGTCGAGTCTGAGATGAGATGAGAGCAGAAGTCTCTGTTATGCAGTAAATCTGACTAAAGTTTTTAGAGCATTAAATGTTAGTGGGGTCTGTTAAGGCTGTGTTGAAGTGTGTCTTGGAGACCCGCAGAAGGTCTGAAGGGTCTGAGGACGTACCGGTGGAGGAGGACTGCACGGTTTTGCTCATCCACTGGTAGGAGTTGCGCCGCTCCCTGTCCGGGGACAACGGGGGCACGGCGATGTTGTCCTGGGGCGGCGGGAGCACGGCGGAGGCCGGGTTATGCATGGGCGGGTATTCGGGCGAACAGTAAGAAACCTGTCCTGGAGAAGAGCTACTCATGGGAGCAGAGATGGTATTTGGGGGTCCGAGGCTGTAGGCCCCCCAGTCCTCTCTCGGCGCGCTGTACGGGGCGGCCCAGGGCCCCGCGGCCTGCGCGTGAGGATCCACTCCGGACACATGGTGGTACGAGCCGAAATCAGAGTACTGCGGGCCTGACACGAAGTTCTGCGGAGGGAGGTTGATGCCGGATCGTCGTACAGGTCCTTGGTGATACATGCTGCCCTCTTTATCCAAAAGATATCCAACATACATGATGCGCAAGAAGAAAAACCCACAGCCCGCTCTTTAAGACGACATACTAGCCGCGCACCATGCTGAACCCAGATCAGAACCAGACCAGAAATCAGACCAGAAACCAGACCCGAGATCAGAGCGCGTGGGGATTGTGCGCTGTGTTTGGTGGTGAAACGGACAGAAATGTAAGTCCACTGAAGGGCTCCAGCTTGGTCATGCGGTGTTAGTCCGTGACGTGCTTCAATCAAACATGATGTGAGTGTGTTGACAAGGTGCTGCTGGTGTCGGTATAACAGGCCTTCCTGACGTCAGTCGAGACTTCAAACCCTGCAGATTTGCATTCAAATGACGGGGCCAATAAGGCCGCCAACTCTGCTCTCTCTCTCTCTCTCTCACACACACACACACACACACACACACACACACATACACATTGATTTATACGTTGGTAACCAATATGTTTTCATAAGCAGGACGTTTCAGAAAATAAGGCCTAGCAGGGCAAACTCTCTAAAAAGTGAACGCACATTGATATAATAAGAGCAATTATTGTTATAACGCAATAGTAACATAATTGCTACAACAATAACCATGTTTTTTTATTATAACAATTACTGATGTGCAATAATAATAAAAAATAACACTAATAATCATAATCATAATAACAATCAAAATAATAATCATAATAATAATCATAATAAATATGTTGTATACACGTGTATATTATTAAAATGATTAGACTCGCGTCAAGAGTGGTTTCGATTTGTCACTTTCACTTAATGAAGAAAAAGAAAACTTAAATGTGCCATAAATGTGTCTTTTTTGTGCTGCTATGAATTGTTTTTATTAAACGGTAATTATTTTTATTCGATAACCCGCGTTATTATTAACGTAATTATTATTATTGGATTCACTCTGCATCGTTGAAGTAGGTGTGTGTGTGTATGTGTGTGTGTGACACTGTACTGAATCCTGTGTGGATGGGAAAGGTCTGTGTGTGTTGTCCCCATGCCGCTCTGGCGCCTTTACAATGCAGCGAGTTTGTTGGTCCTCTTGGACTGAAAAAGGTGAGAAGCGTGTTAATCTCTCTCCCTCTCTCTCTCGCTCTTCACACTTCACACCTCCACACTCGGACAGGTCACACTTCACAGCTAATTCCGGTTTGGGGGCTGATCGCCCCTCAGCCCGGGCTCAGAGGCTCCGATGCTCTGTGTGCTGTCGGCGGTTTAGAAGCTTTAACTAACGACTTGTTAACTAACTGGGTGGCTGAGGCTTCATGCTGTTTCACCGAACCTGACAGATTCCTTCTGTGGGTATAAAAAAGAATAATCAAAATATTTACATTTTGTTGTTCTGCAGCCTGACACATTCCCGCTGTATTTAAAATATTTCTATTAAATAAAAAACAGAAACACTACGATGGATAAAAGATCACCTGTTCTAACAGCACTTGTACACTCAATCAGGTGTAACTAATCACTTTTTCCATTACACAACATGCTAACTGGCTTCCACCTGTTATCAACTGTAATGTTTTGATTTGTTCTGCATAAAAACTGCTATTCCTGGAGTATTCTGGTGCTTGGTAGTGCTGCTGAAAGCAAACAATCAACTATGGGTATCAAGGCACTGTCAAAAAAGCTTAAAGATAAAGTTGTGGACAGGCAGGAGATGGACACATAGTAAAGTCTATATTTAAGCAGTCCTGTACTTCTAGAACCCTCTCTGGACCAGGCTGTCCCTCCAAACTGGATGTAAGAGCGAGGAGGAGGCTGCCAAGAGGCTTATGGCAACTTTAAATCAGTTACAGGAAATTGTTGCAAAGAGTGGTCCTTGTGGCATGTGACATGTGTGGCTTATATGGTAGCTTTGACTGAACTTTGCCACAACACACATTGAAAATTCTGAGGCCAGGTGGAAAAACGTGTAATCTTCTAATGAGACCAAAATCAAATTATTTGGCATCAACAACATCTGGCAGAAAGCCAATACAGCTCACCATCCAAAGAACACCATAGCTACAGTAAAGCATGGAGGTGGTAGCATCCTGTTTTGGGGGTGCTTCTGTGCAGCATGGAGTGGGGCACTTGTCAGGGTAGAAAGAAAAATGGGAGGGTCAAAATACTGTCAAATTATTGAGGAAAACTTGACACCCTCTGTCTAGAAGATTTACCTTCCAACATGACAATCACCCAAAGCACACAGCAAAAATGACCACACAGTAGCTGTAGGAGAAAAAAGCGAATGTCCTTGTATGGCCAAGTCAGAGCCCAGATTTAAACTCTGCTGATGATCTTTGTAATGATTTGAAGTTTGCAGTCTACCAGCGGTCACTCATCCAGTTTGATGTGTTGTGCAAAGCTGGTGGAGAGTATCCCAAAAGACTCAAGGCAGTAAATAAAGCAAAAGGTGCTTCCACAAAATACTGACTCTTTATCCACCTTAGTGATTGTTATTTTTTCTGAACTGTTGTTATGATATCTTCACTTGGATGTTGCATTGAGCAAATGCAGATGAAAAAATTGTGTTTTCATTTCAGGCTACAGAGCAACAAAATGTGAATATTTTGAAGTGGGTGATTCTTTTCTTTGTCCACTGTTAATGAGCATGGTGACTGCCAACCAACAGCGTCACCATAACACCAGGACCACTACCTTCATACACCCCTCACACTCACACTATCCACAGACATAACTGCACCCTGACCTGTGGGGTTTATTTTGGGTTAGATGGTGACACAGCAACACATGTTGAATAACCACAGCTCTTTCCAGAATAAAAAAACTGATGTTTATCTAACCAATAAATGTCCAGTAAAGTGGTCTTGCTTTACCTATGCACATGTGTGTTCACCATGTAGGCAAAGATGAAAGAAGGACACCATAACACCATTAGTGACTGTTTTAGGTATTGCTTAAAAACAAAAATTGCAAGACAGGGGTAATTTAAATTAACGGGAGTTTATTCTGACCACATTTAATTTTATGATAGAATTGATCAAATAATTGGTAACTGGGGTCTCGCAGAATGAACTGCCTTTCCCCCCTTTCTCTCTCTCTCTCTCTCTCTCTCTCTCTCTCTCTCTCTCTCTCTCTCTCTCTCTCTCTCTCCCCCTCTCTCCCTCTCTCCCTCTCCCTCTCCAAACCCTGGCTGCAGTGACGGTGGACTGTGGAGGGGTCAGCAGGAGCATTCCCATGGCCAGCAGTATGATGTTTGCTCAGTTGGCCTACAGTGTTTTCTCAGGCTGGGGGCTGTGGCTGTAAGGGTCACACACACTTTACAAGGGGAAGCAGCTTAACAGAGAAAGTGTGACAGCGCTGGGATGATTCAGGCTCTTCTATGCTCCAACTTTTACTTTCTGCTTGACAGCATTCCTGATTTGTCTCAAACATGTTGGAGCACAGTTGAAGATTTCTAGTTACCTTGTTGATAAGAGTTTACAAAAAGGATCCCTTAGCCAGTAAAAGAATGTTAAATGCGAGTCTTATATGGATTTTCATTAGACTATTGTTTTATAAGACTGGTCAGCCAACTTCTTTAGGGAAATTATCTTTCTATACCAGCAGATCATTTTTGCTTGTTTTACAAAATAATGTATCTAATAATAAATACTCATTTGATAGAATTACATAAAATTAGTCAAAATAAATGATTAAAGTACTCTATATGGACAAAATTATTGGGGCACACCTATTTTTCGGTGTTTGAGTTAGTCGCCTAACTTCCAGCAAAGGGCAAACGTAGTGCTTCAGCATGACTAGACATTTTGGACACCACCATGCTGTCTGCTTTGTGGACCCAGTTTGGGGAAAAACCTTTTCTATTCCAGCATGGCTGTGTCCCAGTGCACAAAGTAAGCTCCATAAAGACATGGCTGGATGAGGAAGAACTTGACTGGCCCACACAGAGCCCCTGACCTCAACCCCATCCAACACCTTTGGGATGAACTGGAACGGATATTGTGAGCCAGGCCTTCTCATCCGCCATCAGTGCCTGAGCTCATAAATGCTCTACAGAAAGGATGGGCACAAATTCTTGTGGAAGAGTGGAAACTGTTATAGCTGCAAAGGGGGACCAACTTCATATTAAAATCTATGTATTTGAATGCAACGCCTTTATACTCCCTGTTGGTGTAATGGTCAGATGTCTCAATACTTTTGTCCATATAGTGTAGGTTGAATTATAACATTCTTATAATATTATGTGCGAGAGAGATATTTTTTGGAAAGATATCAGTTTTTGTGCTGCCGGTTAGGTTGCATATACTGAAACTTACACTTTCACACTTGTAGGAAAGCAAATAACTTTTAAAAGAAATCTTAATGTTTCAGCACTCATCAATATGGCACAAGTTTCTTGTGTCCATTACAAAGACATCTTAAAGTTCACAGCAAAGTTTCTTCATTTTATTTATTTGAATGAGCCACATTAGGCCTGACCCCTCGTGTTCTGTTTGTCGGCTGCAGGCATGTGAGTCCATGAGCGCCCGCGTGTCTCTTGAAAGGCATGCTGGTCATGTAAAGCCTCTCGCCCGACAAATGTACTGCATGCTGGAAGACATTGGAACAGAGCCCACTGCAGAACGGTAAACACGCCGTCCTCGTGTCTCCTTCACTTCCCTCTTTAGAGTCCACACTGCAGCGGTGGAATGAAGGGGAAGTATGCAGACGCAATTAGCATATAGCAAGAATAGTTGAAGGGAAAGCTCTCCTCATCGTCTGAGACTGGCGATAAATTTGGCCACATGGTCATCTCAGCGTCTTTGGGGATATGGTGGCTCTTCCAGACACTTTTTCCTCTAATTTTTCCAGCAATCAAACTGACAGGCACCCACCACAAAATTTCGAGAGCAGTTTCTGATCCTCTTTTTGCTTCTGTTTCAGTGCTGACGGAAGAATGTGGAAATTCAGGTTGAATTCTGGGAAGCTGAGACAGGGCAAGTTTTGTATAGACAGTAACATAAATAAAACTGGTTTTGAAAGACAGATTGTATGTGTATGCTAAGAGAGGAGAGATGGGTAAAATTTTCCACTATTCTGTTTCAATTATTCTGATTACTGTTATGCAGTAAACGGCTTTTCACAGTTGAAAATAAACCAACATGGATAATGTTGTACTATGTTCTGTTCATGCAGAAGTTGTTGGCCAAGTCCTGTAGCACAATGGAATGCAAAAATGTGGTTTAATTAGATGTTTTGTCACATTTCTAAGTGAAAAGAAGCTAATAATACAAGTACATAGAACAAAAATGACATTTCTACATTTAAGTGTTTACCATTTATTTACTGAATTTAGTATATTGTTAAAAAAAAAGAAAATGATGTCAAGACAAGATGTTGAAGGCTGAGAAAAATCCATGAGAAAAATCCATGAAAAAAATAACACTGGTAGACAAAGCAAAACCCCACATCACTGCCAGACGCAGTAATATTTATTTTTATATTAATTATTATATAAAAGACTCATGAGAAAAGAACGTTAACACTGATCTCATAGGAAAAATTAACTGAAGTGTGCAGTACAATGATTATAAAAACCAAAGGGATTTTGGAATCCAGTGCTGTGGTCTGATAAAAAAAAATGGTGTATGCTTGGAGAAAATGGAGAAGCGTCTCAATAAAACAACACCTTTCCAGCTGTTTAGCTCGAGAGTGGTTCAGTTGTGTTTTGGGGTTGTGTGGAACAGAAAATGTGGGAAAAGAGGAAAGAAAGAACTGAATGCTGAATATCAGGTAATCCTGTAAGCTAGTGTCCACAGTCAGGGAAGAAAATGCAGAGGATGCATAAATGGACTTATTCTAGGTCAGAAACATTTTGTTTTCATTTCTCTGACCTAGAAACATTCTTTAAGAAAACAAATCCAGAATCACTGAAAGAAAGACTCTGAGCCAGCCACATCTGGACATTTGGGGGCTGTGATCTCAGCCAAAGATCATCTTACTAAATACTGACAAAAAACGTCCCCGGACACCAAACTCTGTCTATTTATTTATTTATTTTCAGTATTTTAAATTCAACAAATCATGTTTTCTGTATGGTGTTTAAAATTGGAGTCTATATCTCCATCACTATAGAAGCACTTCAACACAGCCAGGAGTTAATGCCAGCATCCACTTTTTAACAAGCATGGTCTGGTAGAATCATGCCTTATCTGAACAATTTAACATGTCCTCTATCATAACCACAGACTGCAACCAACCTCCTGGCAGTTGTTCGTTTTAGTGTAGGTTCCATCTTTGTTGTTAACTGAACCTACATCTTCATAGCCTTCTTTCAGGGTAACACAGGAGTTTGCCACCTGTCCTTGGCACAATAGACACCTTTCTTCTTATATTATTCTGTAGGGCTATGTGGGTCCATACAGTCCCTATCTGTTATGCTTGAATTATTATGAAGTATGTAGTGTTGACAAGCTGAGAGTAATGCAGCTTTGGCTGTAGTTTTAGGCCTCAGAACAGGTTTTCCTCTCCTGAAAATAGATTCATATGCACAACCCTTTGAGGAATACAGTCACAAAAATGTAATGAGCTCTGGCTGATCCCTGGGAATACAATCACAAATATGTGACAGGAACATTAGAGAACAGGTAGTTCAGTATGACGGTACTATAAGTGGGGAAACTCATATGTTTTAAAGGTGGAACACTGGGCCTACAGGTCTCAGGACGTTTTGCCATTCTTTGGGACCTGTTGTACATCCCATAGATGGAGGATGCTGTCTATGATTGAATAAAAACAAGCACAAAACAAAGAGACAGAGCTGTGTTTGCAGAATACTGTACTCACGGAGAGTAATTCTCCCTCTGCTCTTGATGTGTTGATAGGAAATTTGATTCAGTTTGCTTAGTCTTATGGACTGCTCAATACAGTGAATCCAAAGAATGTTTCAATGAGTCAAATAGGAAATTAAATCAACGATATCCTCGTCTCCTTTATATACAATGGTATTCAATTCAGTGAATGAATCAGATGTTGCTGATGGAATGAAACTTAGAAGAACCTTACATACAACACAAACACTTTTGGAGGAATCCAGCTTTGTTCCTTAAAGACCACTGAATAAAAAACTGAAGTGAATTTATACATCTAGCTATTTTTTAATATGTTGTAAAGTGGTATGTTATGATGTAATTTCCGAAAGATTATATGATTTCTTCCTCCTATAAAAAGTTAAGTTTAACCTAATCTGTGAATTGGGTTTGAGTCATACAGGCAAACCGCAAAAAAAGCTGAAAATGATTTATGAATTAGATGTCGCTAACGCTGAGTTTTATTTGCCTGTGAGCTGTATGATCAAGAAGCCCGCTGACTTTAGTTTCTCTCTCTCTCTCTCTCTCTCTCTCTCTCTTTCTCTCTCTCTCTCTCTCTCTCTCTCTCTCTCTCTCTCTCTCTCTCTCTCTCTCTCTCCTTTTCTTTCTTTTTCTGTCTATAATATCTCTTTCTGGCTCTCTTCCTTTTCTCTTCCCTTAGTTGCTGGAGGGTTGGGATGGGCTTCAGCAGTGGGTTTTCCGGGGTCTCAGGTAACTCCAGTGAGAAAGAGAGACTGTTTGTGTCACTGACACTGTGGTTGGAGAGAAAGCTCTCAGGGGCTCCTCCTGTCCCTAAGCCACCTTTGTGTTAAGGTTTGGCCAGGCTATGGTTTAACATAGCCTGCGGCCGGCCAGGCCCATTTCCTCCTGCTCACTTAAATGCTAATTGTCTTCTTTAATGTTAAAATGTGAGATGGCTTTTGTTGAGAAATGCAACACTGGTGGAGTAATTATGGGAGAAGGAAGTAAGGGGTGAGAATTACCATCACTGACTGTTTCATTCTATACTGGGACGAGAATGAGCCACTCACATCCTGGCTGGTCCTTGTGAAATTCCTCTTTTCTTTTTTTTTTTTACCAATCAGCATAGAATGAATAAGGACTGACTTTTACTGGCATTCAGCAGGCTCCAGATGAATTTTCAACATAGTGGTTCATCTGCATTTCTTCTAGTGCGACTCCACAGTTCATGTCTGTGAGGTAGTAATGCAGAATATTCCACATTGTTTCTAACAAAAGCCTTTTTTTGCTTTCTTCCGGAATGTCTTGGGCTTGGAATACATTTTGTCCCTGCGTGAGTTTTTGTCTCCCGTGTCCTCGTTTTCAAAGACGTGTGTCACTTCCATGAGTCCGTGTGTTTTGTGTTGAATGTAAGGCCGGAAGTGCTTGTGCTCCAGACGCCTAGCCTGGAAAACGACAGGAATTGTGCTCTAAAATCCCAGGAAACATCCGTAATTTTTGTCCGCATTCCTTTGCAGTTGACTGAACCCCCTCAGCCCAAGCACCTCCTATCAGGAAGCGTGTAACAATGGGAGCAGAGTGGCAGAAACAGGCAGGCAGACAGGCGGCCTAGAGGTGGGAGGGGGCTGGGGCCCAATTTCAGCCTCAGACACCCACCCTCCCTTTCTCCCCACATCCTCCTCTTATCCTTCGTTCCAGTTTAAGCTAGCTGTCCAGTGCAGCAGGCCGATTGGACTAACAATTGAAGAAAACGGCCACAATTCTGTGTTTACCGTCATGACTTGAGGGTAACGTAATAACTTTAGGCTGATTGATTTGGGCAAAGAAAACATGCAACAGATGTCAGCCTCACTTGGTGCTTGTAAAAGCATGGCTTTCAGACTCCTTTTTGAAGTGAAAGTGGAGGATGTACAGGTGGCTGCTTTGTTTTGAATTCATTTTCTTTGGCGCATGTGACGTTTTACTTTATTTTACACTCCTAAAAATAAAGGTGCCAGAAAAAAGGTTCTTTGTTTAGTGCCACTGAAGAACCCTTTTTGGTATCCCAAATACCATAAATAATTTAATAGATAGTTGTCAAAAGAATAATTTTTGTAAATGAAATGTGAGCGAGAAGTATATATTTAAGGAACCTCCACAAAAAAGAGCGTTTCTTGGAAGAGGCGTCAAATTCAGATTGTGAAGGTTCTTTATACATTAAAAGGTTCTTCACAATGAAGTATCTCACAAAAAATGCATTTTAAAAGAAGCATTTGAAAAAAAAGAAAAGATAATCTCTTCTTGCTGAGATTAAGATTATTAACGCTAGGACTACGTTTAGGTATTCCGTTTAGGCATTAGGATCTACTTACAATTAGACAGTTCAATGAAAAACACATAATAAAAGGTAATAGAAGCAGTTGTACGATCATGTTTGTAAAATGTCAAACAAATTTGCCATAGGCCACAGAAATCTTAGCAGATGTTATCATGAATACAGCAGATTCATATCTTGATTATGCCATTCTTTACATGACAGCCCTCAGATAATTAATGGGCCATATGCTGTATGGTGCAATGATAACCACCTTTCTGCAACAATGCATAGAGATTGCATTCAGCAGCTCAAGGGGTTGGCTAGGGGCTGAGATATACTACCCATCCCCATCCTCAGGCCTTTTCTCCACCACCTGGCCTTGCTGTAAGTGTGTGTGTGTGTGTGTGTGTGTGTGTGTGTGTGTGTGTGTACGGTCACTAGGCTGCAGGGTAAAAAGCATCCATCTCATTTCAATGCTTGATGAGTCGTTCAAAGCTGTCCAGTCAGCATGGCCTTGGGAGACAGCTTTATCTAGCCTGGAAATGATCGCTTAGTGGACCATCTGCTCATAGATACATCTGCACCCTTATGTGTGTTTCTGAAAAAGACAGAGAAAGGAAAGAACAGGAGGCAAAACTGATCCTTTTTGTCAGCTCCAGCTAAAGAAAATGGCAAACGTAATAAACTTTTTTGCACAAAATGTTCTCAGATCAAGATCAAGTGACTAAATTTGCTTGAATGCAGCGCAGGTTATAGTGCACTTAGACTGCATTATACACTGTAGTTGCCAGAAAGTGTTATTTGCATGATACCTTAGACAAATCATTTATGGTTCTCTAAACAACATTTCAATATATTGTTCTTTGGTGAACCATCTTTGTAAATGAGGCCCCTGAGAACTGGGGTGAGAACCATTGCTTTGTGAAACCAAAATAAGTTCTGCGTCTTTGCTCAAAGAACCATCTGTGGCATCTTTGGACCTCTTTAATCATTTACCATCTTATGTACTGTATATATATCCACAAAAGCACTTTCCTTTCAATTAATCAGATTTTAAGCGTAAGCCATTGAGCAGCAGAGGGCATTCTGAGATATCATACACTAACAAATGATGCTCTCATTCCTGTCCACGTGTTTTCTTTTTCACAGCGTGATGCATAAATGTAAGCAATTCAAGATGTTTGGAGCCGACAGCCTATTCTCTCGGGTCCGGTTTACAAAGAAGCCTTTTGACGTTATGTAACGCAACACTGAAATCAACTAATATGGAAATGGCAAAAATGGCAGCAGCTTTGGTGTTTATTTTCAGATGATAAACACATTCCTACAACAAAAGAGAAGGAATGAAAACAGCAGATAAATCAGCCTCAGCATTCACGGGACGTTATTTTCCACTGCTTCTTTTTTTCCCCCACCTTTTTGTGCCGGGGCAGGGTAAGTCCAAATATGAAATATGTTTCAGTGGCTTGTTTACCAAAACCTTGTATCTACATTTTTCAGTTTTTATTTTTTACACCATTCGAAAATGTCAGATGTGATTTGCATTGTGTGAGCATTTCATGACTAACCAACCAGTAGAAATGGTCCAAAATGACATTTTTACATTATATCCTTCTCATGTGAAGTTACCATTTTTGTTCACTTTCATTACATCAGCACAGATTATAGTAGTCCCCATACAAACACATGTATCCACAGCCTTGACTTAAACACAGCTCCCTTCGCATTACATGGCGTGCATTTCCATATAGACGGCCTCTTTCACAATAGCCCCTTATGGTGCTGAAAAAGCGGTGGGGCTGTGAGGCTGAAAGCCAAGCCCGGCTGTGTCTCCCACCTGCTCTCGTATAATAGGCGTGTGGAATGTGGAGGGAAAGTGAGAGAATACCTCTCATTGATACTGCAGCTCACAGCAGGACAGGTGCTGGTGCCAAAGGCCTCGCTTAGGCCATGCTGGGGTGAGATGGATACTGTTGGTAAACACATTAAAGGAGTCAGGTTTGGAGCTGCAGGAAGTTAGCTAGGAGCTGGGAGATCGGTTTGACCTTTCATTTTACCAGTGTGAACCTTTTGACGTGTTGCCGTGGTCTTTATGTTACATTGAGAGAAAGCTTCAGTGGAGTCCTGTTCTATGAAGCTTATTGTATTTGCTGTGGAAAACTGCAAGGTTAGCTTTGGCACACTGTGAATTTTGCTGCCATTATGGTATGACACTGATTTATCATTCACTTATGCACGTGAGACAAGCCCAAACTTGTTTTGTCACATAGTACACATAGTATAGTATAATACCAATAAACTTGAACTCAAATTGAATTTACAATATATACAGCAGTCTCTTGGAGTCAGATCTAATGAGAACACATGTCTGGGGACAACTTGTGAAACTTTTGGTGTTGGCATGCAGTCTACTCATACGTCCCTGTGCTGAGCCTACGTTTCTTGGATTCCAGTTGTGGTATTGTTGTGTGAATCATTCATTTCAGAACAGTTACTGAATAACTCTGAGAAGAACCTCAAATAGTCATTGGTAGATGTTTTGCCTGACTTTTTGTGAGCATAAATAAATGTATTAAAGCTAATGCACAACTGAATTAACCAGTGACAAGTTTTAACCTGCAGCTAACTGTAGTTTCTTACATGACACTGAAAACTTGGAACCTGAAATTAGATGGCTTAAATTTTAAAGGCTATGTACTGATAAGCGTACAGAAATTAAAGTATTTAATACAGTGATGAAGTTAAGTAGTATATATTTTGATAATTTAGTGAAAAACAGTGTTGGACAATTGTAAAATTGGGCTTCACAGGATATTGCCACTAACTTGGACTTCTAAAATGAATACAAGCAAGCTAGCTAAACACTATCGTTACTTAATGTTCATTCTTCAAACCGATCAATTTGGTTGCAAAAGCCAATGTTCATTCTACCGCATGTAATGTGTTCTCTGAATCTACAGCACACATCTACATGTTTAACTTGTGTTTTTCTTGGAACCTTTCAGCTGCTAGCTTATGTAACATCCATGGTCTAACTACCTTTGCACCTTAGGCCCCTGCTTTGAGCTCCTCTTTCAAAAGGCCACTGGGTTGATTTAGGAATTTCTCGCAATCCATTCTCACCCTAATAGGTCTATGTTCCAATTCACATTTAGCCCAAAATTTCTGTTTCTAGTTCTTGTTACTAGATCTACACAATGTCTTCAAAAAATATTAGAAAACTTTAGCTATTTAATCACTGGAAAACTTTAATGAACAAGATATTTAATTCAAAGAAAACCCTCTTTTAGTACAACATTAATCTGACAGTAGACACTTTGTGTGGAGAAAGCCTGGAGAAGAATTCTAGCCAGATGCACTAAGGGCGCTGTAAAACATCTTAAAGTCTGGGGACGTTTTTGTTCCCTGGGAGAGAATACTCTGCCAGAAAGAATATCATTCAATTGCCTGTTTAATATAAAAGCCACTTGGTTTGATATACTGTTTCCTAACACAATAAACCAAATGTCCAAACACTATGGCACCAATAATTCACCAATTTTTTTTTTGCTTGTTTTCCCAATTTGAAATCAACAGCTGACATCCAATCAAAAGTTCATGTGATTGTTCCAACAAATTTGGGACCATTTGTCCTGGTTCAATCATTCCAATTTTACAAATATAGATTTTAAGCTTTATGTTTCTCTACTGAAGTTTCCATTTTGGAGATACAATGTTTTTGTCAGACCCGTAAATATACACGTGTGCTTTTTGAATGTGGAGCAAGCTGCACTTGTTTGACCTCTTCACATCTGAATTGATGGCTTAGTCTGTTTTTGTCCAAAACATTGGGGCAATTACTAGAAAATCTACTGTTTAAGAAATAGTAGTTTTAGGCTTTAGGTAAAGAAAATATTGTAATCTAACATTAGTCAAAATAAGCAATTTCAGGCCAATGACGCATTCACCATGAATTGCTCATATAATGTAAATCGAAGCTTGTATTAAAAAAACGAAGGCTGAAAACATTACTAGTTACTGCCAGTTTTATGATAGATATCTAATGATAGTGACAGTATAAATAGTGTCTGCGGGAGTGTCGATTATGCAGTGTGTATGAATATTTAAGCAGTATTTTGTGTATGTGTGCTTATGAGAAAAGAGTGGAAGGGGGGTTGCTGGGGCAGTCTAATATTCCTCCCTCACATTCACCATATGGTAGTAGTGGAGGGACAGGTGCAGCTCCTACTTAATGCTCCAGGCTGGACCTCCTCTGGCTTTGTTTACACTAAAACAGCAGCACCCACAAATCCCCCATGCAAACCTGCAGATCAGTCATTCGCAGAAATGACCTCAGATCTTAGACCTGAAGTGAGCTTTTCATTGATTAAGAGCAATAGTGGGAACCTTTGTGTGTACTGAAGACCATGGCATAATTTTTTAATTCTTCATTTCAGGAAAGGTCTTATTTCTTGGGTCTATACGTGAAGAGTGATTGACTGAACATACTTGATTGAAATGTTTGTCATTTTACAACAATAAAATGCATCAATATTATTTTTGCAGCAATATTAAGTCTTGTCATTTACCAGACGCTTTTTATCCAAAGCGACTTCCATTCTAATACAGGGGACAGTCTCCCTGGAGCAACTCTGGGTTAAGGGTCTTGCTCAGGAACCCAGTGGTGGTGTGCTGGAGGTAGGATTCGAACCCATGACCTCTTGGTCCAG
>JBBJLS010000109.1:10544710-10555866 GCA_037577275.1 Bryconaethiops microstoma
GTGTGCTGGAGGTAGGATTCAAACCCATGACCTCTTGGTCCAGAGGCAAGTATCCTACCACTAGGCCACCACCACCAGTTATGACTCCTGGCAACCACACAGATAGTGTTTCTTTAGAATATCATCCATATCAAAGTCTTCTATATCAATGTAATGACTGCCAAACTAAGTATATCTAATGCATCTTATATCATTATATCAAGGAGATACACAGTATACTCGTTTCAAGTAATGTCTGCATCGTTCCCAAACATTGATTAGACTGATAAAGTAATGACTCCTGTGAAGAACACTATAAAAGAAGACAAACTGCACATTTTCATGGGAAGAAAGTGACCTCTTCTTTCTTGTGTTTACTAAACAGTACATGCTGAGGCTTTAACACTGTCTGCAAACAACTGGAAAACTGGAAACTGGTCCTGACTTAAAGAGCCTGTGTTTATGGTCCAAACAAGAGTGCTTTTTTATTTTCTGAATGCCACAAACAGTAAGGGCAGGGTTCTCAGCCAACTGGAATACTTTTCTGCAACAGTGATATCACGGAATGCCTGACCTTCTGCGCGTGGCATAAGGGCAAGCTCCAACCTGGCTCGTGTTTTCAGTACTCAGCATCTAAGTTGTTCCATTGTTGTACTGATAACACAAAGGTTAACTTTTTTTTTGCCGAACCTTGAGGTGGAACAGTAAACACACAATGTATTGTCTGTCAACACCAACTACTCTGCAGCTGGGCTGCATCAATACCCCTTTAGAGCCTTCCATAATATATGTACGTACATGCAGGCCCTCTTCCTATGAATTTTGTTTAACAAAAAGTGGAATTAGGTCCTGATTAAGACTGAGTTGTTTTAGCAAATGTCGTGAATTAAGCTGTGATGATTTGAGCTGCGGCCTTCAGCCCAACACACAACCGGCCCCTTTGTTCTTTGTGCAGACTCAGAGGCACTGGCCAAAGCTTCCATTGTGTTCTTTACAGCACAGGAGAAAGTTGTAACTTGGCTTTGAAGGCGGCCGTCAGTGGGACTTTTGGAGTTCAATTAAAGCGCCGACGTCACACATGTGTCATGGATTGTAGGAAATGAACCCACTTTTGGGTTCAGCACACACCTGGCTAGCTGATACTATTCTTAGCATTTTGAGCTCAAATGAACGTCAACATTTACTGTGGATGCAGTATGCGGTGGATTTCCCTACATCATAGATGGAGATTGGCATTGTAGTACATGGGTGACTAAGCAATCCTGCATTAGATACGAACTATAGAATTTCTATAAAGTCTAAAACATCCCTGTATAAAGCAATAAATATAAACAGACTGATTTAACAGTGGGTCTGAGCTAAACTGCCGCTACTCAAGTAAAGGGAGCCAACAAAGGACGGTAGTCTATATGTAGATCAATTGGGAAAAAAAACTAAAAGAAAAACCTGAATTAAATGGAGAATGCTTCCAGGCAGTCGTACTGTTTTATACATTCATTTTCTGTAAGCGCTTATTCCTTACTAGGGTGGCAGGTACCAGGAGCTGATCCCAGGGTTGATGGGTGCGAGGCAGGGACTCACATACACACAACATTCACTCACACCTAATTTAGAATCTCCAATTCATGCCATATCTTTGGACTGTTGGAGAAACCGGAGACCCCAGAGGAAATCTATGCCACTACAAGGAGAACATGCAAACTCCGCAGGACCCATATTCAAAGCCCCAATCCTGGAGGTGTGAGGCAAAAGCACTACCCACTGCACCACCATTGGGCCCTTCACCGTGGAGGAAAATGTTAAGTCTTGCCACATAGGGTGAGCTGGAGGGTGAGACGCGGCCACCTGTTTGATACAATTAAGCAATTAACATCCTACATCCTGCACTGAGAGCAAGAGCTTCATTCACAAAGATTTTTAACTGGCGAGTGTTTTAGTAGGTACAATGGCTAAAGTGGCATTTGCATTTAGATCAGACATCAGTAAATGATGTTTTCTCCATCAAGTTCAGTACAATTCCTCAAAATCTATGCCAGGGTACATTAAAGCTGTTTTGGTGCCTCATGGTTGCCTAACACCTAAATAAGACGCTTTATGTTGTCTTTTCCCTTTCATTTGTCACTCATCTGTATCTTTATTTGTTATTAGGCTATAACAAAATTAATGTGTTGGATTTGTTGCATATGATCAGTAACCACAGACTATAATTTTGAAGCAATTCCTTGCTCCCGTTCTTTGTAGAAGCTATGATTATTTAAATTGATGAAAAAATTTTGAATCTAAACAGTATTATAGAAACCAATGGCCAGGTACCCTTTTTTAAAATGGTCATTGCTGGAACAAAAACGTTGTATCTCGCCATAGTAGTTGTTTTTCACTTTTTTACATAATTGAAAAATACCAGCTTCCCTTTACACTGTGTCAAAATAAATAAAAATGACTTTGACCAAAATATTTCTACTTTCATTTACATTAAAAGTATACCCTTGTCTGGGTATAATGTCTACAGTGGAGATACAGTGCATTCCACAATTATTGGCACCCCTTGTAAAGATTAGTAAACAGGGTTAGAAAAAATTCACCTTTTGGCAAAGTAGCTTCATCTCACACTGAAAAAATGAGAAAAATCCAACCTTTAATTGAAATCCATTTATTCAGAGAAAAACAAATTCCTCATCAAGAAATAATTATTTTCGACAAGAACATGCTGCAAAATTATTGGCACGCATGGAAATTATAGTGAACATGATTTAACTGAAACATGTTTCCCACTTAAATTGTAAGTTTTTAGTTGATTGGAGTGTGTAAGAACTTTCCAGCTGTAATCAGTGACTTCCTGATTAACTGGGGTACAAATATGAGGCAACACAGCGGCCAAATTCCCTTAGTCATCCGTAAACATGGGAAAGACAACAGAACACACAAACCAAATGAGAGAGAGGTTTGTTGACCTTCATAAGTGTGGGAATGGCTATAAAAAATAGCTACTGGCATGAAAATGCCCATTTCTAAAGCAATAATTAAAAAGTGGACATTAACTGGAATGGTTACAAACTTGCCTGGAAGAGGACCCAAGTGTATTTTGCCCCCACATACAGTGAAGAGGATGGTAAGCGAGGCAAAAAATCCCCAAGGATCACTGTTGGTGAATTACAGGACAAAGTAACATCTTGGGGTTATCAAGTCTTGGGGTTATCAGATGCCACCTCCATGCCAACAGATTGTTTGGAAGGTCTGCCAGAAAACCACAAATGTAGTTGCCTGCAGTTTGCAAAACGCTACTACAACTTTGACTGGAACCATGTTCTATGGTCTGACAAAACAAAAATGGAGCTTCATGCGTTAAAAGAAAGATGGCTATAATGAAAAAAATCTCATTGCAGCTGTAAAATCTGCTGGAGGTTCTGTGATGTTGTAGGACCCCAGATGATTTGGAGAGATTCTGTAAAGAGGAATGGTCTCAGATGCCCTGCTCCGTATTCTCCGACCTAAAATATTACAGGAGAAGACTCAGTGCTGTTTTATTGGCAAAGGGAGGTTGTACAAAGTATTAAATGCAGGGGTGTCAATAATTGTGCCACATGTGTTTTTGTTGAAAATAATTATTCATTGATGAGGGATTTGTTTTTCTCTGGAAAAAAAATCATTTCAATTAAAGGTTGAGTTTTTCTCATTTGTTCAGAGATGAAGCTTCTTTGCCAAATGGTGCATTTTTTCTTACCGTGTTTACTCATTTTTACAAGGGGTGCCAATAATTGTGGAGGGCACTGTATGAGGTTTAGTATCGACTGGCACAAAACACAGGGAAATTATTGTCTATGGTGATCAACCATATGCTACAGAGACTTTGCTGGAAAAATTGTCCTTATGACCATTTCAAGGTGACCTATTATGTGAAATAAGCTTTGTGCTGTTTTGCCTGGCGTAGGTGTAGAGTGCTGATCCACTCAAATCCTTAGTCAGTTATAGAAACTGCAGATACTTACATGACAAAGTGCAATGTAAGCTTTATCATAGTCAAACAAAAGGCATGGTATGTGGAAAACTGATCTAATATGCGGAACACTGGGTGGACAGCTGAGGCGGCCATCCAGATGACCCAGAGAGAGACAAGGACAAAGGAGGACAGTGATGAGGACCGTCACAGACATTTGGGCATTTCTAAGAGTAACTCCAGGACGCATGCAGCTGTCATGTTTGTGTGCATGCATGTGCGTTAATACGTGTTTTTGTGTTCATTAGGGGGTGTTGCCAAGCTGCTAGTGGTCAGCAGTGGCCCTCTGGCCAGGATGAATTTGGTTAGGCAAATGAGAGGTCAGAGGGGCAAGGGGAAATATGAGCGATAAAGATCTGCTCCACCAGCTGCACTCTGACCCCTGATAAGTTCTGACCCCTGGCTGCAGTGGCTCTAACTGATGGAGCTGACAGACTGGGGGGGTGGGGGGCGGGGGGTTCCGGGAAGCACAGCATTTCTTTGCTGCCTTCACGAAGACCAACTAATCTTTTGATTTTTACTGTGGACGTGGCCCAGTGATTAGTGGCATTTTTCGAGTATGTTCTGAGCATAATCCTCTCCTTCACCTGCTGGGGTGTTTCTTTCTACTTTGCCATCATAGACTTTCACTTGGTTGGTTGTGTGTCTAGTTCATTGCCTGCTCCAAGCAGTGGTTCCTGTGTGAGCTGCAAAGAGTAAAAGGAGCCTATGAAACAGTTTTCTATTCAGAGTGGTTTCCCTATTGATTTTTGGTTAATGGGATAATTCATTAATAATAAGGTACAATTAGATTGTACTTAATATAATTAATAATAAGGTACAATTTAGGTTGTAATAGAATTCTTTTTCATTTGTAGCTTATAGAAAAAGTATAGTTAAAGACTCTAATAACTTCCCAAATCAGTTATCGGCATGATAACACATTGCAAAAAGTGACCTTGCGTGAAAACTTGTTGTGAAACATCCATATTATATTTTTTCATGTTTTTGTCATTTATTCATAATGAGAAAATTGCTGACTTGAACCTGTCAGTACAGAATGTAAATTGAAAGCAAATGTAATTTATGTAAAAATGTAACGCATTATATAACCACATGTAAATGGCCTAGCAAGACAATCATAACAACTCAGCGGGATTAACTCACAGTAATAATAAAAGTTTTGCACAATAAAAATCCAAATATGTTTGCAATTGTGTTGGTCATTCGCTCCCTCTGGAAGCTGTGTTGGGGTGGAGGGCTTGTTTGTTTGCTCCTGGAGCTCTGGTGAGGAATTCATGCTGCAGGCAGGTGCACTTCGAGCCTGTTGAACAGCACACACTCCATGTAAATACAGTTTAAGAGCAGTTGTTTGACACACTTCTCGTGCCATTCGGGTGTTTGCTATTTGTCTGTTACTGCCTTTCAGACAGAAAGAGCCTTGTTTCACTGTTCATTTAGTAGAGTCAACAGCTCCCTCCCTACATTCATTAACTTTCAGAAGAGGCTCTGCTTAATGTTCTAAAAATATTTGCAGTCAACATTATGTCGCTAATTAATGGTTAACAAACATTAGATGCGTCGTATTCTTTTACACTGCTGTGTGTAATTGAGTAATATATTGCTAGGTAGATGCAGTTATTGCTGAGGCTGTCTGGCAAAAATGCTGTTTTTATATTTGAAACCTCTTTAATTTAAACATTTTTGCATATTTTTGTATCAGTTTGTATTAGAGGAAAGAGAAATGTTGTAGTTACAGTTATGTAATCTCTCTTCAGTTGAACTTCTCTCCCAATAGGAGAACACACACGCACACGCACACACACACACACAGCGACTATTGTGTGGTGTACATGTGGTAGATCTAAGCGTGCAGACGTGTTGTTTCTAAAGAAAAGCCTAATTAAGTAGAAAATGCGAGCGCCCCTCCTCACCCCCTTTTCCCAGCCATAATGGCCAACATGCCACTTCCCTTGCTCATGCTAATGTGTGGAATGCGGCCATTTCCTCCCTCTGCAGGAAGACAAAGAGAGTCAAGGTCGAGCCCTGGCTTTATCTCACCTCTGGCCTATTTTTGCAAGGTAAACGCTGTGTTGTGTGCCACTCTATGCACAGCCTTATAGCCTACTGGTCTAATTTTGTGTTAAGTTTAGTATCATAATTACCAAACCCCTACTCTTGGAACAGTTTGTAATGACTGGACAGATTAGAGGACTGTGGAGTTCTGTCCATTTAACAGGTTACAGCAGTGACCATTCACACTAACATATGGTTATTCATTAACTTCTTGGACTCTTGAAATCCGTACGTGGGTCCATACGTATGTTCTTCACTCTTATGACTACATCACTTACATGTTACTTTCTCGTCAGTAAAACGGTAGTTGCTGGATAATAAGCAAAAGTGAGTAGAAGTAATATAATGTGTAATTAAATGGTAGATTGTTTTTACACCATTTAAATGGGAATTCCACTAATTTTATGTGAACATAATATATAATCTTTTTGAACAAAGAAAATCAGAATGATTTGAAATACACCATTCTACAGAAACTTACTGTCTCACAATAGGGATAGGAAAGTGTTTAATGCTTCTAACAGCTACTTCACATGACGCTATCACACAAAACTGTTCCAAAAGCTGTCCAAAGACTTGATGAGAGATTGTTTTATGATAGTTTTATGATTTAGGCCTAATACCTTTTTGAAAAAGTAAAAATAACATTGTTTTTTTGTCAACATTCTATATAAAACACAAAATACACACATGAGATTACTGGCTGTCATGGATAGTAAACAAAATAGATATATCTGTGTTGCAGACATTGCAACCACTCGTTTAAACAGTATGCTCTTAAATATACCATTGCACGTCATATTTTTCTGCAACGGGATAAGGGATGCCATGGGATATTTAGGCCATGCTGTATTGGTAGTGTTTGGAGGGGTTAGTTATTCCACTTTCCAACACACATGTATATAAAACATGCATATAAAACTTTTAAGAGTGGCTTGTTCTAAAAACCATAAACACTAATTAGACTCTTAGAGTCTTGGATATGGCCTAAACACTTTTTTTCTGCTCCATTTCCAAACTGTCAAGCACCAACTGCTGCTTAGAATTTTCCTTCAGGCCTTTTCTCAGCGATGTGTTTGCTTTTTATCTGGTTTGTGGTTAGGTTTTGTATGCTGACTGAAAAAAGTCAGTTGTAACAAATGCATGTGGAGATATGATCGCTTTGCATCCACATATCTGGGGGACCCAGTGCATGCGTCAACAAGCAAAGACTTGCTTTCTACATAGATATACATTTGGAGTCAATCAGTGTTAGTAGAGCAGAGTTCACTGTTCTTCATTTACGGGATTTAGCAGACGCTTTTATCTAAAGTGACTTCCATTCCCTAACTACAAGGGACAGCCTCCCTGGAGCAACTCTGGGTTAAGGGTCTTGCTCGGGAACCCAGTGGTGGTGAGCTGAAGGTAGGATTCGAACCCATTACCTCTTGGTCAAGAGGCAAGTATCCTACCCACAAGGTCACCACCACCACCCCATAGAGATAATAAAAGTTAAATGTATGTGGGTTCATTGTGTTTCTGTTCCGAAGAGCTGATGTAGCAGAAATTGTTGAAAAAGTGAATTCTGTCTATGACAGAAAGGTGCCAGAACACACAGTGCATCACAGATGGTAGTGTGTGGGGCTACGTAGCCCATGCTGACCCATCTCTACTCAAAATGCCTGAAATGTGATCATGAGCATCAGAACTGGAGCCTGGAACAATGAAAGAAGTTGGTCTGATGAATTCCATTTTCTTTTACATTATATGCACAGCAGATTGCATGTGCATGGCTTACCTGGGAAGAGAGTGCGCCAGGATGCACTGTGGGAGGAAGGGGTAACGATGCATTGAGATATGATGCTCTTAGCAATGTTCTGCTGGGAAACCTTGGGTCCTACAGTGGTGTGAAAAAGTGTTTGCCCCCTTCCTGATTTCTCTTTTTTTTCCATGTTTGTCACACTTTAATCTGTCAGATCATCAAACAAATTTAAATATTAGTCAAAAAGAACACAAGTAAACAGAGGTGGATCAGAGATGGACTTGCTGGTCTGTTTTGGATCATTGTTCTGCTGTAGAACCCAAGTTCGTTTCAACTTGAGGTCACGAACAGATGGCCGGACATCCTCCTTCAGGAGTTTTTGGTAGAGAGCAGAGTTCATTTATCACAGCAAGTCTTCCAGGTCCTGAAGCAGCAAAACAGCCCCAGACCATCACACTACCACCACCATATTATATATTGTATATTGTTGGTATGATGTTTATTGTTGGTATGATGTTTTTTTTATGAAATGCGGTGTTACTTCTACGTCAGATGTAATGGGACACACACCTTCCAAAAAGTTCAACTTTTGTTTTGTCAAAAGTCTTGGGGATCATCAAGATGTTTTCTGGCAAAATTGAGACGAGCCTTAATGTTTTTTTTGCTCAGCAGTGGTTTTTGTCTTGGCACTCTACCATGCAGGCCATTTTTGCCCAGTCTCTTTCTTATGGTGGAGTCATGAACACTGACCTTAACTGTGACAAGTGAAGCCTGAAGTTCTTTGGATGTTGTTGTGGGTTCTTTTGTGACCTCTTGGGTGAGCCATCGAAGCGCTCTTGGGGTAATTTTGGTCGACAGGCCACTCCTGGGAAGGTTCACCACTGTTCCATGTTTTCGCCATTTGGATAATGGCTCTCACTGTGGTTCGCTGGAGTCCCAAAGCTTTAGAAATGGCTTTATAACCTTTTCCAGACTGATAGATCTCAATTACTTTGTTTCTCATTTGTTCCTGAATTTCGTTGGATCTCAGCATGATGTCTAGTTTTTGAGGATCTCTTGGCCGACTTTACTTTGTCAGGCAGGTCTTATTTAAGTGATTTCTTGATTGAGAACAGGTGTGGCAGTAATCAGTCTAGGGTGTGGCTAGAGATATTGAACTCAGGTGTGATGAACCACTGTTAAGTCATGTTTTAACAGGGGCTGGGGGGCAATCACTTTGTCACACAGGGCCATGTAGGTTTGGATTTTTTTCTCCCTTAATAAAAAAATCCTGCACTTAAAATTTTTGTGTTTACTTGTGTTGTCTTTGACTAATATTTAAATTTGTTTGATGATCTGACACATTCAAGTGTGACAAACATGAAAAAAATGAGCAATCAGGATGGGGGCAAAAACTTTTTCACACCCACTGTAAATTACAATATGCACCAATCTAATGATAATACTAGTATTTTGTGCTGTTCTACTTAAAGATCCTCAATGTTGAATTTGTCCTAGTTGCAAAATAAATAAGCTCTTTCAATCACAGAATATACTGGACATTGTTTTTTAAGCAGTGGTTATTTTAGTGTTCATTGCAAATGTCTAAGGGTCTAGCTGGACTAGATTCAGCCTGTATCAAGTTTTAGGATGTATGTAGTAAGAAATAGCTGAATACAATCCTCTCTTTGCAGTGATTACTGTTGCAACCATTTGTTTTATATCTAATACTGATAATAAATAATATCTCTCAGCCATGCTTAATTTCAGAAGCTGGAAGTGCTATAGTTATTCTGAGTTTTTTTATTGAAAAAAATATACTAAAACACAATAAACCCATATGACTTAAGTACACTGTGTAATTTGCATCAGCCTGCCCTCCTCCTACAATGTTTTCAGTTCACATCTAGCATCAGATACAGCAGGTCGCTCCTGAGTGCCATGCTGAGGCCAATTGGTGTTGGCAGATCCTGTAGCAGGCGGTGTGAAGATTCACTGCTCCCCCAAGGTCAGGGACAGACTATGCCAAGTCTGTCTGCCGTCGTTGTCCAGCAGGCCAATCTATAAACAGTGGCAGGCCTAGTGTGCTGGCGGTAGTTGTATATTCTTACCAGAAAAACCTCGTGCTTGCTTCGTCTACAGCAGTTGACAAGAAGTGAAACCTTTTTTAAATCTCTCACATAAATCTTGCTTAGGTTCTAGATATGAAACAAGCTTAACCCCTTTGGGATAACACTTTAAATTCTCACCCTTGGGAAACTGTCACAATATCATAACTGCAAAAGTAAATTTCCTATAGAAAATGCCGAGCAATATTACTAGGTTATTGATAAATGGTTGAAATGGGGTCCAGGTGGTTGCTAGGTATTTGCTATAGTATTCTAAATGATTGCAATGGTGTTGATAGGTGTTTGCTTTGCTATAGCATGCCGAGTGGTTGCTAGAGTGTTGCTAAGAGGTTGATTGGTGTTTAAAATGGTTGCTGTGGTGCTACTAGGTCATTTCTCTGATATTCCAGATTGCTGTGGTATTCCTGCTGGTTGTTAGGGTGTTGCTACATAGTTGAAATGGAGTTGCTAAGTGGTTTCTGTGGTCTCCCAGGTGGTTGATAGGGTGTTGCTGGGTGGTTGCTAGAGTACTTCTATCATGATTATATCTAAATAGTGTAGAAACTTGCTAGTCAAAAATATGATAAGAAAAAGAAGAGGAGTTAGGCTTTCCATGATTAATATATCTGTGACTGTATGTGTGTGTGTGTGCGTAACCTGCTTCTGTCAGTGGTTGAGGCGCTTGTATATAATTTTGTTGGTCTTTTGTGTGTCACTAGTGCTTTACATACAGTATATCTGACCTGCATGTGCTGACTCAATAACTCCATGCATGTATGTAGACTGAGCTTTTAATGTAATGACACAGGGGTAGGTGGGGGGCATGGGCCATGTGGTAAATTAGGGTCATTTTTCTGTAAAAGTCCACCTGACAGTTTACTGGGACAAGAGCTTTTAAAATTTGATACTATATTTTTAGATTTGAGATCATCTGTGAGGTCGACTTCTCTGATATTTTAAATGTTTTAAAATGATTAAATAGCTACGCTTAACATAGTTTAAGTAGTGAAGTACTAAGGTGACAGCAAACTGCATACTTATGTGAAGCATGAAGTGTTCTTAAATGCTATGAAGTTGAGGAAAAGCTTAGTGTCACACCGGACGTACGTCCGGAAAAAGGAGGCGAGGCACAGGCGCGGACTTCCATGAAGGTAGGATTTATTTAAAGTAAACAAACAGAACAGAAAAGGGTCGAGGGCCAGGTAAGGACCAAAACTAGGGAGAGGGAGAGAGGAGCTAAGGTGGTAGGGTAGAGAAGGGTAGATAGAAGGACAAGGAGAGGGTAGAGGGACGAGTAGAG
>JBBJLS010000109.1:10558810-10601152 GCA_037577275.1 Bryconaethiops microstoma
TAAAATAAAATGTGTAAATATATACACAACATACAGCCAAACTGCAAAGTGCCAGTCCAAGCGCAGGAGCCGGAGTCCCTCCAGCCAATCCGGGTTCGGTGGGCGGGGCCTGTGTGAATCCCTGAGGGACTTACAGCCTTCACATTCCTCACATTCCGGACTGGAGAACAATCGAGCCCCGGCGGTTTAAAGCGGCGGCTCCTCCCTCCAGCCCCAGTATGCTGGAGGAGCTCTCAGAGCTCACTGAGCCTCGCCGCCACGCTCACACACGAATGGAAATATAACGACTCAGTTTGGCTTCTAAAGGATCATACAGTTCAAGAAATACGCGCAATTATTTCCGTCCTTTTGTTGTTGCCTGCGTGATGCGACTGTGACTTGGTGAGTTTTGGAGTCTGCAGCCCAAAACAGCAGCAGTGTATCTGTGTGTAGTGTTTGTGTTCATTTTCGCTGCTTTTCTTTCCACGACATAATTCAGTGTGTTTGGATTAATTTAGACTCTGTTTTAGCTCAAGGACGCCAACTAAAACTCTCTGTAATGAGTATGAGCTGTGTTACATGTAACAGCTTGGCCAAAACATGTTTGGTTCCCATCAGTTACAAGCTGTAATGTATTGTTTTCCCTAGTGTTGACTCTCTGCTTGTTTTTTGACATATTCCTTGGTACGGCGTTGATTTTAGTTCAACATACAAGCTGTTTTGCAGTAAATGAGGGCGTCTTGTCTTACTCAAGAGCTACTTGGTTGCGTGAAGGTGAGGCAAAGGATAGGAATTTAGAGCTGGAAGTACTGACGCAAACGCAGAAATTTCCCTCACCCCCTTGGTTGTCCCCTAAGGTCAAACAGCCTACGGTTAAAAATGGTTGGATTTTTTTCTGTCTGTAAAACGGTTTAGTTTTGTGTAAGCTGTGTTGTCCTAAATTGCATGTTGGAAAAAGGCAGATGTTGAGGGTGTGCTGACTTTCCTGCAGATTAGGATTTTTAGGATTTTTGTGGAAATTCAGAGTTGAGTGGGTCTGGATGTGGGTTGACTTGGTGTTATCTGAACAGAGTCATGTCTAGCGAATGAGTATCCACTCAGTTATGTTTGCTCTTGCTAAGGCAGTTTGATGTCCCATGAAGCGAGCTCTCTGTTAACAAGTGATGAAACATACAGTGATGTTTTGACTTGGATATTTCAGCATACATTGTATGGAGAAGCATATTATGTTGAGCTAATTTGTGGTCATTTTTTCATCCAGATTGACCAGTCAAACCAGAGAATTTCACACACATCCTGAAAAACTGTGTTTTTGTTCGCTACTTTGACTGAGATGAGAACTGCAGAGGAGTCCTCAGGCACGGTCCTGCACCGCTTGATCCAGGAGCAGCTGCGTTATGGGAACCCCACAGACACACGCACTCTCTTAGCCATCCAGCAGCAAGCCCTGCGGGGAAGTGGCAGCAGCGGTGGTGGCGCAGGGAGTCCTCGCTCGTCGTTGGAGAGCCTCACTCAGGAGGAGTCCCAGTTCCTCCAGATGTCCACAAGACAGGAACCCCAGGGCCAGGAGCACCAGGGGGACTACCAGCATTCGGAGAGCCCTGTCTGCCATCTCTACCAGCTCCACACGGAGGAGCTACCCACCTATGAGGAAGCCAAGGCTCATTCGCAGTACTTGGCCTCTCAGAGGTGTCAGGCTAACCTTCAGCAGGGCTGCCTGGAAACCCCTGGTGGCGATTTGATGCTTGAGCAGGACCAGGGCACTTGGGACCTTAAACGAGAGCACGCTAGGTCGCTAAGTGAACGTCTCATGCAGCTTTCCCTGGAGAGGAATGGTGCTCATGACAACATGCACATGAGTTCATCACACAGTTACCCTCAGCTATCCGGTAACCACGCCAGTGCTGCTAACTATGATGGAGCTGATCAGCGTGGACCACCACCAGAGTATCCCTTTACGGTTAAGTCCCCAGGATATATGTTGAGCCATTCACAGGAAAATGGACACTATTACAAAGATCCCCCTCCTGCTTTCCACTCTCAGCATCATAGGTAACAAATGGAATTCTGACAACCCGCTATATTTCTCATAATCATAACTTTTTTATAAAAACTGACCAATCCTGCCATATATCTGTTCCAGGTATGTTCCAGCCCAGTCACAGGTGGCTAGACATAACCCCCTGCCCACGATGACACCTGCTGGACAGGACGTCATTGTCGGAGGCTACAGCATCTCAGCTCCTAATCCTCAAATGGAGCAGCTAATAAAGGAGAATGAAAGGCTGAAGAAGGAAGTGGAGAGCTACAGTGAGAAAGCAGCAAGACTACAGAAGGTGAGACACGTCACTTGGTGATTTATATGTCAACTTGGAACTCTTTCACTTTACACATGTTTAATAGGCAATTATTTACCTGGGCACCCCCTGTTTTAAGCTCAGAAATGGTTTACAGTGGGTGTGAATGAAAGAAATCATAGTTTGCTGTTCACTGCTCAGTGCTGCATTCCAAAGAGATTAAGTCTGTAGCCCTGTAGGAATGTGTGCGATGGAGGGATCACAAGGATTTTGATTTCATTTAAAAAGCATTCATTCTCAGTAACTGAGTGAAATTTCTTCAAATTTCATTAAGTTCCTGAAAACATATTGAATTAGTCAATGTCTAGGATTTTCCATACCATGCTAATGTCAGTACAGAGATGCCAGAATGTCATGGTGAACTTAAGGTAGGACAGCTAGTTTACTCAGTAATTTTACAGATTCATAATAGATTTTGTTTAGCTGTGCTTCTACCTTCACTTTTTGAAATCGTATTTTAAAGATGGTAAACATCCTAATTTATTTTATGTAAATACCATGCTCCTGGAAGTCTATAGCTTACTTCTGAAAAGAGTGTTACCCATAAACTTTGAGAATTCTATACATCAGGCCATGGTTCAGTGGATCAATAGGCCATAAATTGAAGCAGGAAGAGGGGTGCTTCCCTGGGTTCCTCTGAGGTCTCTTTTGTCTGCCAGTTGAAGCAGATGTCCGAGCTCATCCCAGTGTGTCTAGAGCTGTGAGGGGATTCTGAACAAACAGCAGCTGATGGGTGAACCCCACAGCTGTGGATTCCCAGACTGAATGGCCTCTTTCACTTTTACCCTAAAGCAGAAACCCACGAGGAACCCTGTGTCCCATCACTGCTTTTGGATAGTAGGCAAAAAAGAGTTTTCTGGACCTCAGATTGTACCTCAGATTACCCATACCACACTCGATGTTCTAACTTCATGGAACATTTTGCCTATCATGAATACCTGGGTACCATTGTGAATGTTTTGTGTTATGTCTTTGTTCCTTTTGGTTTGCCTTTGGCATCCTACCATGCAGAGATGAATATACTAACACCTGGGACTCATGAGTGTTCTTTCTGGAATGTTGATTCAATTCCCAGTTCCCAAAGAGCTCTGTGAGAGAGTGATTCACTTGTGGGCAAGCACAATGAGCAGCCCAGCCAAGCACATTTTTCCCTATTTCATATTCTTACCCATCCTGGCCTGACTGGTTTTGGTGCAACACACTGAGTATCCCTTTAATCTCATTCAGGTGGCCACTGTGAAATTCCAGTGGTCAATTATATATTTTACAAAAGACGGTTCTCTTTCTTCTAGCTGGAACAAGAGATTCAGAGGATATCTGAGGCTTACGAGACTCTTATGAGAGGATCTGCGAAGAGAGAGACTCTTGAGAAAACCATGAGGAACAAGCTTGAATGTGAAATTAAGAGACTTCATGACTTCAACAGAGACCTTAGGGGTAAGTGCATTACTGTTGATATTTCCCACTCTGCAGTACATTTTGTTGAGTTAAATCATGTACTTTTTAATCTGATCTTGGTCTTGTGGCAATCTTGATTTCTGTGAATTCTAATTTCCACTACTTCTGTGTCTTATTTTAGATCGCCTGGAAACAGCCAATAAACAGAAAGCAGCCATGGAAGATCAAGATCACAGCCAGCATGTCCTTGCCAAACTGGCCGAGCAAAGTAAGTAAAAAAAAAAAAATAAAAAAATCCCTCTCTGCTTCAGTTTATTCAACAGATACATCTCCTGTTGCTAAACCCCAACCCCTATATATTACAGCTGTTTAGACATTTTAGCTTAGTTATGTGGACATACCTTAACATTCCTCATCTGGCACTGCTCTGCATGTTTGTGATGGCTGTGATTCCTGTGAAAGCTCTTGTTTTGACATCAGATTCCAAGATTAAGCGGCCCATTAGCATTGCAAAGGGCAGCTCTCCTGTGACAAATTACGGTGGCATGTTGAGTTTAGTGTGAGTAGTTGTTCATTTGTGCTAGCTGAGGCCTATCAGAGGGTAACATGCTCTTCTCTAACTGAGAGAGTCTCTCTCGGAACTTAAGCACAAGCCATTATTAACAGCATTGGTAAATGTGGCCTGGATTCCTGGAATATTTTCAGGTATTTTGGGCTATTCCATGCTCGGGGAATGTGTCCCAGCCCCCCCACACACAGCCAAAGAGGCCCAGAGCAGCCTCCTCTGGAAGCCTCAGATACTCATTCCTGATTTAAGCAAGACCTGGCTTACTGTCTTTCCTTGTTTGGTCATAGAGGTGCTAAAGAATGCAGAAAAGAAGTAAACAGGTTTTGTGCAATACAAGAGGAGGTATTCAGTTGTTGATGGCACTCGCAATCTCTGAAGCAGTTTGGCTATTGTTGAGCTGCTTGAATTAACCGTCTCTGAATTACAGCACTCTCACAGGAATGTTAATTTGGACATTGTATTGCAAACTAATCTGCTCAAAGTGGTCCTTACTTTGTTGCATAATGGAATTAGTTTTCCTTCAACCGCTGAAATGTTTGTCTTAAAGGCAGTATGCCTCCATTGTAAACTCTCCATGTCAATGTTTTAAAATGACAGATTGTGATGTATAAGGACTGCTTTCAGAGTGAACTGTTAGCTCAGGAGAGCATGTGATCGAGCATCTCCTATCTTATAAGCAATGTGTATGTTAGCACTCTATGACCTTGAGGAGGTATTTGTAGTACTTGTTTACCATTTGGCCCAAAGGAGTTGCAGAGTTCCACTGGATATAAAGGCACGCCTGTGTGCATAAGTGGATAAGAGGAAGTCTGCATTCCATTCGTGGCCGGCATTTTGGGTTGTATAAGCAGGGTATGAGTACTGAGGGCAGTCAAGGAAATTTGTTTTCTCCTTGTTTAATTTGTTTTCTTGCTTAGCAAAGCATTCAGACCCAAAAAACAACCTCTGGAGGCGAGGTGTGTTCTCTCAGTGCCGAGAGATGTTAAGTGCTAACTGGGGTTGTGGAATTCGGTGTACCAAATTGTAATTGAGTTGGCCACTCTGGTAGTCTGGGAATTATGCCGGATCTCTGGTATGCTGGGTCAAAGGACAGCGACGAATATGCTGGTCCTCCTCCTACGGCCCAGACAGGCATGTGTAAATCAAGCAGTCTTCTTTTGTCCCAGACTCTTGTGGGAAGGTTGTCTCATGAAAATCTGTTAGAATGACCTGGGGAATGTTCCGGGCACGCCCTAGATCTTAAGTGTGGCCATTCATTTTGCGGCCCTCTTAACTACTATGGTCTGACTCTCTGCTGCATTCTCCACAGTATAGTCCTTTTTAGATGAAGAATGAGAGGACTAATTGCCAAATTCTTCAATGCTAAGTCCAAGTGATAAAACATTACTCACCAGTATTCGCTCTGTCTCTTGGTGCAGATGAGGAGCACCAGCAGGAGCGGGAGCGCCTGGAGCGTGAACTGCAGCGTTTGAGAGCTTCTGGAGAGGAGTGGAGCAGGCGCCGGGAGACCCTGGAGCAGGCTTTGGTGTCTGCTCAGGCCCGGAACAGGCAGTTGGAGGAGGAGCTGCGGAAAAAGAGAGCGTATGTGGAGAAGGTGGAAAGGCTGCAGAGTGCTCTGGCTCAGTTGCAGGCTGCCTGTGAGAAGAGGGAGGCACTTGAGCTGAAGCTTCGCACCAGGCTGGAGCATGAGCTGAAGAGTCTGAGGACACAGCAGGTAAACTTTGTGTCCATGCTTACTCATCATCTGATCTCAGCAGTCGTATTTGTGAGAGGATGTTTTAGACTAACCATCTGTCTTGTCGTACCTCCTTCAGTGGCAGTCCCAAGGCCATCAGTTGAGCAACTCATCTGCATCCAGCCTAAGTGCCTCCCCTCTGCAGCAACGGCTAAGGGAAAGAGAAGAGCGCATCCTGGCTCTGGAGGCTGATATCACCCGCTGGGAGCAGAAGTATCTGGAGGAGAGCACAATGCGTCAGTTTGCTATGGATGCCGCAGCCACAGCTGCTGCCCAAAGGTGAGTGAAGAGATAAATAAGGACTGTATTTATTTGCAATGCAAGGCTTTTGTTCGGCATGACTGACATAGTGTGTTTGTTCTATTTCTTTCCCCACCTCAACAGAGATACAACCATCATCAACCATTCTCCCAGACACTCGCCTAATAACAGCTTTAACGAGGTCCTTCCATCATCTAACCACAGACATCAGGAGATGGAGAACAGGTACATTATTATGTCTCTTTTCATTCACAGCTGATATGTCAAGAAACCACAATTAAAAAGCTTATTGACTGATTGATTTGCTAGATGTGAAGAATGGTTGAGACTGTGAAAGTTAAACATGTGGTGTTTTGTTGCAGGATCCGAGCTCTGTATGCAAAGCTGCTGGAGAAAGATGCTGTGATTAAGGTACTGCAGCAGCGCTCACGGCGGGAGCAGCGGCCTGAACTCACCGGCCTCCGGCCCGCCCGGTCCGTCCCATCTATCAGCACGGCCAACTCCACAGTCACTGCTTGTCCCAAAGGTGAGTGGTTCGAGGACGGAGGGGCAGGGTTGAGAATGTCTAAAACGGGATGTTTTTACCCTGCCAACTGGTGGCTCCTTCAGTACATGGCAATGTAAAGTTGTCTGGAAAGAATGTGATCCTCCAAAATAATGTCACTGCTGGCAGTGTGCCTCAAATAGTCTTGTGAACTGGAATGTATTTTCATGTCCCTGCTCTGGAATAGAACCTCCAGAATAGACGACTGGTTTCTACAAGAGAGCAGATGTGTGAATTGGGTGGGGTGGAATGGGGCATATTTGTCTGTGTGAGTGCATGTAATTAAACTGTTTCCTTTTTCTGTCTGTGTTGGCAGGGAAGAGCCTCTCGGATGACCAGACAGCGACTGCAATGCAACCCGCCGTGCCCCATTCGCTGTCAAAGGCAAAGAGCCGTGACTGCAGTACCCAGTGTGACGAGCTGTCAGACGAGACAAATCCCACGCTAGGGCCCACCAGTACGCCAGCAGTCCCTGAAACCACACCAGCGCCCAGCTCTGGTGTGTAACTTTAATTCAAATACCTGCAGTTCAGGGTGAACTGAAATCTCAGCTTTTTGGGAAATAAAACGAAAAAGTTGAAAACGTTCTGGGTTTTTTGGTGTGTTCCCTTTTCATACCACCTTAACACATTAACTCTTAAGTCTGTTCATTAGCTTGTTGATTGGACTGTTTATTGGAGTAGGAAAATGGCTGCATGAATTGTTTGGCCTAACTGTAAAGAGAATATATGTTTAACCACACTTGGTTCCATAGGAAAGAGTGATGTACATAGCAATGTAGATGGTGTGTGGATTCTCTTTTCATTCAGAGTCCACAAAGTTCAGGCTTTGGGGAGCATTTGGGTTTATTCATAAG
Source organism: Bryconaethiops microstoma (assembly GCA_037577275.1). Taxonomy (NCBI): domain Eukaryota; kingdom Metazoa; phylum Chordata; class Actinopteri; order Characiformes; family Alestidae; genus Bryconaethiops; species Bryconaethiops microstoma. The sequence goes on from JBBJLS010000109.1 coordinate 10,566,509, forward strand.
TGTTATTAATTACATTTGCAACCTCTTTCGATTGGCAGATTCTACCACAACTTCTGCCAGCACGGCCAAGGACAGCAGCAGTGTTGAAAGCGAAGTGGTGGAGATTCTCATCTAAAGACAGTGGAAAGAAACTCTCACACAGTTTTCTTTAATTCTGCTTCATGCATAAACGACATTCGGCTCCATGCTGTCCGAATATGCAACCCGCACAGGATTTGCCAAGGTCTTCTCTAATGGTGCTTGAGACGTGGTTACCTATGAAACCAGTCTGTTTTCTGATGAGGCAACGTAAGGATGTGAATTAGAGGAAAACTGAGACTTTCTACAGTGCAGAGGAGAGCTGAGCTCCCTTTACTGTTCCTCGATACTTCAAAAGACAACATGGAAAAGAGAGCGCACCCACTTTTCTGGTGACTTTCTCTCAGCTTGCCTCGCAAGTATAAATCTGAGGTACTTGTACAGTAAAACTGCGGGTCTCCAAGAGGCTGCTGTGATATGGCTAAAGAACATGTAAAATATATATGTGAATTGTTTTTCTGGCCCTGTATTTATATTTATGATAATTGCTGCTGAACTGTTTTTTTTTTTTTTTTTGAGTGTTATTGTATGCGAAAGGGTGTAGGAAGGAATAGAAGAACTTTTGAATGTCTGTTTTTCCTATCCAACAGTTTATGATACACTTGTCATGTCTGTGCATCCATTTCTCTTGACAGATAAACGCAAGGCTGTGTTTCTGTAACCAATTTAGTATACTGCTCAGTGTAAGATAATATCCCGCATTCCTGGATAAAACACACAGGCATAACGGCTAACTTTGGTCGTTCCGTGTATAGTAGACATGTGCTGTCGCTACTGCATGATCCTTAAATGTCCCAAAAAAAGAATAGTAAAGTTTGCGGCTAGCCAACTGTAGTGTAAAAGCGTTAAGCCTAGGATTACAGTATTTACCAGAATAGTTGGGTGAAAACTGATTGACTAGACTGTGACACTCCCTTTGACTAAATTAAAATTACAGTTGCTGTTCTTAATATAATTGGCTGCCAGTAAGCTTCTCTCTCCTTGTTTAAGCAGTGGAATGAGAAGCCTCCTTTTGTGGACTTGGGCTGCTGGGCACATACTTGTCTCTTTTAGGGACACTTAAGAGAAGTGTCACCCTCTGGACAGTCAGGGGCTGATGCTTCGAATGCCAGATTATCATTTTGTGCCTCTAGCAGCTATCCAGCATGCCTCCCTGTCCTTTGCTGACAAGTCAGAGCCAATCTTCTCGCATCCGTCCGTGGCGGTATGCTCTTGCTCTTGCTCTGTGTAAAAGGCTATCTGCTGCCTGACCTCTGGCCTATTTGAAATGGCTGGCATTCATGCTACTATTCTCTTTCTGGGGCTATTTATTTCCACTCATGGTAGCTGGTTCTACCACACACATCAGAATAGTCAAATAATTACATACATCAACGTGTGGCCATATGTTACTGTTTCATCATTCTATTTGTCATAAGTTATGGCATCTGTCATATGTGGAATGCAGCAGCCAGTTGTAGTTGACAATATGGTATTATGAATTGTTACTGTCAACGTTGTAAGAGACTTACATTTCTATGGTCAGAAAAGACTGAGGAAGGCCAGACTTGCATTGGATTTGATAGTAAACTAAGGGTTAACGTTTAATGTTTAGTCTTCTTTATAACTAGACTGTGGAAAGCCAAGTTTTCTCTGAGTGATACTAGACTGGAAACGTGGGTAATCAGTATTGCACCATGTTCCTTACTGTCATGCTACTTTTCTCCCTTGCCTGATCTCCTACACAAAGTATTTGCTGGTCAATGATTTGTAGAGGAGTCATATGCTTTCTTGAATGCTTTCTTGAATTTTTTTTGTTTTTGTTTTTTTTTGTTCCTTAGACCGTTTACAGAAAGGGCTGTTTGGAAAAGAGGTTAATATATTTTGTATATTATTGTGCCTTTTATAGCATCTAGTGACATGAACATAATGCCAAAGATTTGCATTACAAGTAAGTTATATAATGAAAATGAGAACTAGTGAGGTGAAATGTAGATGCCTTGCTCAGACTGGTTGACCCATACATAGATGTTGCTGTGAACTTCTGGAATGGGATTTTTTTTTTTTTTGTATGCCATTAACATTTCATTAATTAAATAAAAACTTTAATATATATCTTTTCAAAAACAGTGTATGGTTTGTTTTCTTTACCAAGTCTACCATGTCTTTTCTGGAATGTGCTTGCACTACCTAAAAAAGGCGGATGTACTTTGGGGGGGCGGGGGAGCGGTGGTTGTGGTCTGACCCATTGACTTTTTTTTTTTTTTTTTTAACAAGTGCAAGTCTGTACAAACTCCTAATCTGAGTTTCTTCATCGGCATGAATGGTATCTTTCATTCAGCACAGAAGAAAGCAGCCTTATTCGCTGCAGTGAAACAATTCGGCCACCTGCTTGACTCTTGGCAGGGAACCTGCTTCTCTTAGTGTGTCTGTTGCTCATGCTTTCAGTCAGTATTGTACTTTTCTTCAGGACAAATGGTCTGACAAAGATGCACTCATGCTGCAACAGTTCTCTGCAGTGTTCTGATCATTTTGGGAAGCACTATCGCAAGCAGACGGCAATATACCAATCAGCCTTGAAAACACTGACAGTTGATGTAAATAACTGATTTTTTTTGGATGGTTGGGCAGCAATCATATGTTAGGCAGCAAGTGAACAGTCCGTTCTTAAAGTTGATGCATTGGAAGCTGGGGAAATGAGCACATATAAGGATCTGAGTTGCTAGCCATCACAATTTGAGGGCCAAACAGCAGATCTTATGGAGTGTCCCCGACATACAGTAGTTAGTATCTACCAGAAGGGGTCCAAGAAAGAACAGCCAGAGAACAAGCATCAGGGTCATGGATGTCCAAGGCTCATTGACGCATGTGGGGAGGAAATTCTAGCCTGTTCAGTCTGATCCCACAATGAGCTACTGTATTACAAATTGCTGAAAAAGTTCATTCTGACTGTGATGGAAAGGTGTCAGAACACACACTGCATTTGGGACTGCATAGCTGGAGACTGGTCAGAGTGCCCAAGCTGACCAGGAAAAGTGCTCACAATGACCACATGAGCACCAGAGCAGGGCCATGGAGCAATGGAAGAAGGTGGCCTGGTCTGATGAACAGCCAGGTGTGTGCGCATCACTTACCTGCGGGAGAGTTGGCTCCAGGGTGCACAGTTCTCCTGGGAAGTCCTGTCAATGGATGTTACTTTGACACGTACCACCTACCTGAACATTTCAGCAGACCAGGACAGTTGTATTCCCTAATGACAAATTCAGACAAATTGAGAGGTCCCGTGGAGTCCACGCCTTGATAAGTCACAGTTCTTTTGGCAGCCTGAGGGGGACCTCCACAGTGTTCTGAAGTAGATATTGTCCAAGTAACACATTTGTTTTCCTAATTCAAGATCAATTTGGTGTTGAAATACGTATAACATTTATGTGTCACTGAAAGAAGCTATAAATATTTCATCTGTTCCCCTGATATTAAATTAATGTTAAATTATTTTTAAAGGGGCATTTAAACCTAAACTAGCATTTAACAGATTATTTGATGTGTTATGTAGTATTATCTCTCTATTTGACAGGCTGCAGTTTTACCCATTACTCTGCTTTCACTACAATACCCAGCATGCATTGTGCCAATACTTCCTACAGTGAGAGAAGAAGTGCAGAGAAATGCGGTAATGAAGAGGCTAACAATGGGTAAGTTGGAGCCGGTAATGACCACATTCCTGTCGGAAAGCCAGGTTGTAGCCAGGTTAACTACTGTTATCCATTGTAGCGATGCCAGTTGATAATGCATTGTGCTGTGTTCTGCACATACAAATGCTGTAGCAACATATTCACAGATACAAGCTGGACAGCACTGTGTGTACATGAGTCATTCACAAATGAAACAAATGAATCCTAATAAACAATATGTGCTACAGCTTTAACTACTGTTGATGCATGGAGCAGCCATCTTGCATTTTGAGATCATGGATGGTGAGGTTCCTCCAACCTTCCAAGGTTCCAGTTAAAACTTCCCAGTTCGAATGCACCATTAAACACAGATGTGATATTCAGCTTCCTAGCAGTAGTGTTTGATATCTGGCTTCTTTCTGCATTAGCAAGTAAGAGAGGGAAAAACATTTCAAGCAGCTTGCCCTCTGTTATTCATTACAAAGCCCTTAAGACACATTCCACCTATTATGACACCACTGTAGGTGGTGAGTAGACATGTTTACAATAGAGGTAGTAAGGGTTAAATTTGTCTTTCTCACTCTGATATATAAATTAGCAGACCACAATTGGGATGGGCCAGAAAGGAATTTTATTGTGACTGTAGACCCTAAATTAAATTTCCTTTCGCGACTGTCAGTGTTAGTCAGAAATGAGATCAATCGTGCTAGGTGTTTATCAATATTCTGATGCCCTGGAAGGCATTTTGCAGAAGTGGTGATATTGACTGAGTAAAAGGCATCATATCACATCCAAAATGAGCATTTATATGTAACATATATAATGTTATAATGGACATTACATTCATAATTTTAGTTCTAAAGAGCAGAGCTTTCCCTCTTTTCTCATCAGCCACTCTTATATCCCCTACATTGTTTTAACAAAGCATTCCATGTCAGGCAAACACTGGTCTTTCTCTACAGCTCCTGTGGACTCGCTGATCTGAAGTTAATAGTATTAATCAAAAGGGTTTTTTTTTTCACATTTTAACACAACCTTAAAAAAATGCAAAGCTGGACAGTTCAGTAAAAGAGGAGTATTTGAGATGTCTTACTGTAATAAGATGTTCCAGTGTTCTTTAACAAATGAGGAGGACCTGAGGTTTCAAATGTGTTAGCAATCAAATGAGTACATGGCATTATGGGTTTAATTTATTGAATTTTTGTAATACATGCTCGTTAGACAGGACAGTGAGAGAATTACTTCATGTGCTCCTTTATGATGGTTAAAGCTGTTTAAATGATTAATGGCAAAAATCTGTCTGGAACACTTTCACCTTTCCTCCCTTTTTGACTTCTGTGAATGGTGTTAATCTCTCAAGAACTCCTAAACTGGGCACATTTTTCAAATACTCGGCTCAAAAATGATTCACAATTCAGGAAATGAATAAGCATTGCTAGTGTGTGTGTGTGTGTGTTTGTGTGTGTGTCAGCTGGCAGTGGTGAGATGTATTCAGACTGGACAATTCTTCATGTCTGAAGTCTTGCTTAAGGGAATAAGGTGCAAAAGGTCAGCCAATAGATCATCTTGGAGAACATTCCACTAGTACCAACAGGAAAAACCCTGTCGTTATTGATCGTCTGTTCACATAATGTTGAAGCTTGATCAGTGAATCTGAATCTGTTCTCACTATGGTTTTACAGTTTATCTAAGCATGGTAAGTGTACCCTACTGTACATTTGTCCCCATATTAGTGCTCTGTTGGCTGGGGTGAAAGCTTCACGTGTTCTTCTCTGGCTCTCATTTTCCACTCGAAATACCTTCTTTCTTTTGTGCTTCTCTCGATAGGTGTGAGATGGCATTCCTTAAATGTTTTGCAAGTTTCCTAGCTGGTGGGTTTGCTTGTGACAAGCGGGTGCGACTTTTCTCGGCTCAGGCTGGAGGTAATGGGGGTAAAAGCCACTCGAAGAATGTCTCACTCTGTCCTGTCCGTAAAGAACAAGGTAGACCCTGCATGCTTCAAGGTCAACTGATGAGTTGGCGTACCATTTGGTTACCCCTCCTCCCTTCACAATTAGTTGGACATGTTCAGCCATGAGACAGTTAGGCCTTTTACAGATCAGCTGCTGATTCACTTCAATGTCTGAATACCTGAATCACTTGGATGACCAGCACAACAAATGTTCCATTGATGTATAAACTATTTTCCAACTGAAATTACTGTTTGTTTTTTCCACACTTGGTTAGAGCTTCTGTGCCTAAAGTTGCTGAGCAATGCAGCAGCAGTGTGTGTGTGTGTGTGTGTGTTTGTGTGTGTGTGTGTGTGTGTGTGTTTGTGTGTGTTTGTGTGTGTGTGTGGCCTTAAATTTACCTTACCTTGTGGACCAAATGAACTCAAAATTATATAAAAACTGGTAAAGTGGTGAAAGTGGGGATACGTGCTGTTTTCACAACAATTAATGAACTGTCTTTTGGTTATTGAGGGGTTAGGTTTAGTTGCAGGTGTAGACCTAGTATTGTCCAGGTATAGTATTACACAGTATTAAGTCAGTGGAATATCTTCACAAGTAATTATTGAACAGAGTGTGTGTGTGTGTGTGTGGTATAAGATCTGTAGGAAATCTAATTTCTGGCGCCATGCTTGTTTCAGCAGGCTGCGTTTTCCATTTAACTTCTTCAGAAGGGGTAGAGTCTGTGCACATTCCAGAAATATCTGTAGTTTTCCAAAGAAAAATAAATCTCAGTGGTGGCTCTGTGTTCATTAAACTCAAATAATCCACAATCACTGAAGTTCCTTAAACACTTTTTTGTATTTAAGGGTTCTTTTAATTAAAAAAGTAAGACATACTAAACATGTTTGAACTTTTTTCTGAACAACCTAAGCCACACTTAAGCTACAGTAGATTAAAGAGTGTAACAGGCCAAATGAAATGTATAGGCAGCTGTAATACACTTAGAAAATATAATTAGTTCACAACTGCTTAATTTATTAAGGACATACTGTTGCATCTAAGAGACTTAGCAAAAATGTGAGATAAGGTTTTGTGGTCTGATGAGAAAAATATTGAGGTTTTTTTTTTTATTAAAATACAAAATGCCGTGGTGTGTGGTGCAAACATAAGACTGCATATTCCTCAGCAAACACAATTCTAATAGTGAAGTATAAGGGTGGCATTATCATGCTGTGGGGATGCTTTTTCCCCACAAGAATTGGGCATCTTGTTAAAACATAAGGATGGATGAATGGATGCATGGTGCAGAGAGATACTTTAAGACAACATGTTTCAGTATGTCTAAAAACTAAAGACTGGGAGAAATTGTACCTTTCAGTAAGACTGCGATCTCAAGCACAAAGTGGCTAAACAAAAAAAAAAACAGTTTTATAATGGCCAAGTCGGTCTCCAGATCTCAGTGACGTACAAAAGTAGAAGTTTCTTTCATATTGCTTTTCACAGTATAAAATAGTTTGAATCTTTAGATTCAATCCTTACAAAAATACTGCAGTTTTCATGAAGGTCAACAAAAATTGTTTTTATAATCTGCATTACTGAAACTGCAGTACAACTTCACCTGTAGCATACTTCACTGAAACTGCATTATATTACAACACCCTGCAGTAGAATTGCCGTTAATTTCATAACAATTGCAGTTATTGTATGTAGGGAAAGCAGACACAGAGGGACGGTAGTTACAATGTTTGCATTAGTGGAGTTCCTGAAGTCCCTGCATTACTAATCTGAAATGTATTAAGCAGAGCCTTGGCCCCCAGTGTAGGCCTTTGCACATACTTTTGGTCCAATAGTTCAATAAGAAACAGTCAAAAAATGGCCCAGTCAAGTGCTGTGTTTTGCTTATATTTCCATGGAGATTCCAAAACTTCCTGCTCAGAGCGTTCGTGGAATGCATCTGCCCCCACCTCCTTTCCTTCTTTTTCCTTAGTAAGGTCTCATTTAAGATCCACAACTGCTGTTACTTGCCACATACCTGTTCATGATCTGTCTGTCACTTAGTCAGAAACACACAAAATTGTTTTTGCTTACTGTGTTGTCCATTGCTTCTGATCTACGACTATATTAATCATACAAAATCAGTATGACAAAGAACTGTAGTAATTCTACAGCAATTTCTATAGGATTCCGAAAAAAATATTGCAGCCAATTGGGACAATGCTATGCTGACTTGCTATACTTTATACGCTTACAATAGTTTATTGTAGGGAACAGCAATAAATTGCTGTACTGTTATTTATATATGTATATTATAGTAATATAGGTCATTACAGAACCATTATACAGCTCCACAGAACATTTATAGTGTCTTTTAATACTTCAGTGTTTTTTTTTGTTAGTAAATTCTTATACCAGCGTTCATGTGCATGACAAAAGCAACTACTGTATTGTTCAATACCATGAAAAATGTTCTTGTGAAATGAATCATTTCTTCTTAGAAAGTTCAGGCAGTTAGAAAACTGTGTTTGCTCTCAAACCAATTCCCTCCAGAGTGGCACTCTGCAGCCTGAGGGTGCGCCGTCTCTGACTCAAGGCTCCATCAGACAGACACCAATCTTTTCTCACGGCTGAAGAAGTGAAGAAGAGACAGGAAGTATCAACAATGCCTGTCCTGCCTGAGCTGTGACGTCTAGGTGGTGTGAAGGCCGGTCTGGCATTTTTTAACAGTGTGAGTCACGTTGTTATGTGCAGGTGAGGCAGTGAGGCAGACCAGGTGTGCTTTCTGAGCAGTTTATATAACAGATGACCTTGATCCATTATTTCATTGGAAGAGAACAAAACACTTAACACACATTCAGTGAAAAATCTTTTGTTATGAAAAACAACTGTGAAGCTCTAATAAAAATATACTGATTCAAATATTTGATTCAATTATTTGCATGATTTCCACAATGTATGCATTACTGTTTTGAGTAAACCTTATAGTGTTTTGAAAATAATAGTCACTAGACAATAATTATACTAAACTAGATTGTACTGCATTGTGGTGTTTAATATGCCTGCAACAGAAGTCAAAAGAATAAGTGACAATCAGCAGGGTTTAAGCAGATTGTACGAACTGGCACAACTAGTTAGATGTTAAACGATTTGACTGCAGATTCAAGAGGACCGTTTAAATTTTGTAAATGTTGCACAAGTAATGAAAGATAAAATGAATTTTGAAGATGGACTTAAGTACAGTACTGTGCAAGGGTGTGGGCCAACGCCCCGTTTCTTTATATTTTGCTTTGAAACACATTGTTGGTACTATTTTATGTCTGTCAAACTGTCTTATCTTTGGCATTATGGAGTAGATTACAGAAATTGGAACACATGTTTCACTGCAGCAGGCTGTAAAGTGCCTAAATATACAAGGTGCATTGTGAATGATTCATACCTTAGTGAAAGGGTGGCATGAGCACCTTTTGAAAGTCCTTCAGGAAGCCTGGAGAACTATTCATCAAGCATTACGGATAACCCCACACACCCCTCACAGCACCTTCCACAGCATCCAAGCCTTCACTGCTAGGATGGGGAACAGTTTCTTCCCTCAGGCCATCACACACACACATACACAAACAAACACACAAACACACACTGATCTCAACTCAACTGCTTCCTTTTCCCGAACACACTGCATATAGACACCAAACGGTTCCACTGTAAATACCGTATAATTATTAAATGCTGGACATTTTTAATAATGCTGCTACTGTTGATCCTATTTTTTCCACAATTATTTAGTCCTGTCTACCTAAACCTTTGCATTTTTGCACACTTAACTACTCTGCTGCTAGAGAACAGTGTGTCAGAAATATGCTACATCTGATATGCATTCAAAGAATGAGGATGCAATGTGTCAAATTTTGTGAAGGTTGAATCTTTACAAGATATTGGTTTGTGAAGTGCTACGCACTGATTACAAATTGACCAACTGGCAAAACAGTTTTCTCGCTGTTACCCAAAAAGGACTTTGTGCCTATCCCAGTATGAAGGTGCACACCCACCTACTCGCACAACCTCTTATTCTCTACCAGCCATGTGGGGCTACAAGATTTGTGAAGTATAACACTATGGAATTTCTGATCAAAATCAGTGAAATCATAACATGTATGACTGTAAAAATTATCAGTACTGTGTGGATTTCTCAACAAGCTCCTTTAGATCATTTTAGTACATGCATTCTCTGTTACTGTGTTGCTGATCTATTGTTGTGGAAACAAGTAGGCAAACGCAGGTATACAGCCAGATGTAAATGCCAGCTGGAGGAATATTCTCCCCTCTCAATCCACATAAAACAGATTCCTGTCACTGTGCTAGCAGTACGCAGAAATGGGCATGAACAGCAGTGATGCAGGGTGAGGTCAGGTGATTGGTGAATGATGGAAATGATTTATGGGCTTGAGGTTGATTTCCCATCTCCAACTGACATGACAAGGCTTAACAATTCAGAGTGACATGATGTTTATGAGCTTTGAGTTTCATTGTTAAGGTGTAAAAAAAGTTATTCAGAGGGTGTTATTTTGATGTTAAATGGTCTGTTTAGAGAAAGTCAGGGGATAGGAAAAGTTCATGGGATTGGAACCAGAAATCCAAGGCCTCTGGAAGTGATAAAATGGTTCTTTTTGTCTTGAACGTATTTTTACAACACAAGTTACCACTATTTTACCAGCATCAATATCACATATTAAAATTCAGGTTCACGTATGAGCTTATACAGAGTCAACATTTTTCTGCATCATTTTACATCCAAATACTCTGATTTTGTATCTAGTAGTTAAAGTGTCATCTTCTCTGTGCCAAAAAAACTGTGTCACAATTATTCAGTTGATTTGTTTATTAGCCAACCACTTGTTGCCAACAAGAGCCCCAGAGGTTCCATGCATTTCCAAAGTTTGCATAGTGATAAAGATCATCACTTTGTGTTAATACATGTAGTAAAATCAGCAAACCCTATCCCTGACATGGTTCTTGTCGTGTCATGGTTCTTAAACATATTTTTAACAACACAGTACCACTATTGTACCAGCATCCATATAACATATTAAAATACAGGTTCACATATGAGCTTATACAGAGTCAATATTTTTCTGCATCATTTTACATCCAAATACTCTGATTTTGTATCTAAGCAATTGAATTATGCAGAAATTAAATAAAATATGCTTGATGTATCACATTTGTTGCTATTTGCTGTCACATTTTTGCTATTTGTTGATTCTGACTATGATGAGCTACTCTGAAGCAGCAGTGTGGTGACCTGGGCAGGCCCCTTGCATGGCGGTGCAATACACTCTACACACAGGAATGTCCACCATGTCTGTTTCACAACAGCTCTACTGAGGCCAAACACTGACAGGTGAGAGCAGGCACGTTGCCACGTATTTAGGATTTGTGCTCACACTTTTCTGTTGCATTTGTGCATGTGGAGAAAGAGAAAGAGAGAGAGAGAGAGAGAGAGAGAGATTGCAAAAGAAACAGGTTTTATATAACATTTATATAACAACTCTGCTGAGCTTTCTAAGCTCTATGTATTCCTCACATGGGCAAAGGCCCATATGTGGTCAGAGGCATGAGCGGTATGTGCACATGCATTTTACTTGCCATGTGAAAAAACCCCACCAGATGGATGGATATTTGTGTGTCTTGCTGCAGATTGTTCAGGGGGAAGTCTGAGGCGTGTATTTTTCTTGTCTCCACGGCACCCCTTAAACTTCCTGAGACCCGCCGAGAATCTGAAGTATTTTAAAAGATGAGGCCTGAAGGCTGTAAAGGTCAGATGTCCATCAGGCTTTATTTTGCATGGAATGTTCTTTTTACCCCTGCTGAAAGATACCATTCCATAAGTCATTGCACATCCTTAATAGTAACGTATAAAATATCACTTTAAGGTTGACTAATTAACAACAGCCCAGGCCCGCTGCATTTCTGTCTGGTTCAAAGTATGAATTATTCAGCCAGACACCAGTCTTACCACTACAGGTTTTGGCACTCATTCTTACCAGAGAAAAAATACAGAAAAAGAGACAGAACAGGAGAACTCTCTTCCTTCTGAAATATCCTGTAATATCCTAAAAAATAGAATTAGTTTTCTATTACTTTTGAATTTGAACTGCATACATGAATATCTTATTACTTTGAGTCATTATGGATAGGTAGATAGACAGACAGACAGACAGACAGACAGACAGGTAGGTAGGTAGGTAGGTAGGTAGGTAGATAGATAGATAGATAGACAGGTAGATAGACAGGTAGATAGACAGGTAGATAAACAGAGTTGGGATATAACATTTACAAAGCATCTAAACAATACTATGGGATTACTAATGTGCACAAGTGTGCCCATATCAAAGACAAAAATGCAATATTCTCCTGGTGGTGTTTCTTACTGCTGTCAGCACTGAACCTTGATTATTTCCTCTATCAGGCAATATTCCAGGCCATATATTTGGGCCATTAGAAGAAATGAGACTGTTCATTTTAATCCCCAACTCATCCAGCATTTGCTGCTCTGACTCTGGTGTCTCAGAGCAAACAATCACAGATTTAGTCACAGCTGCAGCTTGTTTGTCTGATGACCTACTGTGTCCACCTCCTTCTTGATTTGGGTGCTACTAGAATATCAAGGTTTCTATCAAGAGCACTGATTGGGAATTTAAAGTGCCATCCCTTCTGTGTCAAAAAACTGTCACAATTATTCAGTTGGTTTGTTTTTCCTGCCAACAGGAGAGAGGTCCCAGAGGTCCCATGCAAATGCAAAGTTTGCATAGAGATAAAGATCACCACTTTGTATTAAAACATGTAGTAAAATCAGCAAAAACTGCCATAGACAAATTACCTCTATTTCCTCACTTTTCCAAAAGTCCCAGGCCTTATGGGTATACCCTCTTTACTGCACCTGCTCCTCACATCTCATTTCCTCCTGTAGGACAGTGTCTAGTCTAATTGCTAGTGACACTGTGGTTTAATGCTTTCCTCTCAAAAGCTGTCAGGATTTCTCACATGTAGTAAAGCATTGTGCAATGAGCAGACATTGAGCAACGCTCTCACTTCTCAAGCTTACGGAGTAATTCATTCATAGATAAATTGCTGTCTGCAAAAGTAGGGCAAAGGAGAATTCCAGCAGGAAAAATCTGGCATCCATCACCTGATCTCTCACTGCTGGGTTTTTTCTACAGTCAAAAAGGTGAAGGTTGCCATTTTTTAGAGTAAAACTTCTAGGATGTCATGTTGGTATGAGGAAAGGATAAAAAACAGCCCACTCATGTCTATGGGTCAAAGGTGGTTATGTGAAGAAAGGATGTCTCAGACAAGATAATTTAATCCCCTGCGGTATACACATTCTCTTGCCTTCATGCTTATGAGATTGAATTGAATGTCTTGGGATGTTTTCTTCTTTAACCCCTGGTGAGGCACTTTAATAGTGGTATAATGTTGGCCACTATATATTGTTGTTTTCGGAACGTACTGGAATGCAGTTGGAAAATCTGTTGAGGAAGTCCGAAGTGAATTACAGCTACTCCCAATCACGAATGATACACAACTGTTGTTAACAGGTTTATGGACGTGCGGCCATAGTTTTATGGCCACGTATCAGATTTGGTCTCGCAAACAACACTTGTTCATTCCAAAGCGAATGACTGTTTACTGCTTTGATGTAGTCTGGGGGTTATCGCCTGTCTGCCCCTTTGCAGTACGCCAAACACAATTTAACGCACTGTCCTAATCTTTAGAAACTCATGGACAAGGTCCTGTCAAGCACATTCCTGTGGTATCTCTGATTCAGACTTGAACTGCTGGGGAAATTCTGAGCTCCCATCTATCACACAAATGGACTTTCTTTTTTTGAACTGTAGTGGTAAAAGAGTTATTTAAATGTAGCTTTGACACATGCCTCAGCTGTGCAGAGACACCTTTCTGAAAGAGTGGAGTGGGTGTGTGAGGCAACAGAAATAACACATGGGTTCCCTGGGAAAAAGACCACAACTCCTAGGGTCACACATGAACCTGGGACTGCCAAGTAGCCCTGATACCCAGATGATGTAATGCCCCCAAAGAGGTGTGACAGTAATCTGACGCCAGAGCCCATGGATTGTTGTCAGTGCTCGGAGACTTTTCAGATCCAAAACGGTCTGTCATGCATCTGACCCCTAAGGTCCCTCATCTATATTGGCTTTATTACTTCTTTCAGCAGGGTATGGAAAAACAAACTGGCTTTTCACCTCAAGACAATGGTTCTTGCATAGTTTTCCCATTACCTAAATGTAATCACTTAGTTATAAATGTGGTGTCCATAATTTGCTTCTTTAGGCTAAAGTAGTTAGTAATGGAAGATTATAGCCACCTTTTAACATTGCACAAACAAACCTAAATCATCACAGAGATGCATCCAATGTGTTTTTACAGTATACACCTAGAGATAAAAATGGATATTTGGAAGTTTGGAAAAATTGAACATTGTTGTTGCTAGGTACTTCTGTCCATTTTACGTATCTATAGTATTTATACTATGCAGCATTTGTGTAGATAGCATAGTGTATTTTTATATTGAGGGGGTTTTTTTCTACAGATTTTTATTTAGTTTTATTTAGATTAGTTTATTTTGTTCTTGTCTATGTGTGTCTTCGCAGCCATAACATAAGCAATTTCCTCTGTGATCAATAAAGTTTTATGATTCTGATTCTGATTAAGAGGATGGCATGATGTGAGGGAAGTTTAACAATGTTATAGTGAAATCATAACTTAACCTTAACTCAGGCCAGAGTGTGATAGTGTAGAGATGAGACAGTCCTCATCTTTCAAAGTCCCCACTGTTTTACGTAAAAGTCAACCCGCAACCTACAAACCACTTGTCTTGAAAGAGCTACTATATGAAGCCGGTGTTCATGCCCAAGGGAAAACCCACTGTGGCTTGTATAGTATCTGATAAGATCCACAGATTTGCCAAACCTGACAAAAGAATGAATTATGAGTAAGGCAAAGACAAATTACTCTTGCAATGGCATGCACGTTTCTCTGGTCGTCAAATGTAGAAAGGCTAACTCTAGTGATGTTAGAGGCGAATATGGAGGAATGTCTTGTGTAAATATTGTTGAAGGCCCCTGGAATGTGATCTGGACTGGAGCCAGACAGGAAGCCTGAAACATTTGTTCCTCTGATCCCAATTTACTTGGACAATCACACTGAGAGATATTTTGGGAAGTGATTCCTTGAAATTGGCCCACTGCCACCATGGGCCCTAATATACAAGAACATCAGGCTGGCATCAGGTCACTGAAGTGGTACAGCGATGGCATCAGCTTGACAAGAGCATTGTTTTAAAACTAAAGGTTTTTTTCCCATGTAGTTCTTAAATTATCATGTTCTTTTTGAGCTGCCCATTAAGGAAATAAAATTGTTCCTGAGTTTGGGCCAAATAGGCCACGTCTTCCTCGTTTTGTTCTGTTATGCCGACAGTTCTGGAATGCAGTAGTGGGGTGAGATGGCTGGCAGAACAGTGAATATGTGGAACTAAATACCTCAGATACAATGGTGTCTATGGTACTGGGTTCCACAGGCTGTGTGCTGCGCCTGTTTCAGTGCAGTCTGGAATGCGGAAATGTGGCAAGACAGTTGAGAAATAGGAACCAGTGTCACATATAGATTTAAACCACAGTACAACTTTAATGAATCACAACATGTTCGTGTTCACTGGAGGAAATGTCCTGACATTTTGACCAGAGCTACTAAAAACGAGGGCTTTAATGAAACTTGATTAGACTGACCTGCAGCTAAATGCTGCCATCTAGTGGCATAAGAGCGAACTACAATTAACACCAGCCGTCGTTCCCTTAAACCCCATTGCAGCTTTAGATCAGGCAGCTTTTTACAAATGTGCTGCTCCAAAACAGATGGAAACAAGGCTGGTGTTAAATTGTTATTCCAATGATTAAATTCTCATTCTTTTGTTGTTGTTTTTGTATATTATTATTGTTGTTGTTTTGTTATTGTTCTTTTTATTATTATTTTTATCATTGTTATTATTATTATTATTATTATTATTATTATTATTATTATTAATAGTAGTAGTAGTAGTAGTAGTAGAAGTAGTGGTAATAGCAGTATCATTCTTATTATGAGTAGTAGTTGTAGTAGTAGAAATGATTTTTTCTGTTAAGTAAACTGTGAAAATGTTAATGACTAAAATCAGATCGTCTTGTTTTGATTTATAATTTTTTTCTGTTAAATGGACCCTGAACATGTCCGTGAATGTGAGAGGCGGACTTGTATTTTGAAGACCAGTTTCGTCTTGTTTCTCTCCTCCATTAGTGACTGTTGATTGGTGTTAGACCCTCACGGTCCCGGTACTGCCCCACAAAAACACCTTCTACTGTCTCCTCTGGGGTCCAGAGGCCTGCAGAAATTGTGCAGCGAGATTAAAAATCATTCCGAATCGAAGAAAATGACCCTCGGTCTCTCTCAGGTCTGCAGTCTCTATTGACAGTCCGTTGTTGAGAAAAACGGGTAAAGATTGTTTAGCAGCTAAGCTAGGCTATGCTAACCGCCTGGGTCTGTTCACGGGGCTCTAGATAAACTTGTGCTTCGTGTTTTTGATGTGTGGTTTGACGACGCATTTCTCTGCTGCATGGAGATCTAAGTATGCTATTTCAAATGTGAATAAATGAGACTACACCGAGGTCCATGTCTTTGGAAGAAGGTACTGTTAACAGTTTCTAGACTAGCTTCGAGAAGAGCTCTAACAGTAGCGTCCCGGTTTCTGCTTTTGTTCATATTCAGCCTCCTTTAATAACTTCAGATATTAACTCTCCTTTTCGGAAAACGCACTGTGTGTTTAGTGTCAGTTCATTGATGGACAAAGTAGAGTTAGAAATGAAAAGGTAAGACACCTCAGAGGTGGAAGAGGCAGCTGTGTTATTGATTAAACCTTGTATATCCTGCAGTTTATCAAGCAACCGGCCCCAAAACATTGAAGTATGTAGATATATAGTACAGGCTGCTTTAGACGCTTTGGCTTAGTATAGACTGTGATGTAGAAGTTATTTAAGACCACTTTATCTGGATTGTTCATTAAAGATCATATGCTGGTGCAGATGGATTATTAACAAACTGTCTGCCTGATTCTCTCTTGTGCTACAAGACTTTGAGTCTTAGTTTGGATTTGATTCAGGGTGACAGGAAAGGTAAGGTAACAGTAGTTATATGTAGTTGAATGTGTGTAAAACGTCCGCTGAGGACTATCAAAACAAAGCGAAGGTCTCCACACATCTCTAACACTGCTGATTTATTCACTGGTGACCCTTTAACAGAAAGTGAAGTGTTTCTCATAAGTTCTTCTTTGCATGTAGGTTACTGACAGAAGATGAGCTCTCAGCAGTTTCCTAGAGCGCCGCTGCCTACTTCAGGGGTTGCCCAAGGCCCAGCCCCTTCCACCAACAGTAACCTCATGCCAGGAAGTCAACCAGGTTAGAGGAGCATTGCCAGCTTGTTTGAGATGTTTTCTCTCTTCGCTGTATGTTTCCTATTGTTTTGAAGAGAGTAACGTCCACCATTACTTTCTTTCAGTTAGTGAAGAAGGCAACAGAGAGACAGATCACACTCCGGACCCTCTGCCCACTGGCAGTGCTGGTGGAGGTGCTTTACCATTTCGTGATGAGAAACAGGAGACAGTGGTGGTCAGGCCCTATCCTCAAGTGCAGACTTCAGCCTTGACTCAACATGTGCCTATCCAACCCAGTCCCACGGTCACCGTGGCTGCCCCACCAACCCACCTGGCCCCGGCCCAGCAGCCCGCCTTCACCGATGGAGCAGTGAAGGTGCCTTGTTTTCTGTATATTAGTGTTTTACATTCAATCTTTTACTTGGATCATTTGTCCCCCTAACAGGTGGGCAGTAACAAAATACAGTGCTTTTGTTACTGTGATTAAGGGCAGTTTGAAGTCTTTTAAATAACTTCTTTTGACTTTTCCACTCTTTATGTACTGTGTTTTTGAATGTAGTCGCTCTACAGTCTACATACATTTTGCACATGCAGTACTTAAAGTGCCAGATTTCTAAGAAAAGTAAACTGAAACAAATGTTACGACAAAAAAAGTGGCAAGTAATTCATGTTTGTTTTATTTGCAACGTTCTCCATTTCACTCCTGATATTGTATGCATACACAATTGTATTGTCTTGTGTCAAAAAGGAGGGAAAGGAACAGGAGAATAGTCACAAAATACTTGTGTTGCAGGACATTCCCTCTCCTTGGTCGTACCACAGTCTCATTTGTGATTCTTTCTTGAGAAGTTTTAATCATAGATTACCCCTGTAAAATAAGTGCCTTAGCAGAAATGGCTTTTAATTGGGCTGCTTTTGCTATTTACTTAAAGTAAGTGTTTGTATATGTAGCACTTTGTAGGTTTATCAGAGTTTTGTTTTGGATGATTTTGCTTTTAATTGCGTAAGGAATGTGCAAGCCTACCACAGCTGTTTTAAGCAC
Source organism: Bryconaethiops microstoma (assembly GCA_037577275.1). Classification (NCBI taxonomy): domain Eukaryota; kingdom Metazoa; phylum Chordata; class Actinopteri; order Characiformes; family Alestidae; genus Bryconaethiops; species Bryconaethiops microstoma. The sequence continues at coordinate 10,584,683 of JBBJLS010000109.1, forward strand.
ATTTTCTAAACCCTCATTTAAATAAGCACAAATGTGTGAAAAAAAAAAACAAGAATATAATGCTGAAATATGTGTGAGCTCAGGAACATTCAATAAAAATATCCTTGCAGTATTATGGAAAATTTTATTGATTTTTAAATAAAAACATTTTTGGTCCAGGCTGGCCTAAAGCCTCCCGTGCCCAGTCGGCTTATTGCCCCAGCTCCAGCTGCTAGTCAAGGGCATCTACCTGGACCAGCTAAGGTGCCTGGACATATAACTGTTACCTTGGAGAGCAGTATACCTCCAGCCCCAATCCCTGTGGCGACCATCAGTGGCCAGCAGGTAAGGCTGCAACACTCAATGGTGTTTCATGTGTATTTGTATATTTAAGAGATTCGTACATTTACGTGCTGGGAGACTGCGAAGAATGCGTGTCAGTGCTTTGTTTTTATTTGCAGGGACCAAGTAACCTGCACCACCATCTAATGGCAACAAATGTCCAAATCATCAGAAGCAGTACCCCTGCGCTGCAGATTGGATCTCCCACAGCTCCCCCTCACACATTTACCTCCCACTTGCCCCGAGGTCAGCTTAAAGCAGTTGTTGACAGCTTGTGCGTGCTGTGCACTGTGTTAGTGCTGCTACCAAAGATCTTAGATTGATCTTCAGTACAAAAAGTAAAGCTGTGTTTACACTGCAGATTAAGGTGGCTCAAATCCAATTTTCTAGTGTTTCTCAAATGTAGATTAATTTTGGCAGGCCACCCATGTATACTGGTGGTTGCCAAAATACATTTGGTAGTTCGTTTTAGCATTTTGTGTTTTTATTTTCTTTAATCCGTCTGAGAGAACAACACCGTCTATGGTCGATTAGGTAGTGGACATGTCTTTACCCCCATATTGGGCACAGGCATGTGCTGCTACAGTGAGAAACACATTAAATTAAATAATTTAGTAATTCATACTAAATGTGTAACAAAATGTTTATTTTAAAACATTGGCTGAAAATGAGCATAGTTTAATAAACTAAAAAAAAAACACAAGCTGTGATACTGATGCATAGAACCTTTACACATAGACCTCAAAACGTCTGAAACAAAATATAAACAACCCTTGATGTGGCATATTCAGTACTTCGTGTTGTCAGGACAAAACATTTAATGGTTTATTTTGGACTTAAATTGTTGATTGTTACAGCTGGATGGAGTTGAGCAATAGTGAATGTAATGACCCTCTGTGTGTGTGTTTTTTTGTGTGTGTGTGTGTGTGTTTTTGCTTTTGGGGTTTCAGGCGCAGCTGCTGCAGCTGTCATGTCGAGCACCAAAGGCCCTACTGTTCTGAGACCTGCATGTGGAGCAAACCCAGGCCCAGGCCAGCCTGCAGCTGTACAGCACATCATCCACCAGTCTATTCAGGTTCCATTTATTTTCTGATGTTAAATACGAGACTGCCTATTTCTGTCTTGTTTTATTAGCTTTTAAAGAATCCGTGACTGAGACATTTTGGCTTTAAGTTCTTTCAACTATTCAAATATGTTCTGTGAAATTTTTTTTTTTTTTTAAATCCTGTTACTTGTAGATGAATGGAGCAAAATGAAAAATGTCTGTCCAACTGCAGTTATGCTAAAGGACAGAGTACCCGTTGTAAAGAGCTCCACCATTGTTTTTGCAGAAACTGACGTTTGGACATTTACAGAGTGTAATGCAGATTTATGTATGGAACCTGACAGAAAACACACTACACATACTTTTTCACTGCAAGGAAACAGAGATATGAACTAGCAGATTCTCAGTTCTTGTGTGTCTTTTTGCATTCAATCTGGGTTAAAAGAATTGCAGAGTAGTTCAGACCTCCTTTTGCATCACTTCTTACTTTTTGGAGGGTTTTGCCAAGTTCTTCATGATTTCTTCTGATATATACGATTTAGCTGACAAGCATGTAGATTAATATGGCTAACAAATCCTGTAAAATCAAAGAAAGTAGATAGGAAAGGAGGCTTTACTCAGTTCTCCATACTGTCCATGTTGCTCTTTTGGAAAGAATCTTTTGGAAAGCTGTGAAGTTTTATATAGTAAATGAATCGTTTAAAATATTTTATTGGCATACATTAATAGCTTAGGATCTTTACTCCACATAGAGGTTTACATGTCTGACCATGGGGCTCATTTTAATGCATTATTGCAGTTGTTCTTCCGTCTTGTATTTACTTTTGCATGTCTTCGGAAGTTCTTTGAATATTTATTGTTTTATACCCGGAACTTGTCTATTTACAGTCTCGACCTACAGCTACCACATCCACTGCTGTCTTGCCTACTGTAGTCGCTCCCATTTCAGCAGCTAGAACTCAGTCCCCTGTCATCAGCCCTCCAGTTACTCATCCTGCAGAGATTGTGCATGGGTGGGTTGTTCTGAACTCATTTACACTTTATAGTTCTGTGGCATTTAATTGAAAATTGGTTATGGTGAGGACTATTGTGAATCACTAGTTCTGAGTAAAATAAGAATAGATTAAAATGCTGCTATCACTTGCCATTCCAGGAGACCCGGACTTGCCATTCATCCTCCCCCTGCCACTATCAGTATCCAGCGGCCTCCAACTCCAAGAGACACAACCACGCGCATAACACTGCCCTCGCATCCTGCCATGGCAGCCCAGAAAGCCCAGCCTCCACACACTATGACTCAGGTCAGTCTCCTTTAACTCCTGTCTGGTCTGTAGGCCTGCAACTAATGACTGTTTCTTTTATTTGGAATATTATTCAATCAGTTAAATTTTCCTTCAGTGTTATGTCACACTTTTCCCCTGCCACATTACATTACTCAAAGTTTGAGTTGTGCCGCAAGTAACAGCAGAAGCCCTGTTGTCCCCAACAGAATGGCTGAATGCTACATGAACAATATATAGAATTATAGGCTTTTTTTGAAGAACTGTTTGTAGTTTAGATAATTGTTTAGTTTGTGGTGTATAGGAAGTGCTAATAATTACTTTTAATTGAAACTTACAATTTAATGTTTTAGTAGAAACCCAATAAAGGACACTATATATTCCTCTCTACAGAAGCCTATTTTCAGCACTGTGACTCCTGTTGCTGCAGCAACCGTTGCCCCCATCCTTGCTACTAATACTGTACCATCGACCACCACAGCAGGTAGGATCACTACTCACTACTAAATATCTGCATGTATCATTTATGTGAGAAAACGGTTCTGAATCTGTTTTCATTCAAAAGGCTCAGCACCCCACTCCCAGATGAGCAGCAGTACCATAGTTACTATGGCGATGACCTCCCACTCATCCCATGCCACTGCTGTGACCAGCTCAGCTATTCCTGTTGGTAAGCACTGGACATTATACCTGTAGACCATGAATCCACTATTGCTCATTTCCTTTTGCCCCTTCCGTCTGAAGTTTTTTTAACAGTTTCTCATGCAGCCAGCAAGATCATTGTACTGAGGGCATATGACATTAAGATACATGAACATTTCTAATTCCTGGTGTGGGTGAGTCCTCACTCAACTTTCTTGAAACATACTTGTATGTTTTGCGTACAGCTAAAGTGGTCCCTCAGCCAATTGCGCACACCTCCCCTCGGATTCAGCCAGAGTACTCAGGAGAAAGGGCCAACCTGATCCCTATCCCTAGCCACCGCTCCTCTCCAAACCCTGTCACCATGGAGGCCCGCAGTGATAACAGGTGATGGCATTTAAAAACTGTTCATGTGACAGTTATTTGATTATTTGCTCATTTAGATAATTGTGGAGGCCTTGACAAGATGTATTTTGTATTTCCAGATGTTTTATATTTACTTCTGATCATTTCTCACACTGTTTTTATACAGGCCATCAGTGCCAGTCCAGTTCCAGTACTTTTTACCTACATACCCCTCCTCTGCTTACCCGCTGACACACACCTACACCCCCATTACCAGCTCTGTGTCCACTATTCGCCCCTACCCAGGTAAACTAAATCATAATAGTGTTTTTGAAGTTGTTGTCTGACTGATGTTGGGCTTCAGCCGGTCCATAATGAAGGTATTTAAAGATGATTTTGGTACAATAAAAAAAAAAAACAAACATGCTCATGCTGTAGTTACTTCTTTATTTTTATTCGTCACATGGGAAAAAAATTGGAAACACCTGTAAATTTGACCACTTCCAGTAGAGCACAAGAAGTGCTGATTAAGTTCAATTTCTGTTGTACTTCTCTTAAATGCTTTATCCAGTTAGAGATTATGATAATTACAAGAATATATTTTGTTTTGCTTTTATTTACTGTTGTATTCTTTCTTTTTCCAGTCACGGGACAGACCCAAACTTCAGCACTTCCTACGCCAGCTGGTGTGGGTGTGGCCACCACTGTGCATTTAAACCCCATGCAGCTGATGGCTGTGGATCGAATCGGCCTGCAGTCTGCTCAGATTAGTACACAGAATATCCAGCAAGCTTCCATGACTGCGCAAGGCATTCAGCCTGCACCAATAGGAGTGCAAGGCCTGCATGCCACTGCACCGATCAGCACACAGGCCATGCAGCAGGCGCCAGTTGCTGCACAGCAGCCACAGTCAGAGTCAAAACCATCAGGTAGAAATAAACAAAAGCAATCCTTTTCTTTGAGATTTTTTTTTTTCCATTTGGACTGAATCTGTTGTTACCGTTCTTTATCAGGTGTAGTTCTGGCTGAGAGTACTGCGTTTGTGACCAACCCTATCGGTAGCACATTTGGTGCTACGCAGCCTGCCACCACTGTCGTTCAGACACACCCACAGGGGTCTGGCACCAGTACCCCTACACTAGTGTCCTCCCCCAGACCCAGCATCCTTCGCAAGAAGCCTGTAAATGAGGGGTGAGTGGACCATCAGATTATGCTCAAAACCTGGAAATGAGTGCTAGTCTATTTTGATTTAAAATGTGATATGTGAGTATTAGACATGTTTAAAAAGCTGCATGGGGAGCCAGATGATTACACAGACACAAAACACACAGTGCATGCCCCTGTCCTCCAAGAATGTAGTTTCCCCTTTCTGATAGAAGATAATGTAGACCAGTGTGTGGTTTTAGGTATGAATTTCTGGGGCTGTGCGTGAGTCTGGTTTTGGGGTGTATTTCTAGGGCTGTGCGTAAAAGTCTCATCCCAGTGCAGCCGAACGAGCCTAATTCTGGGAGAGTGGATAGTGGCGTAAGACTGGCTGGATCCCCACGACCAGCAGGGTAAGCCCTGGCTGACTCTCCATTATTTGGAATAATACCAAAGGAGAATAGGACTTGGGCTAATCAATTTTCCCACGAGTTTTCTGTTGCCTATCTGCATGTATGATTATTTATTTATTTTTTTTACACCTCATCACTCCTCCTTGTATTTAGTAATGTGGCCTATATTTGGTTCTGTTCGGTTAGAGTCAAGCCTAAGAATGATGTCCATGTTGCCATGACACCGCCTGTGATGGCTGCTGTGGAGGCGCTGCCCAGTCATGGAGGAGAGCAGCAGCCCCTACCAACTCCAGCTCAGCACTTATCACAGGCCATTCCCACCCTGCTGGCCCCATCTGTGCCCCCGCCTCCCTCCCAACAAGCTGCTGTTCTTTCCGCCCTGCCTGCAGCCATGGCTGTCACTCCTCCTGTACCTGCATCCATGGCCAATGCTGTTGCATCCCCCACTCAACCAGCGGCCAGTAGCACAGCAGCGCTGAGCTCTGCCCTTTCAGAGGTCAAAGTCAAACAGGAGGCGGAGACTATGGACACATCGCAACCAGGTGCATAATATTAACTTAATGTTTGTTTAAAACGCCACATATCTTTATTACATGCCTGTCAAAACTACCACTACAACTTTAAACACTGCCACTAATAAATGTAAGGTGCTTATGAAGTGCATTAGGTACTTCTGTAATATATTAGGTACCATCTTCATCCTACTGAATAGTCAATAAATAAAATACTACATGGTCAATAGCAAAGTAGAAACATACATATAATAATAAACTGCTGCTTGTTTCTGTATGTTTCTTTTCCAGCTCTCTCCATACCCTCATCAACAGCCCCAGCTTCAGCTTTGTCCTCCCAGGTGTCAGGTCTCACTGTGACCCCTCAGTCTGGGGACCTTCTGCCAGGGGCCTCCCCGCGGAAAAAGCCACGCAAGCAGCAACATGTTATCTCCACCGAGGAGAGTGAGATGATGGAGACGAACAGCACGGATGAGGAGAGGGCCAGCAGTAGACCCTCTGGGAACAAGGCAGAAAGACAAGAGTCACCTCCCAGGGAGTATGTAGGTAAGTGATCTATCATGGAGCAAAAGCTACAGTGTGCTCAGAGGGTTTTGTTTGGTTGGTTTGTTTATAATAATGACTGTCTTTTATAATGGTAATGGTATTCTATTTTAATTGCTTACACTTAATGTACCATATACAGTTATCCTCCACTTCTATGTTGATCAGGAGTTGCGGAATCAGTCTTACACTGATTTTTTCTGAAAACCTAACTGAATTTTTTGAATTTTTTCTTCTTTTTTTTTTTTTAGCATTTTAGTTCTAAATTAAGAAAAATATAATTTTCTAAATTTGTAACATAAATAGTAATTTATGAAGAAAGCAACTTCCTCACGATGTTTCTTAAGCATACCAAGAAAAGCCAGCACAAAGAAGACGGCCCATCTTAAGATACTGTGGTGATCTTAGTATTTAGGTTATTTGTTATAAAAGTGTACACTATAAAATAGGCTTTTTTTTTTTTTTTTTTTACCACAACACTTGGAACTTAACACTTGCTCTTGGAACTTAACACCTGCGAGAAGCGGGGAATTCCTAAATTTTGAAGAAAAAAAAAATGCTGTGTATGTACACATCAGTGTAATGTAGTGTTGACCAGTGAATGCTGTGCAACATGAGAGACATCTTGTGGTCGTGTACTAGTTCTACACCAAATGCTATTGTTGGGGGTTAATGAGACAGGGCATTCTCTATGCATTCTCTCACCGGCCGTAAAACACAATCGACCAAACAGTTTTCCCCACCAATGACATTTAATGCTCAAACCCATTACTGGGTGGACTTACCTTGTATCCATACTCATTGTCCATTTTATTAGCTCCACCTACCATGTAGTTGCACTTTGTAATTACAGAATGTAGTCAGTCTTTCTCAGGGTCTTGCTTTATCGTCAATCATCAGGACCCTCACAGTGAGCAGGTATAATGTGGGTGATGTTTCATTGGGCTGGACTGAGAATAGTTCACCAATTTAAAAATATCCTGCCAACTGTGTCCAGTGGCCAGAAACTGGAAATGGATGATGGAGTAGAGGATGAATAACACACACTATGCAGCATCAGGTGGACTAACAGGTTAGATGTGTCTAATGAAGTTCACAGAAAGAGGACAACCTGTTTGAAACCTTTAGCACTGGTGCTTTGTGTGATGCACTTTGTACAACACACACAGACACACACACACACACACACACACACACACACACACACACACACAAACAAACACACACAACCACCTCCATGCCAGTGTAACTGCTGTGCTGAGAACAATCCACCACCCAAATAATACCTAGTCACTGTTGGTCCTGTATAGGATCCTGACCATTTGAACCATATCTATTTGTTTTATACAGAGCCAGTAGTTTTCTTTTGACTGTATATATCGCAGTGCAGTTATCTTTAATGTGTTTGACTGATTTTTGTTAGTTTTTGTCAAGTCGTATGAGTTTTTTATTTTCAGGATTTAAGAGAGTTAATTTTTTTTTTTTTAATGTATTCTTTAGATGAAGAGGGGGTGCGATATGTGCCAGTCCGCCCTAGACCCCCAATCACCCTTCTGCGCCATTACAGGAACCCCTGGAAAGCTGCTTACCACCATTTCCAGAGGTACAACGACATTAGAGTTAAAGGTTAGTGCTTTTGCTGCTGTCTTCTCTTGTTCAGCTCTTTTTCTTCTATCTCCCTAGGTAATCCATCAAAGATGCAAAGTTGGTCATTTGAGTTATTTCTTATATAATTCTCTACTGTCCTATATGGGCAGATGTGATTTATTTTTCTTATTGTCAGTAGGCGTTTTTATTTTGTTACTGGTGATATACTGCTATTTAGCTGGATTAGAGACACATTGTTCCTCACATTTCTCATGTTATCAGCTTCAACATTGATTTGACGTTTGCGTTTTTCAGCAGTCAGTTTATTTATTTTTTCTGAATTTTGAGGTCAAACATTCTATAGTTGTCTAACAGCTGTGTGGAGACACTTTAGCGGAGTCCTACTATGATTGGATGGTGTATTTAGTCCTCTGACTGGCTCCCAAGCAGTGACAACAACCTGAAACTGCAGGGCCTCTCTGCTTGTTTTGAGACCACATTGTTGCCTGTCATAGATATCTGTGGTAGCTGAAACAAGAGAAAATAGATGTACAGCGAGCCTGCACGTGTCCATACCATGCTAAAGGCTAACCCCAAAAGACCAACTGTTCTTTCTGCTCAGTTATGTTATACTTTAGCCACAAACTAGGCCTCACACTGCAGTTTTCACATAGTCTGGCTACATATTTTATGCTCTTGGGGCAAAATGTAATTATTTGATTTAGTAAAATATAGAGGTGTCTGAATTTGGTCATTTTTTAATGCAGTGGCTAATTAATCATGCTTTTCAGTTCACTGTAATGTTCAACATTGAGTGCAATATTTGAAAGTTAAGCTTGCACATCACACTATCTGCATTTATTTGTGGCCTACTGGTGTAAAGGTTTTGACAAAACCAGTGTAACACTGATTGCTACAACTAAGGCTTTTGTATCATACTTATTCACTCTGTGTAGTGGTACAGTTGAGAAAAACACCAAAATGTGTTTTAGGTGAAAATGCCTGAATGGTCGTTTAAAATGAGTCACATTACACTGTACTTAATCTTTGTCAGGAAAGGGATGGTTTATGTATTACAGTTTATGTTCATTTTACTGGCCTTTTGTCCCTTTTCTGACACAGTTAGTTAAGCTTAGCAATGTCATTTTGACAAGATCATCCTGTTGGCGAACAGCCTTTGTAGATCTTTGCACACATCAGCTATTTTGTCACTTTCAGTTCATTCATAAACAGTTTCCAGTGTAGTAGGAAAGCCTTCCTTCTCAAAGGCAACATCACTGGCCCCAGAGAGTAAATCCTGTTTAATCTTCCTCCTATATAACATGAAACTGGCGAAAGCCTACTTCGGAGATTGAACTGACAAAATGCAGTGTAGTGATGTTTTAGTGAATATATTTAGAGACCTAATTCTGCCTGTTATATCCTGACCACAGATTGCACATGACATATTTGAGGCTACAGGACGTCTTTGCAATGCTAAGTATTTTGTCATGGAGAAGTTTGATGTGGTCTAAGTCTAAATTTAACTTCGGCATGTATCATAACGCTGTTCTGATAATACAGTAAGTGTTTATTCACATTTGACATTTGCTGTTAATTCAGTGAGATTCCTGTCGTTGGTTCTCTAAGGATGAAACAGTCTTTTTTTTGTTTGGATCTGGGCATCAAGCCAAAATATCTGAATACGAAACTGTTGTTTCACAGTGTAACTTTTCAACGCATTTTATTTAAACTGGTGTTGGATCATGTCATGTTTTGAGCTGTTATGTGTTTTACAAAAAATAAAGGAAATGCATGTGTTTGCTGTACAGAAAGCCAAAGCCTACAGAAATGTGAAAAGACTGGATAGCTATACATGCAGAGTGGTTGCATTTATGTCAGAAAGGCCTTTCACATTTTGCTGACTAATTTTGAACCACTGATGATTTTTTAAATTCCTTTTTTACAAGGGTTATTGAACTTAGGGTCACCTATTTTCTGTTTCAGAGGAAAAGAAAAATTCTCTCCAAGATGTGGCCAATCAGAGGGGAGTTGCATGTCGTGCTCAGGGCTGGAAGGTGCATCTTTGTGCCGCCCAGCTCATGCAGCTGGTAAGTACTTGCTAAGTGAGCCCAGAGTTGCGCACTGTATTGTCCCACTGTAAAGGTGTAGAAATAAATGTTATTTTAAAGTGCATTTTATCTAGTTGTTTCCTTTGCATGTGTTGTTTTACAGTGATTTTACCTTCGCATGTATGTTTGTACTGTGCTATTTTAGACCAACCTAGAGCATGATGTGTATAGCCGGCTCACTACTCTGCAGGAAGGACTCATCCCAAAGAAAAGAGCAGGAGCTGATGATGAATTACACCGCATTAATGAGCTAATACAGGTCAGTTTTTGTTGGGTTTTTGATTTTTTTCACCAAACTTAAAGGTTAAAGAGTGTATATAAAATGCTAAAGAAGGTTTTCAAGTATGTAGTTTTGACAGTGACTATAATGTTTAGCAAAATATCAGTTGGGAAGTCAGAATTCTAGGGTGTAAAAATGTCATCTGTCAGTGTGGGAGACTGTCACAACGGTATCTGTAGTTTATTCCTTTATCAACTACATGAGTAATCATTCAATCACGTTGTTGTTTTTTTTTTTTTATGTCACTTTTCCGCATCAAAGTAACTATTATTTGTTCCAATTTCTTATTTCATGGTGCAGCGACAAGCTATATCGCCTACAGTATTTCCTTAAGTACAATGTATTCTGTTGCAATGACCGCAAGCAACATATGAACATTATTGATCGAATGCGAGTGCTTTTAGTTTGTAAGTAAACAAGATGACTTTGTGCCAGTGATATTACTTCATAGACTTCACATGAGATTAGTTTAATAAGCCCTGTTTCTGATGCCCCTTTTTTTCATTCTATTTACGCATATGTGTAATGTACAGGGTAACATGCAACGCTGCAAGCTGGTGATGGACCAAGTGACTGAGGCGAGAGACACCATGATGAAAGTGCTAGACCATAAAGACAGAGTTCTCAAGCTACTCAACAAGAACGGCACTGCCAAGAAGAGCTCCAAATCAAAGCGCAAAGAGCGGACCTAGATGTGACAGGAGCTTTCTCCCTCTTCCTCTCTGACTTTCTTTTTTGGTTCATGCACCATTAAGGTCAAGCGGAAAGATTTGGTCTGGAATCTGGACCAGTCATGATGTTTTTTTTTTTTTCCCTGGTTGCTGTGCACAATCACCCAGTCACCTCATTTATATTCTTTTGAGCAGAGAAAAAGCAGGTTCTAAACCTTTTCCCTCTCTGAGACCACAAACTGAACTCACAGGAACTGCTTACCCACAGCAACTGCTGCTTACTGAGGACTAATGTCTGCTTACGTGGGTACTAAATTTCACAGTTAGCCTGACTCATGTTTTTTTTGTTTTTCCCCCTCTTAAGAAATGTTTGTTTTTGTTTTTGAAGTGTTAATTTGCCTTACATTTTCATTTCATAGTTGTAGTGCAGTAGCGTTTGCCGTAGTGGGCTTTGGAAACTCATACGTTTGGTTAAGATTTATCTATTCGTCTGTCACAAAATTAGAATCTTTCAAGAATCCAAGACTATGTACTGCTTCACTTTAAAATGTGAAAAGTTGACCAAGGAAAATTATGTACAGGTATGAATCTTGGGATGCAACACACACAAACGCACTGGTGTGTAAACCCACCAAGTTTCAGTGCCTTCTGTCATGTGCATAACTGTGGAATTTTTGTGTTTGCATTTAACACTCTTTAGAAAGCAAATCAGTCCAGAAAGTATATTGTCCACATTTTTATTAAGCAGCAACAGTTGGCATGCAAAAACCCATTCTTTTTTTTCTTCATTTTGTTTTGATTTTTTTTTTTTTTTTCTTCTTCTCTAGCGGATAGTGTGATAGCATATGTGTTGAGCAGTTGGGGTTGGTACATGGAGGCTGAGTATGTACATCTAAGAGAACAGTATAATTGTGTTAAAGAATGTGGATTTTTACGTGAACCTCAGAACAAGATTGTTGTGTAAATGCAGTTGCCTTGCTATTTACTGTAAGTCTTTTTTGTGTTCTGCGAGACCATTTTTGTGTCCTTTTGTGTTAATGTTGCTCTTCTTTTGCAGATCGGTAAGTGAATGTTGTGGTTAACTGGGTTTGAGGAATAATTTTGACTCTTTTGTACATTGTTTGTTTTTCTTGTTCTCTGTATACTATTATGTGCTATTACAGTAAATGAAAACTACTGTATTTGTAGATGTGTAGTTTTTTGTTGCTGAGATTTGCTGAGCTGATACTTAATTTGATGCTCTGTAACTGTGCCGCAGCTTTTTAGCAAATCCCAGTTTGATATAAAATCATGTCTCTCTAAACTTCTAGCTCTGTTGCTGATGTGAAATGACTGGTTTGTTCCCAAAGCTGCTGCTATATTGACTTACATTCCAGCATTCTACTCGCTCTCTAAGAATCGCAGATTCTTTCTTTTGGTGTGTAGAAAAAGCAATTCTGTAGTGTGTGTTTGGCAGGGGCTGGTGGTCGGGAAATGTTTTAAATGGGTACAGTCAGGTTTTCCCTGCAGACGAATACTCGCCTGGTTCCTGCACTAAGCCATAACTGTGAAGTGATGGCAGGTATTGCATACAGTGGGAGCCGCTTTTTGTAAAGGGCTGATTTGTTTCTACAGAGTGTAGCTAGCATTAATGTGTTTAATTTTGTTAATACTGTTTACACAGTGCATTTCTCAAAGCCGAGATCGCTTCATGAAGAATTAACAAATTCTTGTTTTGTTTTTTTAAATGAAACCTTCCTTTTTAAAAAATACATGTATTTCTACAAATGTTAATACAGTGTATATTTGAGTTTAATAAAAGTGGTAATGATGTGTGTAGAACCCCTCCACTCTGGCCAGAAATACAAAAGACACCTCCCATTTGGCACTGGAGGACCTGCAGGAAGGTTTAGTCAACACAGGAGTTACTATGGTTACTGATCTGTTACGCAGTTCAGCTTGCACAAATATGATCTGCATGGAAGTCATTGTAACCTTACCTGTGACAAGTCAAGTTTAAGATGCAAAGAGCACCACGCCAACTACTAAGCATAGGCGTGGATCTGTGTTTCAGGGTTTTGTAGTAGCCAGCAAATTCTGGAAGCGTGAAACAGTCAATATTTACATTTACATTTACGGCATTTAGCTGATGCTCTTATCCAGAGCGACGTACATCAGTGCTTAAGTCATCTACATGTGTATCTTAAACCTGTAAGGCTAAACTCAAGTCCACATCCATTGTTCAACCAAGTTACTACATGCTCACTAGACCTAGACTCCCGACAACGACACCTAAACAATACCTGTCGAAGAAAGTGTTGTGTTTTGGTTCTTTTTAGTAGGAGAAAGCAAAATGAAACACGGTTAGTCACAAGACATCAGTTTATTTGCACTACAAATAGGTGTAGATATTTGTCTCTCTACACCCTCCCATCCCCTACCAAATTCCGATGTGGATGTTTCCATGAGGAGGGCGGCATCTTTGTACTTGTATAATAATAATTTAGACCCTTTTTTGACATTTGTTCTCAAAGGATTTCTATTCGATACAATTTTGACTAATTTGACATTTATTCTCAGTGCTGTACTGTAAATGAGAAAGCAGTGTTGCATTTTATATGGAACCATATTGGGCTGCTGCTGATCAGGAGATAAAAATGTTGAAAATATTGTTGCTATGATTAGTGATGCTCGGATATCAAAACCGATCAGAATTCCAACTGCCGAGTATTATCAGTGGTGTTAGTAGAACTGTAAGGAACATGAATACAGGGGGTCCTCAAGTTACGACGGAGAGCCGTTCCTACAACGGTGAAGTAACGCGAATTTTGGTGCAAGTCGAAACACACCCTAGCCTAAGTTAAAAACCTTTCCTAACACAGCTGTAAAATTTCTAAACACAACTAAGAAAAAAAAAAGACAAAAATGAGTGTAAAACATTCATTCAGAAGCCATGATAAAGGCCAAAAATTCGCCAAACAAAGCAACACAAACGGAACACGTGCTTAGATAAGCATGCTCCCATACGGCGCGTTACTGCACATTCTTCCACGAGGTGTGGTGGAAAGAGGTACGAAAACTTTGCTTGTATCATAAGAGTATGGCTATAAACCAAAAATCATTCTATGAAGTATTTCAATGAAAATAAGAAAAATCTTACAAAAACCTCATTAACGGAAACATCTTTGCCTCCCCAGGCTACAACGGTTAGTGTTTAATGCTCGGTTTCTGCTGTTTGAGTGTTAGATCTGTCAAAACTGGCAATCATTTCAGCCAGTAAAAGTCTGGTTAATTTCTGACTAAATGTTTATATTTTTATAAATATATTTATTTTTATATATTCATTTATTTATTTAAATACAGTTTAATGTGATGTTAATTCTACAGAGCTTTAATTATATACTTATACTACACACCAATATCTGCAGCTCCTGCAAAGTATAGAACAAAATAAAATTTAAAGAGCAAACATTAAAAGAGCAAATAGGGCTGCACATTATATGGTCTGCTAATTGTTATCGCAACTTTGACATTGCAAAAGGCTGAAATACGCAAACGAAGCTCTAACCAATTACTATGTTCCCAACAGGACGACCAATCACAGCTCCAGGTGAGTTACTAGGTGTTCTAACGAATCCAACAAAGTCTAATTATTAACAAAGTTCTTGGTGCATGAACGTGTGGGGCTAAACAGCTGGGTTAAAAATGTGTTGGTTTTGTGACATTACAAAACCAGGCTGTTTTTTATGGCTTATTTGTAATATATGGACTGTACAGATGGAGAGAGTGAAAGCACCGTTTGAAGCAATATTTACAGACTTTAATTAGAGAAAAATGATGATATGGGCTCTTTTAAGTCATGAAAGGGATAGCAAACACAATACAGCAGTAGTCAAAATCAGAAGCTCTAGTCAAAATGTACATGCCTTATCCTCTAATAACAAGAAAGGGCAACATCTGATTGAATGTTATTAGATTCTCAATTTCACCCCGAGTGTAAGATTCTAGTCCCTGCCAGAAACAGGACTAGGACTGAAGGCAAAAAATGTGGCTACTGAGACAAGTCAAAATTCATAATTTATTATACAGAGCAAGAGAGTGACAAAGACAGAGGAAAAACAGAGAGAGACCAAGAGAGAGACAGAGACACAGAGAGAGAGACCAAGAGAGCATGCAGACACAAAGAGATAGATGCACAGCCTCCCAGCCACACACTCACACATATGCGCACACGTGCACACGTACACACACACACACACACACACACACACACACACACACACACACACACACACACACAGTTATTTTGTGCTGATGTGACAGGATCCCAAACCCTCTGCAAAGAAAGATCCAACAGAGGCCCCTGAAATGCAGCCCAAGCCTCACCTACTACTGCACAGGATGATCCATGTAGATTACAGCAGCTGTGTGCTCCAGTATGGTGTACCAGTGTGTATTCTGCATGTGTCTGTGCTAATGAGCATATTTCGTGTCTGTGTGTAGGCTGCACGTGGGCTTTTGCATGTGTATATATGCATAATATAGAGCATGTAGGGGCCGTCTGTGCACACTTATTGTTGTATGTATAATGATCAGACTACAGTTGCCGTGTATTGTCATGGTGCAAATATGTGCACAGGCAGCCATGTGGATGTGTACTGATCACTGTACCAGAGCTTTGTATAGTGCATTTGTGTGTGTGTGTGCATATGTGTGTGCACTGATCAGTGTGTGTTGTGTACATGGCCTGTGTAAAACGGCCATGTGAACGTATGTGAGTCATACACCAGTGACGTATCACATCTTTATAGGTACACATATGCGGGCACATGTGGCGGCCCATGTGTCTGTGTGTGTGTAGGCTGTTTTGCGTGGCGCCCACTGAAGCGAGCAAAAGCAGGGCGGCGCTGTCTGCCTGGCGCATGGCAGAGCACATGCACCCTGTCCCATTTAGCCTCATCCATTTCCCACAATGCCTCTCGGCTCCTCTCCAGGACCACGTCTCACTTCTGCGCGCTTGCCATGCACAGAAACGTAGACGCAGATCCATCAGATAAATGATGCCCACTCTAACGGATGGCAATGAGAGCTTACCTCAGTCCATACGGACATATTAGCGCAGGCAGTTCGGCCTCGCTCAGCCTGCTCCCAATGATAATCAGACATCAGAAGCAGACAGACCAAGGCCTTCAGCCCTACATAAACTAATGATGCCCTCAGCAGAGCATCCTTAATGAAACACGGCCCTAATGGTCCTGAAGCATCAATCCAAGAGGGAAATTTTGTGCCTGACGTTTGTCATTCGCAGCTCCGAACACCTGACTCTTATTTAATCTACTCAGCTCAACCTCTTAAATGGAAAACAGCAGGACTGACCCGACAGTACAAATGTGCTAGTCATCACAAACAGAACAGACCACCCCCAACCCCCCCCACCCCACACACACACACACACACACACACACATTTACAGCACATAAGGGGTGAGAGGGGATCAAGTGGGCTTGGGATCAAGTTGTTTTTGACCAAAAAAAGAAACATCCTCAACATTAGTCGGTATTACACAATAACATAGAACTCATATTGTGTTATGTCCGA
>JBBJLS010000109.1:10601252-10653731 GCA_037577275.1 Bryconaethiops microstoma
ATTGTCACAGGTGTCTAAAATTTCTTCCAGTGATCCAAAGAGCCTGGACACACAATGCCATCCATGAGTTTAATTGACACTTGAATAGAATTTGCATAATAATTTGGAACAAGGTGTAGTTTAATTTGATTATATTTAATAAAGTAAATGTGCATTAACCTTGGCAGAGATGCAAACCATTTTAATAGTTTTCTACTGCTGTTTTATTTATTTATTTTCATTGCAGTTTCACTCAGAAAATGGAGCAGAACTGTATTCTAAGTGCAAATTCTTCAATGGAGGGAAAGTGTAGTCCTGTAGTGTATCTATAGTAGATGTTTTTACACAAGGTTTTGTGTGTTTAAACGAACTTCTAGGAGAGTGATTACAGGGCTTATGGCAAATTTTCTTTCTGTTCAATAATAAATACTGTAAATAAAAGGCCTACATTATATATCTTAAAAAACACATCTTAAAATAGGCAGCATATCTAATAATTGATATGTCAGTATACTGAGATGATTCAGGCTATTTCTAGACATTCTCGTTCTATAGTGGATCATTTTACTTCATTCAAATATTATTTCTTGTTACCTGCCAGACCAGTTAGACAATTCTAGTCGATAAAATAACTTATAGCAGTGACCGTGCGTAAGACTGAATGATCTTGCAAATGTCTTACAGCAGTTCTTAGATAAATTACATATATTTCCTACATTTAAGATATTTTTATGTCTGCGTGTAGGTGCAGTTTCTGTAGAACGTGAAGTCTACAGATTTCAGCAGTTTATTTTTTCACTTCCTGATTTTGGGCTCATTTTAAGCCAGACCTCCCCCTTTTCGCATCTCTTTTGCTGGTGTATGTTGCCATAATGTTTGATTTGCTTTTATTCTTTATCAGTGGAAATGATTTCCCAGCATAAGCCCACCCCTGATGTGCTTATGCCATATGAGGTGTGTCATTTATAACTTGATGACCCAGCCAGAGCGCGTGCAGGTGCTCTGATACTTAAGTCCAAAGGTTCAGCTTCCTTCCAGATCATGGAATGTGTGTCCTCATCCGTTTCCCGTAATTATGTATCATGAACACTTCAGGACATAATACTGGTTGTGACCATTTTGAGGAGCAGAGGTGACAGTGTCCCTCATTTTCCAGCCATCACGCCATTTAATAGAACTGTACACTAAGCTGATCCGTCCATGCTCTGTAGTGATATAATGGAATGGAGGGTGCTTCCTTGGTTTCCACTGCTGTCGTTATGGTTGTAGGCTGTATTCACAGAGACCAAAGTCAAAGTACCATAAACGAGAGCTGCGTGAAGGGAAACACCCAAGCCCACCATTTGATTTGAACCTATCTGGGACCGAGGCCAGTGGACAGCTGAAACAGGGAGAGGGCCAGAGAGCTGTGCTTTTTTATCCCCTTGGAGAATCGGTCGGTATATACAGGTAAAGGTGGCAGATGATGATCTTTTTGTGCTTATATTGGTAATACAGAAACTAGTTTATGGAAGAGACTACAAGGAAATAAATATGGACTAAGACTTTGCTTCGTATGTACCAGGCCCTGCTTGTTTAGAGTACTAATTATTCAGATGGTAATGGTAATATGTGAGTGCTGTTGTATCCTGCTTTGGTGATTGCTGGTTATATACGTGGCAGTAGAGGTTGGGATCGAGCTTAGATAATATATTTGCTGCGTAATCACATATGGACATGTCACATGCCTGTCACCGACGCATTAAGTAGATTCTAGGTTAGTGTGGTGCTTTTTACTTTGTCTCTTGAACAATAGTACCGATTCATGAACCTGAAGTGTGTAATTGTGCTTTTTCACTTAGACTGGGGGAGAGAAGGGCATCATGGTGGTCCTAAGAAAGGTAAGTTGTTCAGAAAGCCTGCTTTCATTTCTGCCGTTTTTACATTTGACATGCAGTAAGGTCATAGGAAAATAGTTGATGTGTTGGTGTCACGAACGTGAGTTAAGCCCAGTCATACTTCAAACGCCAGTGTGGTTCACCATAATAAATCACATTTATTCTAGAGTTAGGTGTAATCCAAGTCTGGGAAATTAACCCGAAAAAAGCATTTTTGATTTATGTTTTGAATTAGGTTTCTATGCAGTTGTTTTGCTTGCTTGGTGCACTTGAAGGATATGTTGAATAGATTATTTTTTTAATTGGTTTTTATTTAGGGAGACTATGTGTGGGTGGACTCCAGCCTTGGTGTACCAATAGGTGCCGAGGTCAGACTCTCAGAAACAGGCCAACTCCAGCTCGTAGATGATGAGGGAAAGGTAACACCAACCATGATCATGTTGATCTGTTAATGTGTAATGCATCTGACTCCTTCCTTTCATGTCATTCTCAGGAGCACAAAATCAAGAAGGATGCCTCACTGAAGCCAATGCATCCAACTTCTGTTAATGGAGTGGACGATATGATTCGGCTCGGGGATCTAAATGAGGCTGGCCTGCTGAGGAACCTTCTGGTTCGCCACAAAGAGGGCATCATCTATGTGAGTCCTACAGAGCTAAATTCAGTAAACCAAGTTATGCACACAAGCTGATCTTTTCCCCCCCAACAAATTAACACATAGTAGTTCAAAATGACCTCAGTGTGCACTGAATCTCAGAACCAACCGAAATAAAATATCCGTCTGTGTGGGGTCAGCTGCCTGCTTGTCTCGGACTTTGCACTCTCTAGTTAATAGCAGGATTGTTTGTATCCATAGGAACGAATGAGCCTGTGTCTGATGACGGAATTGGACTGTAGCTGTGCTATAGTGCTACAGTACATCTCTCTGTCTGTAAATTCCATCTATAAACTTAAATCATTAAAGACTGTAGCTAGTTAAAACACATCTTAGAAGAATTAAAGTGAAAGTTTTGACCCCTGGCTTATTTCATTACATTACATTCATTTGGCTTGCACTGTTATCTAAAGTGATTTACAATACGAGGAAACACGAGTTTTAGGAAAGTGTAAGAACCAGAGGAGAGTCTAAGTGCTAAAATCTTTATGTAGGAGCAGTGCAAGAGGATAGATAGTGTAATAGGAGAGGAGATGGAGGTTTTTGATGGTTGATACAGATTCTGCTGCTCTGGTTTGCTTAGGGAGCTCATTGTGTATAATGTATACACTATTATAATGTATAATAGTACAAGGCACAATAGTACAATAATATTCAAAACTGAGCACTCCAGGCAAAAAGTGAGGAAGTAAGTATGCAGGTTAACTACAGAGGAATGTTATGATTTATTAAAATAATCACAAAGCATTTTTGCCAGTTGATTGCAGATCTTCTTTGCTATAGATTACATTTAGATATATAAATGAGACACTATCTACTTAAAAATGCCTTCATTTCCATTTGGTCTTGCTAGAATGAAAAACTTTATTTGTTTGTAAACACAATTTAGAAAGATGATTGTATATAACAGATTATTGAATTTCTTGTCATTGTTTAGTCAAGAAAACACTACGCACTGTTATTCTGTAACCTTTTTAAGGCCTTACTTGGTGTAAATCTAAAATAAATTCAACTTTTTTTACAGCAATCCTGTAAAGTCCTTTTGGTTTGACTATTTGGTTTGAGTGAACATCATTTTAGTCATAAAATTCCTTGAATGTAGGTTTTATACAATTTCAGATTTTTTGCTCTGAATGGAAAGAAAAGCTGATTCTGAGGAACATTTTAAGAATGAAACTCAGAATTGCATCATCCAGTGAGATCACAGAGAACATGGAGCATTCATATGAATGTTGTCATCAGTACAAAGGAAATAGACACATTTGAATATCCTGTTTAAACTTCTCAGTGATGCATGAGATGATGTGGCTGAGGGCAGAGCTAAGACCTGATATATTTATAACGTTTTAAGAGTAGACACATTATGCATGTAATGGATTGAACAAAAAGCACAGCATGTTCACTGACCTCTAGCTCAACCAAAGGCATTTTTCCTCTCTGATTCTTAGCATCTTCCAAGAAAAAAACAACAAAACTCTTTGCTTATTTATTTGTACCCCAATGCTGACATAGATAACAACTCTTTACTCTGACTAGTTTTGAATTCTTTACGCACTCCTGATTCACACACCTGTGTGGGGAATGAGAGGGATCCAATTAGATCAATTTACAGGAGGGTCACCAGGAACAAAACAATTCAGTTAGCTGTATATTACAGCTGCCAATATTTAGTCAAATCCTTTATATTTTAATATATGTTATGGCATATATTTCTTTTAACTCCGGAGAAAAGAAAATGTTCATGTGCAAATTTGAGTTGCTAGTAAACATTTGCTGGTGTGCTGTGTATAGTGTGTTTGTCTCTCTCTCAGACATACACAGGGTCCATTCTGGTGGCAGTGAACCCGTACCAGCTGCTGCCGATCTACACTCCAGAGCAGGTGCAGCTGTACACAGACCGCCGGTTGGGCGAACTGCCCCCGCACGTGTTTGCCATCGCAGACAGCTGCTTCTTTAACATGCGCCGCAACCAAAGGGACCAGTGCTGCATCATCAGGTCAGTCAGACACTTACACAGTTGTGCTTGATCTGAGATCAGATTCAACAACACTTTTTAGGCTCTTTCTTCTCATACTGATCTGGTCTGTTCCCTCCATTCCAAAACCTGAATAGATGTCCAGTGAGATGTCATGCAAAAGATAACAAGTTGAACTTGCTGTGTGCCTGTGGGGAAAGTTAAAGGACAGTTTGGAATTGCCCAGCTGCACAAATAAACCACTTCCAACTAAACATATACAGGCGTGGAATAGTTCTGAGATTAAGGAATGTTCACTTGGACTTGTTCACTTGTGCTTTGTGTATATTTGTGCTTGTCAGTGGGGAGTCTGGTGCAGGGAAGACTGAGAGCACCAAGCTAATCCTGCAGTTCCTGGCCGCAGTGAGTGGACAGCGCTCATGGATAGAGCAACAGATACTGGAAGCGAACCCCATACTGGAAGGTAGTTTGGTCAACACTTCACTCTGAATTTAGGAAAAATAAGAAAGATGATCCACAAAATGTAACGGTCTGAAACACATTAGAGTCATAGAAATTACTGAATAAAGTCTTACAATTAATAACTGAATAATAAGCCAAAGGTGTTTGTTCCAAGCAAGTTTTTTTTTCTGTGCTCTTAGCTTTTGGTAATGCAAAGACCATTCGGAATGATAACTCAAGTCGCTTCGGGAAGTACATCGATATTCACTTCAACAAGGGGGGGACCATAGAAGGAGCTCGCATCGAACAGTACCTGCTGGAGAAATCTCGAGTCTGTCGACAGGTAGATCATGATAAACTGACACCAAGTCTGAGTTAAATGTATATAGAAAGGATAGTAAAGTGTTAGGAATATCAGTTAAATTCAATACTTTCATTAAAATATTATTAAATAAAATGTATGTTATTATAAAGTAAAGGTTAGCTTCAGTTTACCATTGTGTGTGTGTGTTTGTGTGTGTGTGTGTGTGTGTGTGTGTGTGTATATATATATATATATTTAAAAGAAAATCTGACCTCTAAATTAATGTTATTTGTTTAATAACACTATGTTTAAAAAGAATAAATGTTTAAAAATCGTTTAATCTTTTTTTAATCCTTGAAAGGCTACACCTTTGTTATTTTTTGGCTATTTTTGGTAATCACTAGATTATTCACTTACTGATGTAAATAGAATATTCAACCGCCTCAAAAGATATTTTGTGCTGTGCCTGTTTTTATATTTGAAAATATATTTTTGAAACTACATATTAAAAATTCATGTTTTTTGCATAAGCATTCGACCCCTGTGCTGTGGAAGCTCCATGTGCACCATTCATCAATATCAAGAGCTCTGCATAGTGCTAGCGTGTTTGGGGGCGAGTGTGACAAGAAAGATGTCATTACTGAAGAAAAGCCACATCAAAGCATTTACGTCTTGAGTTTGCCGGAAATCCTGGTGGTCAATAGAGAAAAGCATTTCACTTTTTGACAAAATTTCAGTGCAAACCTTACAGTGCTCATTCCTCAGCAAACACAATCCTAACTGAAGTTTGGGGGTGCGTCATGTTGTGGTGATGCTTTTCCTCCATGAGAACTGGGCATCTTGTTAAAAGTGAAAGATAGATGTATGGTGCAAAATACAGAGAGATACTTCAAGGCAACTTGCTTCAGTTTGTTATAAAACTAAAGCTTTGGTTAAGCTTCTCCTTTCAGTAAGACAATTATTCCAAGCACAAGGACAAAGTACAAGACAGGAGTGGTTGAAAACGAAAAGGTGAATGTTCTTTAATGGCCAGGTTAACACCCAGATCTCAATGAACTTGATACTGCAGCCCACAACTATCACCCTGAACAACCTGTATGAACAACCTGAACCAAATCTGCCAGGAAATCACTCCCAAATAGAGGGTAACACTCACTACAACAGACTTAAAGATGTTACTGCTGCAAAAGATAGTTCTACCAAGTGCTTCTGTGAAGGAGTTGAAGACCTGTGCAAGCAGTTTTCAGTTCTTGATGTTATGCTGACAGAAATTGGCTTTAAGATCATACTAGTTTGCAATGAATAAGTAATGATAAAAGCAATGTGTGAATGAGGAATGTGTTATTCAAACAAATTTGCTGACTTTTAAGTGGGTTGAATACTTTTCTAATGCCCTGTAGTTAATAGCCCTAACATATAAACATTTGAAAACTGATTTAGGCTCAAGAAGAAAGGAACTACCACATCTTTTACTACATGCTGATGGGCATGCCAGCTGAACAAAAGAAGATCCTGTCTCTGGGCAATGCTGCAGAGTACAACTACTTGACTATGGTACTGTACCTTTGTCACTAAAACATGTCTGCCGTCTGTAAAGGGAGTGGTGGTGGCCTAGTGGGTAGGATTCTTGCCTCTGGGCCAAGAGGACATGGGTTCAAATCTTACCTTCAGCACACCACCCCTGGGTTCCGGAGCAAGACCCTTAACCCCAAGTTGCTCCAGGGAGCCTGTCCCCTGTAGTTAGGGAATGGAAGTCGCTTTGGATAGAAGCTAAAATGCTAAATGGCTAAAATGCTAAATGTCGCTTTGGATAGAAACTAAATATAAATAGAAGCTGTAAATGTAAATGTAAGGAAGGTGAACTGGTCAGCTTAAAAAATGCAGAAGAATTTATCTGGTCATTCTGGTCAATTAAACAGGGCAAGTGCACCTCCTGCGAGGGACGGGACGACATACAGGAATACGCCCACTTCCGTTCTGCCATGAAGATCCTGACATTCACTGAGAATGATTCTTGGGAGATTCACAAGCTCCTTGCTGCCATCCTCCACCTAGGCAATGTGGACTTTGAAGGTGAGGATGCTATTAGTGGTTAAAGAATCTGTGATTCTTCAGGTTAAGATACATAAAGCTTTATTCATGTTTTCTGTTTTGGTTTCTTCTCAAGCTACTATTTCCAACAACTTGGAGGGCTGTGATATCCTCACCTCCAGTCATTACAGCATGGCTGCTCAACTGTTAGAGGTAATTTCTTTACAAGATGTTTGAGCTCTGTTCTGCTAGAATTGGGAAATTGGACTTTTCTTAAGCTTGATCTAAATGGCTTCACCTGACACTCTGCAGGTGGATGCAAAGGCTCTGGATGTCAGTTTGACTCAGAGATCTTTCATGACTAACCGAGAGAGTGTCTCTAAACCTCTGACCTCAGAACAAGCAGTTGATGGAAGAAATGCTTTTGTGAAGGTAAACCGCACATTGTAAAGCAGTATGAGATCATATCATGCAATCAACTCCATAATTACTAGCATCCTGGGTGAAGATGGCCAAAAAAAGCACAAAAATAAACAACACTTAATTTAAGTAAATTTAGTCTAATAAAACCTGTCATAACATAACTTAATACTACTACTATTCCTAATACTCCTACTACTCCTACTACTACTACTACTACTAATAATAATAATAAATGTGCATTTCGTACTTTATGTGACCTTACTTTGTAAATGTAAGACTAATGTGTCTTTTCCTATAACGTTTGTTGAAATTTGAGAATATAAAAAAAGCAATCTGAGACCACTGATCAGTACACATTCTCTCCATATTCTCCAAGATCATAGACCCCTCTTCTGCTCAGCCCACAGGTTTTAAATGAGGTTTGGATCAATCCCCAAAAACATTTTTTTCAGGAATTTTTTTACCCATTTTTACTAAGGATACCAATAATTATGGAACTGTAATTGTGTGTATTTTCTAAGCCTTACAAGAAACTTCTCAGCAGTGCTAATTGTTCAGATAATAATTTCTCATAGGCCATATATGGAAGATTGTTTATATGGATTGTGGAAAAGATAAACAGTGCTGTTTACAAGCCACCTTCTGAGGACTCAAACGACACCCGCCAATCAGTAGGCTTGCTGGACATCTTCGGCTTTGAAAATTTCAAGCAGAATAGGTTTGTGGGGAAAAATAATTAATGAAATAATGCACCATCCTTATGTATGTGCAGTGATATTGTAATTTAGGCAGTGACTGTTTTTGGTTTGTTTCATTTCTGTGTTTTTTTTTGTTTGTTTTTTTTTAATTTTAGCTTTGAGCAGCTCTGCATTAACTTTGCCAATGAGCAACTTCAGCAGTTCTTTGTGAAACATGTCTTCAAGCTGGAGCAGGAGGAGTACGCTACCGAGAACATTGTCTGGACATACATCGACTACAGCGATAACCAGCGCACTCTGGATGTGCTGGCCACCAAATCTCTCAACGTTCTCTCACTTATCGACGAGGAGAGTCACTTCCCCAAGGTAGTTATTTACTTTTGCTGATGTACGCTTTACAGGCTCTGTCCTACAATCATCAGGGCAACAAAAGACAAGTTTTGTTTGCATAGCACTTTATCATACACAGAGCTCATTCAGTGTGCTTTACAGAGATAAAATTAACATAAAGCGTAAGAAGTAAGCAATTAAAATAACCATAAAATGAATATAGAATAAAAGTTCAAGTTAGTTCATTTGAAATAATGTAATGACAGTGTAATAATGTCAGTGCAAGTGCGAGTTCTAAACAAATGTACGTGCAATGTAAAGGGCAGCTGGTGATTCTCAAGTGGTGAATGGTGACATGGTGAAGAAATTGCAAGGTTTTGATTTTTGGAAATGACACATGCAGTTGACACAGTTGACTGATTACAGCCTACATCTACACACTATTCCCTAACATTTATGCCTTTAAATTTAGGGAACAGATACCACTTTGCTGAACAAGATGAATCAGGTACACGGCAAGAGCAACATCTACATCTCTTCTAGGAACAATCATGACACAAAGTTTGGAATTAACCATTTTGCTGGGCCAGTCTTTTATGACTCGAAAGGTAAATGTGATTGAATGATTCGTTTGCATGCTGTCTAAAGGCAGAACGACTGCATGTTCAATCGAAGGTCTTGAGCTTGATTCAGTTCTCTGTTCTAAGGTTTCTTGGAAAAGAACAGAGATGCTCTGAGCTCAGACCTCATCTTGATGGTGGAAACATCAACCAATAAGCTCCTCAAAAAGATCTTCCACAATGAGATCTCCACCAATGAGGTGAAAGGCAAAGGCAACCCAAAAATGATCATTACTCCCAACAACTCCTTGAGGGTAAGTTAAATAAATGGAAGTTCTTGCTTGTTGTTATGAAGATTATGGAAATACAGAAAGCATTCACTAACACATTATATATTTTGTCTCTCCTATACCTCGTTCCTCTCAGCAAATGACTGACTGTAAAAAGCGAGTGCCTACTCTGTGCGGGCAGTTTCGTCTGTCTCTGGATGCTCTGATGAAAACTTTGACTGCATGCCAACCTTACTTTATTCGCTGCATCAAACCTAATGACTTCAAGAAGCCCATGGTAATTTTAAAACCACCCATACCTCTAACCATTCTTTCCATCTGCAGATACACAGGAACAAATTCATGAGGTGTAAAAAAGATACATTGTGATCGGCATTATTCATTTTATAACATTTATTAAAGTACGAACCTACTCCTAGGCCAGATTTTCATACAGAATTGAATATGAGACAAAGACAACCTGAGTAAAAACAAAATGCAGATTTTTTTCCATTTATTTAGGGAAAATGTTATCCACATCTGATTGGTGTAATTTTGTGCAATTGGTGTAGTTGTGTGTACCTTGATCAAATGAAATTTCTGTATATGATCCAGCTGTTTGACAGGGAGCTGTGTATGCGTCAGCTGCGCTACTCTGGCATGATGGAGACCATTCGCATCAGAAAAGCTGGCTACCCCATCCGCCACACCTTCCAGCAGTTCCTGGACCGCTACCGAGTGCTGCTCAACTCCAGCGTCTGTAACCCAAAAACTGTGAGGAACACCTTTCAGATCCAAAATTATGACAAACATGTGACTATTCAGTATGTGATATAGGAAATAAAATGGATTAAATGTACAATCCGTTTTATATCACGGTGGTCTGTGTTGCACTGAGTGTTTTCTTCATATCATTGTCTGCTTAGGAGAGTGCCAAGACATGCAGTGAAAGTATTTGCCAGAATGTGTTCAGTGCTGAAGATGACTGGAAAATTGGCAAAACTAAAGTGTTTTTGAAGGTAACAACACATAATACCTGAGTACTGCAGGCTGCTGAGATTGTGATGTGTTATTTAACATTGAGGTTATTTATCACTGATCCCTATTGTAGGATTTCCATGATACCATGTTGGAGCTACAGCGAGACAAGGCCTTGAATGAGAAAGCACTTGTTATTCAAAAGGTCTTGAGAGGATACAAGCACAGGTAAACATTACACAAGGCTGACAGAATGACCGGATTCCGCCCTTGTTCCACACTTATCATGCTGTCTTCATAATTGCAGGAAACAGTTTCTTAAACAAAGGTCTGCAGCTGTGGTAGTACAGAAGTTTTGGCGTGGTCACAAAGGCAGAAAACTCTACAAAGTGGTGAGTTATCTGCAGTCCTGCAACAATCCGATGAGCAATTCAATGGTATTTTGGCCTAAATTGATCCCAGATAAGACACATCGCAGTGGCTGTCTTCTTTAGGATGTATGAATTTTGACAATATTTGGACAGTGATTATGATGCAGGTGCTCTTGTGTGCAGGTCCAGCTGGGTTTCACACGTCTTCAGGCCACAGTGCGATCTCGTCAGATCGCTCGTCAGTACGAGCTGGAGCATAAGGCTGCCCTGCTGCTGCAGACACAGATTCATGGCTACCTGGCCAGGAAGGAATGGAAGCGCAAGAGAGAAGCTGCCATTCTCCTTCAAGCTCACATCAGAGGCATGAATGCCCGCAAAGCGGTCAACAAGATGAAGCGAGATGTGTGTTATTTAATTTGTACATGTAGTGTTTTGAGCTACTTGAGAAATGAACTGCTATTTCAATGTCTGTTTACCGTTTACTGTTTACTGACTTTTAGCCATTCTTAAATATTTTCTATATGACTGAATGGTTAGGATGTAAAAAAATCATTCAGAGTGGTTTGATGTAAAATGGTCAAATTTGCTCACAGCAGGAGTAATGGGAACCAGCTGCCTGAAGTTTTTAATGTCTGTAAATGTTATCTCACACGAAATGGTCACAAAGATACTGTTTGAATGTCAAAGTTACTGTTTAACAAAAATATGGAGATAGCTTTGGCCTAAAATAGATTTTTACTCATGGCAAATGAGGTACATAGAGTGCATAGCAAGGAATAACGCTCCCCCATGTAGTTTCTTTAACCTGTGTAAAAGTGATTCGTAGTGATGAAATGATAAAATGGCCATATATCCATTGTAAAATGTAGGACCTCTGGTTTATATCACCACTATTATAAAGAAATCTGAGTCAGTAACAATGCACCATTTCATGTCAAAACTCTTTAAATGACTTTTTTTCTGACATACCAATAGTTGAATTGTGTTTTTTTAACTGGTGGAGTTCCGCTTTAACTACAGGCTTATTACCTTTAGGCTTATTATTCAGAAACTGCTATGAAATTAATGTGTAATGTCCAGCATATCTCTTGTTTGTAGGCATTCCTGTCGCTGCAGGAGCGCAGGGCAGAGGAACTAGAAGCTCTAGAAAGACAGAGGAAGCTCGAGGAAGTTCTCCGCAAGAAAAGAGAGAGAGAGGCTGCTGAACAATCAGAGATCATCACTGATCAAGAAATGGTGGACACCATCTTTGGCTTTTTGCCCAGCCTGGTGGGAGGTCAGGAAGGCCAAGCACCTTCAGGTTTTGAGGTCTGAAATCCAGTTGCTCAGTAATTTCTTTAATGGCATGGCTACAGTAGTGGTGATTTGCTTGTCATGTTGGCATTTTATGTTTTGAGACACAACAATCTAATCTCCGTTTCTAAGGATCTAGAGGGAAGACGGGCTGTGCTGGAGGAAGTGGACCTGGATGATACTCCTATGATGGAAGAGTTTCCTGAGGAAGACTACGACGACCTGGATGAGTACTCATTCTCCAAGTTTGCATCTATGTACTTCCAAGGTGCTGCAACACCCACACACATCCGCCAGAGATTACGTCAGCCTCTACTGTACCATGAAGATGAGAGCGATGTGCTGGTAATCCAGTCTTTTTTGGGGTTCAATTTTGATTTTTCCCTCAGATCCAAATTATTGTGTCTGGGGAGTTTTTATTTGTGTTAAGTGACCCATAACTGACATGCACCTCAAGCTTAACAGTGAAACTGTTGCTGATGCAGCATCTGGGCTGGTGGTGGCCTAGTGAGTAGTATACTTGCTTCTGGGCCAAGAGGTCATGGGTTCGAATCCTACCTTCAGCACCCCCACTGGGTTCCTGAGCAAGTTGCTCCAGGGAAACTGTCCCCTGTAGTTAGGCAATGGAATTCGCTTTGGATAAAAGCGTCTGCTAAATGCCATAAATGTAAATGTTTTCAGGCCTCTCTGACAGTGTGGTGGATCATCCTAAGATTCATGGGAGACCTCCCTGAACCCAAGGCTCAGAAGGCCCCCAGAAGTGAATCAGCCTTTGCTGAACGCTCTCTACAGAAGGATGTGGCTTCCATGCAGGACAGACGTCTGAGCCATATGGTGGGACTGGACCAGGTGAGTTTGAACTCCACTTTGAAGCTTTACAGCCTAGAGGCTTGTTTGGGACAATGATTAGTCTGTCTGATATTTTATGCTCTATTTATACTCTTCATTATTTATTTATTTTTATTTTTCATGTTTTATTTTTCCCTGAAGTCAGCGTCTATTTTTTGCATGGTTTTATGTAGCAGAAACAGCAGTAATTCATTCATATATGACCGTTTTCTAACTTCTCTTAAAATTAAATTAAAATTTAACAATCCATGTTTGTTTCTTCAGTCTTGATTGATGTAATTTACCTCTGTTCTTGCTGGCTGCTCTGTATTGTG
Organism: Bryconaethiops microstoma; assembly: GCA_037577275.1. Taxonomy (NCBI): domain Eukaryota; kingdom Metazoa; phylum Chordata; class Actinopteri; order Characiformes; family Alestidae; genus Bryconaethiops; species Bryconaethiops microstoma. Next base: position 10,614,600 of record JBBJLS010000109.1, read on the forward strand.
CCTCACTGAAATATCGATCAGTGCTGAAATGACTCTGCTTCAGGCTGTCTGCAGTTTCAACACTCCTTTTCAATTCAACATGATTTGAGATGTCATATGTAAATGTATTCATGGCATTTGTGACATCACAGCTGTGACAAAATAGCTTAGTTTCCTCATATGAAGTAAGAACCATGAATAACATTTTAAACTTGTAGAGTTTACACAGTACATATTACTGTGGTGACTTAGGCTGTTAGGGAGTTGCCTCTGCAATCAGAAGGTCGTGGGTTTGAATCCTAGGACAGCCAGCAGCACCACTGAGGTATCTTTGGGCAAGGTGCTGTCCCCACACACTGCTCCCCAGGCACTGTATTGGGTGGCTTCACTTGCTTCACTTGTTGAATGTGTTAAATGCAGAGAACAATTTCACACTGTTCACACTGTGTGCTGTGCTGTGCTGTGTTCACATATGACAGATGGTTCACTTTAACTTTATTGTAAATAAAGTATGATTTTATATTATATAGACCTTAAAAATGTAAATGAAATAAATCTGGACTATGAAATTCAGTTTCGTCATTTGTCATTCCGTTTTAGAGGGTGCTGAGAAACAGAAGGACCAGAAAAGAGTCTTCAGTTCCAGAGGAGACTCCCCAGAACAGAAAATCCTCAACATTTACAGATCTGTTGTCACGAAACAGGAAGACATCCACCATGCCAGAGGAAGTCACGCTCAACCGGAAAACTTCCTCGATACCTGGAGAGACTCCCAAAAACCGAAAGTCCTCTACCTTCACTGATCTACTGACCCGGAACAGAAAGATCTCTACAATCTCTGAGGAGGGACCATCAAATAAAAAGTATTCCAGAAAACCATCCACTATTGAGGAAGAGGTGGGACTGATGAGTCCTAAGTATTTAAATTCTAAACAAAACTTGCAAAAATATTTGCTTTCTGGATCATTTGGGTTTATTATCTGTCATAACTCAGTCATTAAATTTTAACATTAACAGCCAGAAGATGATACTCAGGTTTCCAAGCCACCCACTGTGCAAACGATCACTGAGGAAGAGGACATTATGATTGCAGAAGGTCCCACTCTGGATCGGCCACTCACTTCCCTTGAAAAACTGCACATCATTGTAGGATATGCCATTGTCAGACGTGACCTCAGGTGAGAGACTCTGAAAGGTGTCATTGTCCTGACAGTGTGATTTCTTCATGTGAGGAGTCAGTACGCAGAGAAGTAAAAATGTATATGCATACATGTCGTGAACTGAGAGTCAATCCAGTTTTAGGTTTTAGCGGACAGGTATAAAATTCTAGATCCAGATTGAAGATCCACAATGCTTTCAAAGTCAGATAGGAGCAGGCATCAACATGGAGGTTAAACAAAAAGTTTAATCCAGGCAAGGCATACAGGAATTACTCGATGAACACAGTTCTCAATGAGTAGCTGAATAGAAGACTAGTGCTGAAGGGCCTCAGAAGTTTTTTGTGCTCGGTTGAGTGGCTGAGTGGCCCCCTAATTGGAAAAGCTTGGAAGCCCCTTCTCTAGAGTAGGTTTTGCAGTGTAATTGTATAAGTACATCACAGCCAAATGTAAGGCAGGTCCTATAAAAGTAAATATAATTGTGTTTGCATATAGCAGGACTGAGACAGGATACCTTTTCAAATGTTTTCAGAAAGCTGAGCTAGTAAATACACATCTAAAACTTGAGTTTCCATTTCTCAGGGATGAGATCTACTGTCAGATCTGTAAGCAACTCCAAGAGAATGGGAATCGCAGTAGCTTTTTCCGTGGCTGGATCCTTTTGTCTCTTTGCCTGGGCATTTTCCCTCCTTCTGAACGCTTTATTAAGGTGATCCTTACATATCTGCCTCTGTCAAACTGTGGTGTGCATAATAAACCAAACTCGCCTGTCTGATTTTCTTGAAGAGTTTTTTTACAAAAGGTGTCTGATTTCCCTTCTTGTAGTACTTGCAAAGCTTCATTCGTCTTGGCCCTTCTGGATATGCACCCTACTGCTCAGAGCGGCTGCGGCGCACTGTGGCCAACGGAGTCCGCGGAGAACCGCCCAGCTGGCTAGAGCTAGAGGTGAACTTGTTTCAGGAAATCTAGCATAGTTATCCCTTTAAGTCTAATAGTTCATAAATAAGCCAATACATCAATTTGTCACTCTGGTACATGCAGAATTAGTAGAATAATATAATGCTACTTACTGAAAAATCGAAGCACTTACTGAATAATAGGGGCCTAACATTAATACTTGAATAATATGCCTGCAGGTTAATACAAGACTCTGAACCAGGATGCTCTAAAGCCCATAATCCATATTTCTCATGATATTTTTGTGTCTTTTGTATCTGATGTTTATTCATAGGCCACCAAATCCAAGAAACCCATGGCCATCTCTGTGACTCTTATGGATGGGCGAACTCTCAGCCTGCCTGTGGACTCTGCATTTACCTCTAAAGAAGTCTGTCAAATGCTCTCCCAGAAGGTTAAACTCCAAGATGCCTTTGGCTTCTCTCTTTATATTGCACTGTATGACAAGGTAAGATGTCTCTACTTTAGAATCCTCAGAGTCCTTAGTTACACTTTACTGAAGAGTGGCATTCATAAGGCTATATGACACCTACGTGAACACATAAATTGTAAAGGCTTATTCCTACAAGCATCAGTCATCATACAGTCTTCTTTGGTGAATTACACCCCAGAAAGTGTTATGATCATTGACACTTGTTGAAATAAGCCTTTATAAATGGGTACATGTCAGTTATGAAATATTTAGACATTGTGTTTACATGTATATTAAATACAAAATCAACAGTGTCTGAGTACATGTTTCCCCTAAGTGTATATTAATGGCTGACTTTACGCTTGGTGGTTCCTTATAGTGTAGCTACATAAACGCATAAATATCTTTCCAAATATCTTGAATCTATGCTTTCAAATACTTGTTAAACTGATTATCTTAGTCAAGGTATTGTTTCATATACAGTATATAGTAATCATATCAACTGAAACAATCGTAAACCTTTTGCAAATTGATTTAGCTTATTAAATATGTATTTATAAGGTAGATGTTATATATGTATATTTAATATTGAGTGTTTTATTATGTATCTCTCCTCAGGTCTGGTCTCTGGGCAGTGGGCGTGAGCATGTGATGGATGCCATTTCCCAGTGTGAGCAGGAAGTGAGGCGCAAAGGTGGGAAGGAACAGCACGCCCCTTGGCGACTCTATTTCCGCAAAGAAATCTTCACTCCCTGGCATGACTGCAGTCAGGACGGCGTCAGTACCGACCTTATCTACAGACAGGTCATCAGAGGCCTGAAGTATGGAGAGTACCATTGTGAGAAGGTACGCTAGTGTGGTGTTGAGACAAGTTGACAGAGCACAGAGGGATGGGATTTGCATTTGTTTAGTCTCTCCACATCCCAAAATGCATATATTTTTACTAATGCTGGGCAACGATTACAATTTTTAATTATGATTAATCACATGATTCGTCTGACCAACTCCATGGTCAGGTGTCCCAATACTTTTGTCCGTATGATATGGACAAAATTAATGGGACACCTGACTCCCGCGAAAACCAGCTGAGACGTAATAATAAATAAAATAACCGTCAGGATAAAATAATTGTCGGCGTTAAGTAAATAATACATTAGCATGTAATAATTAACATGCCCAGCCCTGCTTTTTACATATTCAAATTATATGCAATTAATGGCATAATATTTGATTTGCATAGCATTAAAAGTGCAAACTTTTAATGCAATGTAAATGTTGGCTCCCTAGTTCCCTCAATCACTCTTTTCCTTTATATCTGTTAACAAAACTAATAAAATCACACATATGCTTTGTAAGGCCAGAACTCTATGCTTTACTATCAGTCACTTATTTTCATCAACCAGCAAACTAGCACACTGCACTTTACAGTACAGAGATTATTCCATTACATTTGCACACTGTTCTTTTGTTCCTACTTACAATGTCTGTTTTTCTTCATATTTGTATTCCCTTAATTGTATTCTTTCCAAATTTCTCTTTAATTTATTTGTAAACTTTATTCCAGTGTCTCAGGTGTACATTTCACTACAGATTGTACTTGTATAACTTTGTATGTGACAAGTAAAGAATCTTGAATCTTGAAGGAAGATGATGTGGTCGAGCTGGCGGCGAAGCATTTCTTTGTGCAGTATGGCTCAGACAGCAGTATGGAGAATACCAAGATTGTCGTCCAGGACTGTGTTAAATCCACACTACTGGAAGCCAAGTCAGAGGCCAAATGGATTCAGATGGTCAACACTGCACACCTAGAGGTACCTGTGCTCATTCTCTCCGACTCTCTGTAATGACTAACTCTTAATTAAACACTGAGATAAAGCACTGACAAATCAGAACATTAAGTCAAATCTATATGGACAGCAGGTTTTTAGAATTGGTTCTTTTCTGTCAGGGTCCTTATATAAACTCAAAGACCAAAGCTGCTGAAGTGAAAGCTGAAGTGGTGGATTACGCTCGTCAGAAGTGGCCCATGTTCTTTTCAAGGTTTTTTGAGGTAGCCAGGCATTCAGGTATAACACACTGAAGGCAATACATTACATTGAAAGCAATATATTAAAACACAGAAAGCAATATATTACATTGTTTGCTGTCATATATGTTTAGTCTCCTGGAAGTAAGCATTCATTTGTAATTAAATGTGCTTTTTAATTATGCCACCATTTCCATGTATACTACCAGGTCCTTCTCTACCTAAGAACAAATTCATCATGGCCATCAACTGGACTGGAATAACGTTCCTGGATGAACGTGAGAGGAAGCTTTTAGAACTCTCCTATCCGATGGTGACTGGGGTAAACACCAAAAGGTGTGTTACAGTTCATTCTAGATTCTGGAATACTTCGTTCAATGTAGTTTCATTAAAATCAACTCTTTTGTCACTGTTCTTTTGTCACTGTTCTCTTTTGTCACTGTTCTTTTACATTAAAGCGGACCCGTCTTACTCAATATCTTCTTTGCTCTTCATCCTAGAGAAGGAAAGTCCAGCCAGTCGGTGTGTTTGTTGACTCTGAAAGGAGACTTCACACTGAACACACCCATGCCTGGTGACATAGTTGATCTGGTAGCTCTGTTTCTGGCTGGCCTAACAGAGCGCTCCCAGTATGCTGTGGCCTTGCAGGAGATCAACAGACGAGGTTACTCGTCTCTTAGTCTCCAGAGCTTTACCTTAGGGCCTTCAAGACCTGAATAACTGTCAGTTACCTTTTAGAATGTTAATATAGTCTCAAATGCAGTGCCTTCTCATTAGCCTGTTTGTAAATGAATAGAGACTGTCAGTTGAGCCACTAAATTGTTCTATATTTGCAGTTTTATTTACTGTATCCACAGTAACTATATTCAACAATATAAAGCAGTAAACCTGTGTCTCAGAAATAACACTAAACTTCTGAATGACATACCTAAGCATAATTTCTTTTTGTTGCAATAGCAGCTTGCAAATACCAGTAAAATATTTTCTGTTCTTCTATTTCAGATGATCCCACCTTTCTCAGCTTCAAAAAAGGAGAACTCATTCTCCTGATTAAAGATGATGACTTTTTTGTAAGCCATGGTTGGTTGAAGGGACAGAATGAGCGAACTGGACAAAAGGGGGCAGTACCCACAGAAGCCATCTTGATTCTTCCTACTCTCATGAAACCCACCAATGAGGTCTTGGTAAGGTCGTGTTTAATTTTGTTGAACAAGTAGCAAGTTATACAACAGTAATATGGAGCAAGTCATTCTTGCAACTCCTGTTTTCTGGTTTGAAGGCCAGCATGATAACTTGGTTGGTTTGTTTTTGTTCCAGAGTCTGATCAGTCTCTCCCCAGACCAGAGGAAGACCATCATTAACAACACTATCAGGGGAACAGCCACTGAGAGAGTGGCTCCTGCAACTCTCAAAGAGTTTTCAATTGAATATTTTAGGTATTTCCAAGAACTACTGACTGTTCACTTAAGTCATGCCTTCCAAATTGGATTTTTGCTAAAGTACTATTATAATGTAAAATTAAGTAATAGAAACAAAAGTAAGATTGAAAATTATCTATTTTTCAGACCCCCCACTAAAGATGTAAACCGGCAGGTAATCTCTAAAAACGTGGCCCCTGAAAGGCTGTGGGCCCACTCCAGAGAACCCATCAGACAGGCCTTGCTGAAGAGATTGTTGGGCAATCCTGAGCTCAGCCACCAGGCCTGCCTGGCCTTCACTGATATCTTTCAATTTCCAAACACTTGGGCATTATTACATCATTTATAATTATATTCATATTTATTAACACTAATCATGACTGTTTCATAAGGACAGCTTTTGTATTTTGACTTGATGCTAAAGTATAGTTTGGAGTGTAAACTTGCTGTTTGGTGGAGAAGTTACAGGGTTTTTCCTGTGACTATAATTATATGCAAGGAACACATGCTGGTAAGAGTACCATTCAGCAGTGGTTGCGATTCCTTTACTGATTTCCTGTGCACCTATCCTGAAGTACATGGGTGACTACCCGACCAGGCAGATTCAGAACCCTCTAGAACTCACAGATCAGATCTTTGCGCCTGCCACTCAACATGAAGCACTGAGAGATGAGATCTACTGCCAGATCATGAAACAGATGACAAGCAACAACAACCGGTAAGGGTTGTCACATGACTGTGGATAAGTACAGTGCTGAGAGCTAACATGTGACTCTTTTAGTTTCATGTACATTTGTGAAAGTATATATAACAGTCCTGTTTAAATCCTAACCTCTAGCACTGTTTGTGTTATGAAAGGACAGTTGCACAATATTATGCAAGAGCTCTGCACAAACAGCTTGATAAAGTTGCCAGTACCAAAGTCACCTTTTGGTTTAGCTTGGCTTGACATAGCTTTGGTGTTTTCTTAAAATGTAATTGTTCTAAGCAGTTAAACTGCTAATACCGGAGTACATGTTTTAGGTTGAATAACCTTCGAAGTAAAGCTTTTGTAGTTTTATCTTTTAACATACCTTGCCATATATGCACTTTATTATACCTGGGTGTCCGGGTGGTAGGAGCCTAGTGGGTAAAACACTTATCTGTGGACCTGATGTTGCTACAGTTGGATAGACCCTGTAATTTATGATTGTATGTCACTCTGGATGAGGGTATCTGCCAAATGCCCCTTTACCATGAGCATCATGCCTCCTACAGCTGTTACCTAGTTATACAGATATAGCTACAGCCATTAGTTATATAAAGTCCACCGCCACTGTGTATTTATGGTCTATATGCACAATATCTTTCATTTTGAATATGTGTTGTATTTTTGTTGTCTCAGGTACAGCATGGAGCAAGGCTGGCAGCTGCTGTGGCTCTGCTGTGGTCTCTTCCCTCCTAGTAACTCCCTGCTGAAGCATGCCCAGCGTTTCCTGGAGACTCGACGAAGGGAGACCCTGGCCTCTGACTGCCTGCACAGACTGCAGGGTGCTCTGAGGTACCTGATAAATCCTGATTCATGTCGACTCTCTAAATCTGTATACATTATCAACTGACCTATCCATGCTCCATCCACAAATTAAATCCATAGCAACTCTGGCCAGAGTGCACAATCTCTACAAAGCCTGATCAATAATCCCTTTAATTAAAATGATAAATAGTAATGTACATTGCGTAGAGTTGCGGAAAACATAGATTTCTTTTTAACTTTACCACATTGGACTGTGTTGCTGAATTAAGCAGGTGGCAGATTTGCTTCCATGTTAACGCTACCTCAAAAGCAATACATACATAAATGAAATAAATGAATAAGAAAGAAGAAAACTACACCCAAACTGTCTTCAGGGTAAGACTTTTTATACACGTACCAAAAGGAAATGGATTTTTACCAATGTTCTGTAAACTTTGAAAAAACACATTTGAATTGGTCATGCATTGTTATTAATAATCAACCCCACTGCATATTAACCATGCAGGAAATTGTTAATAATTCCAAAATTCCATTATTTCTGATGACAATCCAGAGAAGTGTGGAAAACAGCATTCAATTAAAAAAAACACAAATTCAAATTATTCAGACAGTACATAGGTAAGCAAGGGAGAAATCAGATGATTGCAAAGGACAAGATGCGCAAAGAACTTACAGTTTAAAATTTCCACACCATTAAACTTGGTGTATGTGGATGGCAGGCACATGTAGCTTTAAAGCTGTGAACCTTGGCAGTCTGAGCAAAGCCCTGGAACACGTCCCTCAGTGTTCCAGGGCTTTGTGTTGTGTTTTCAGCCAGTGCCTCTTAAAAACAAGGGCCAGGTCAATGTGCACTTTTATAGCTGCTGTAGTATTTGCAGACAACAAGAACTCTGTAAGAAAAAATGGATGAATGCAAAATCAAGACACCCAGCATATAATAATTTAATGCCTCCTCTTTAATCAATGACTATAATCCTGACTTTATGCTAAATTGCTCTTGAAATTCAGTACTCAATCTGCTGTTAGCTGATCAATAAAGCAACACACCTCCTTACATTAGTGCAGTGTCTTGTGCCAAACTTGCACAAGTACCAAGAAAATGTCAGCGTGAGATGATTGATGAAAGAATAAGGATCACACATGGTGGGGCTGGGATCTGCTTGAGATCAACGAAACATTCCGGTCATGGGAAACTCTTTCACACGACTCTAACTGCTCATGGTAAAAATTCTGGGCCAAAGATTACAAGACTGAAATTATTAATGGACAGAAGCCTAATACGTCCAGAGACTTTCCAAATTCAGAGTCTTTGTCTTTTTCTCCTCTAACTTTCACTTTGGATGCACAGTGCTGGAAGAACCGCGACAGACAGAGTGAGAGCATGTACATACATTCAGAATGGAATTTACATTGTGTTCACCCATTGCAGAGGCTTCTTATTGATTTTTGCCATTAAACCATCAATATAAGGACCCTGAGGGGTGATGAACATATGTGTGAGAAAGGCTGTTTTAAAGGATTAGAGTATATTTTAAAGCCAGAAATAGATTTTGTGTAGTAGTAAATAGTGAATGTTTGTTGAATATGACAGGACGATTGGGTCTGTGTGTTTTTTTCTGACAGAGCTGAGCCCAGGAAGCTTCCCCCTCACCAGGTAGAAGTGGATGCTATTCAGCAGAACAGCACTCAGATTTTCCACAAAATCTTTTTCCCTAATGACACTGATGAGGTAAAGCAATGCAAGTCATCTCACAACAACTATCTTACAAACCAACATTAAGGTGTGAGTGAATTTGGCCTGCTGAGGTGCAAATTTCATTTACTGTATGTGAACTCTCTTGTGGACAGATAGCTGAAGTCGCGACCGACACTAAAGTGAGAGATTTAGTACAGACCATCTCCAATAAATTGGGTCTGCTTTCTGAGGACGGCTTCAGCATCTTTGTCAAAACACCAGACAAGGTGTGTGCAGGCAGTGCTGCTACCGACCCATCATGTCAAACTGCACTTTTAAAATTCACTTAGCACAATAAACAGCTCTGTGTTTTTCTGTCAGGTTCTGAGTCTGAGTGAGGCGGACTACTTCTTTGACAGTCTTAGGCAGATAACTGACTGGTCCAGAACAACTAAGATGGCGAAGGATGGTGAGTTTCAGAGGCCTGTCACTTGTCATGACATGCCTTGTTTAAACCTTTCTACTCCAAGCTTGTATTTATCAAGAAGCCTTTTGCCCTTTATCTTATGTGATTTACTGAATAATTGATCTGAGACTAATATTTAAGTTATGTAGATTCAAGGAGAGTTACTGAAGACTGGAGGATATCAAATCTGCTTTAAGGGGTAAAAAGGAATGGAGATAATCTTCAACTTTACCGGCATTCATTATTTATTAAGGGCATTGATTTTTGCAAACTTGATGGTTAGTTTTAACTGCTCTATAGCCATTAGAATGTTTTTTTTTATAGTAGGCCTTAAAATCTCCAATCTAATTCATAGAATGCAGTAATTTCATTGTGCTTGAACTGCAGGAGGGCCGCTGAACATGCTGTACCAGGTATTCTTCATGAGGAAACTGTGGTTCAGTGTAATTCCTGGCAGGGATTTAGAAGCTGATCGCATCTTCCACTTCCCTCAGGTGCTCAAAAATTATTTTAACTTGAATAAACATAGAATTATCTAAAAAATAAAAGTGCAACTTGAAACATTCTAGCTTGTCATAAACATCACACGTTATCTCACACTGTCCACTCAGGAGTTGCCCAAGTATCTGCGTGGGTACCATCGCTGTACTAAAGAGGACATGGTGCAGCTGGGCGCTCTTCTCTTCAGGGTGAAGGTGGACAATGATAAGGCCCAGTTTGTCACAATCCCCAAGATTCTAAAAGAGCTGGTACCCAATGACCAGCTCAAGGCAATGTCAGCTGATGACTGGAAAAAGGTGTGAAATGTTGGAATTTAGATTTTATAACAATTCAAACTTATCTATTTTTATTTAAAGGTTTTGATGTCACATAACACATACCAGTATATATTATATTGCTGCTATTTGCACTAAACACTAATATATGTACTGGTTTTCTAATATGATTTATTTTCTCTATGGCTTCCTACATTTTTCTGACATTTTATAGTCCCTTAATCTTATTCTCTTTAATCTCGCCACTGAAGAACATTTTTGCAGCCTACAACAAGCAGGCAGGCATGACAGTGGAAGATGCCATGGTGGGCTTTCTGAAGGTGGTCTGCAAGTTGCCCACCTTTGGTTGTGCCTTCTTTGAAGTGAAGGTAATGAAGCATTAACTTTATTGCATGTTGAGATATGCATGCTGATTTTGTATGTACCTAAATGCATAAAACTATCTCTCTTTGCAGCAAACATCTGATCCCAGCTTGCCGGATATTGTGAGAATTGCCATCAGCAGACAAGGGGTTACAATCATACACCCTAAAACCAAGGTAAAAGCACAATAAGATAATTAATGGAAACATTTAAAGCTTATTGGAATAGATCACTATTCTGTAAAAACAAGTCAACAGTAGCTTGTCGTCAGTTACAGCATTTAATGCTGTGATCAGTAATGTATCAGTAGTTATCATAAAAATTGCCTTAGTTAGTAGTTTCCAAGGAAATACAACAGGTTTGATAAAGTTTGTAGTTCACTGTTACTTATTGAGTAATTAACCAGAGCTCCTTAGTAGTTAATAGTAATGATTTCGGTATTAATGCAGTACCTGATTCAGCTCCATTTTGTGAGTGTGTTCACAGCAAAAAAAAATCATCTTTAATCCATATACTAGACTCTGTAATGATTTGTGGTTTGTGATTTTAACAAATCACTTAATAAAACTGCTATTCTCTAATGTTCAAGGATGTCCTTGCAACGCATCCCTTGAACAAGATTGCAAACTGGTGCAGTGGAAGCACATATTTCCACATGACTGTAGGCAACCTGGTTAGAGGGAACAAGATTCTGTGTGAAACCTCCCTGGTGAGTAATGCCTTTTCACTTGTTTAAAATGTTTTCAGAACACTGAAGCTAATTACAATGTGTGTACTGTTTCCCAAGGGCTACAAAATGGACGATCTGTTGACGTCTTACGCCAACATGTATCTGAGCGAGAGAAAACCACAGAGGCCCAGAAACCAGCGCTACTGAGATGTGGTCACAGGGGGGAAATTAGAAATGTATTGAGCCTTTTAATATACACACCCCCACGTGTGGATTATACGGAGCCATAGAGGATCATAAAGCATATTGGAAAAAATATACTTGTTTTGGATGGTATAAAGCATTTTTCTATACAGATATGCTAAAGTTCGCTACTAAGTACTGTTTATATTTCATCAGTTATGAAATACTAATATGGTTTGTTGAATAATATTTCTCAAACAATATATCATTCTTCCATAGGTCTTCATATCTGGTGTGTAGAATCGGAGAATGTATTATTCCAGCTCAAATCCACATTATTCTAGCTTTTTTCCCCTCTTCCCAAAGAATGTGGATGGGGGTATAGATTATTTACTCAAGAGAAGAATTCTCTGCTGAAAAATAAGACTGGTCTCAGTTTTAAATTATGTACTGTTGAATAGTAAGTATAAACTCAGTAATGAGTTTATACTTACTACTTACTATAACATTTATCTGTGTTTTTTAATGATTAAATAAAAACAGTTCCATGTATTCGGTGATTGAAATCTACTTACTACTTCTGCCATGAAATTTTATGTGTGCCTTTTTGGATTTGTTCTATTTCTGCTCAAAATAAGGAAAGTTGGGTGTGAGTCTGTAACCGGTGGTCTAATCTTATTTATTTATTTCCATATGTAAAGTTCTTTGCACATTTTTCCAGCCACTGCTATGACGCTTATCTCATATCCTATTTCTTTAGTTAAAACTCATTTAATCAGGAGGTTTCTTGAACTTGTGGCTCTTTAAATTAGCAAAGAAATTGCTTTGGTGAAAAATGGTGAAATAAAAAAAGTTTGAAAATTGTTGGATATCACTTATTGGATCTCAGTCATATGATCGTATACCAAGTGAGGCATCATGCAGAACGATTTCTGGAGAGTCTATTTAACTATGTATAAATTAGAACTATATTGTGAACATTGGGGAGTTTGTCATGTTTTGAAAGTAGAGCCATCTGCCTTGGTGTGAATGAAGAAGATGCTCTTTATTCTGCTTCAATGGTTAGGTCACATTGTGTTTTGCCACAGGCCAAATTGGGGGGACAGCAGAGGGAGGAGTGTGTTATAAACAGAGGCTTGGAACTCTCCCAGTTAAGACTTGGCAGTGTATTATCAGGCCAAGTTTAGTGGCGTACAGGAGGCCCAGATAGTGCTCGCTTTCAGAGGAGTGAGAAACATTTACATATCGAAGAGGACACGTTGGAAAAGAGGAGAAAGAGCCAATGTGTCTGCCACACAGCTGTGGATGTCCCAGAATGAAAGACAAATTATTAGCCCTCCGCCAGCCCTTTGGGCCTCCTTTCCACATCTGTCCCCAGATCACATGATGAGATTATTTTTGCCCTTTGCTACCCCAATCGTTACTGCACCCCTCTACCACACAGCAGGCACCAAAGCAACAAGGCCTCTGCCTCTTCTGTCCTCTTGTTTTTCTCTCAGTCATCAGGCATTCCTTTGCCATGAAGCGACCACTGTTGGGGGCTCCTTCGTCTGGCTTGAGCTGGTGCACAATGGATCATCTCTTCGGCCTTATCCATAAACTGGCCCATCAGAATTCTCATTCCATCTTCTGTGTATTGATATGGTTGAGGACTGGGGGCATTGAAGATGTGTTTTATTGGGGGTTTTTTGGGTGGTAGGGGTATGCTGTGTACAGCTAGGCCCTGTTGCCATGGCATCGCACCCGACTCCACATTGCAAAGGCACGCTATTATTCTCCCACTGTCGAAATGCATTTTCTGACTCAAGCCTTTGTGGTGCGCACAAGTGGCTCTCAGAGGAGAATGGCATTGCACAGAAAGACTGAGGTCAAGGGTCACACCAGAGCCATCCCATTGGGTTCGATTTTTTGTAATCAAATTTGTTGCGGGCACAAAAAGAGCCACAGTGAAATATCTGGGGAAAAAAAGAAAAAACGGTTCAGCACAGGGATGGTGTGTTCCTTCATCCGATTAGGGACTTCAGTTTGTTCTTTGCTCCTCCACACACACGCTGCTGGATAACCCTCTGCTCTCACAGCTGTTAACAGACCTGCGTCTACAGCCAAACTACTCCCTTTGCACTCCTTTCCTCTACACTACTCTCCTCTACACTCATCTTCTCTTGCACTGCTGAGCACACTCGAAAAGAACCAACACTGGTGAGTATCTGTATCTCTCTGATATACAGCTGAAACTGTTTCAGAGGGCTTTTTACTTCTTTAACTTTTACTCTTAACTTTTTTGCAGTTTGTTTTTCTATGTTTTGTTTTGGATAATGACTATTTGGATTATGAAGATCTATTTCTGATTGCACACACAATGCAAGACAGAAGAAGAAAATACAAATCTGATAAGCACTGAACAGATACACTATAGTAAATACAGCTCTGATAAGAGAATGTTAGTTCATTCATTTCACATCACACTGGGATTTTATGCTCTATATGACAACTTTGCTTTTCTATTGTTTTCAGAATTTGTAGTCTCAAATTAACAAATGATAACACTGGTGCTTTTAGAGATTTTAGTGTTATAGGGACTTCTCTTACGTTATATTTCTGCACAGTACAAAACAGGATTTTAAGTGAACTAAAACAGTGATAAAACGTTTTGGTTTTTAAACAAACTTAAGCACATTATCTTCTTTAGTGCATGTGAGTATGCATTTTAATTGTTATTGTCTTTTAGTGTTTCAGTTTTGAGGAATTATGCTTACAGATTCTGACATTAAGATTTATTTATTAGGACGTAATACTTGCTGCATAACCTGCATGTCTCTATAGCAGCAATTACACCAGTGTCCCAGTGCCTGGTAAACTATTTGTCCGACTACTTAAGCTTTTAAACAACTACCTATACCAGGGGATCAGGTGTAAAACATCTAGACATTTCCACACTTTAGGCATTGCATATTATGATGGCCTTAAGCAACACATGATAGTGTGTGTACAGGGAAATGTACACACACTCACACAGACTCCGGCATATTCCTCAGACAGCCAGGATTCCCTCTCTTGCCTTTGTGTGCGTTGTTGGCTCTGCACAGCAGTCCAGGAACTCCCTTCACTGTCCCTCAATCACATTCTAAAAGGTAGTTTTCCCCCAGAAACTCTCAAGGGAACCGGATTTAATCTGGGGGGCTTTCTCCTTCTGAGCTGCCTTTTTTCCTGAGAAAGTTTGTAAATGTAGAGTCTCACAGACTGTTTAGGGCTCCTTCACACCATGTGCCCACTGACAACAGCCATCCTCACGCATCTGGAGTTCAGCTCGCGTGGAAAGCCGCCCCCATTCATACAAATCAGGCCATCACTTGCAGCAAGGGAGATCAAACCAGCACAGCCCTTTCCCTAGACATCTGAGTTTTGCTTTAATCTCTCAGTTTCCAAAGGGCTTGGTGAGTTTGGAATTTGAGCATTTGCCTCCCACTAAGTCCTGATGTCCTGTTCTTCCCTGCAGCTAAGACCCAAGGGTTTTGAAACACTCCCTAAAATACACCCTTTTCATGTTTTGTTGGATGTTCTGAAAATATTGATATTTGGTCTCCCTGTTTTTCAAAAGCAGGGCTACATCAGTTTTAAGCTTTTCTTGGTGAGGTTCCTAGATGATACTCTCATTTGATTTATGTGAAAACTGTATAAAAGAGATCATTTTGTTTTCAATTAATTATAAAACATTGACAGAGATATGCTGTCAAAAAACGTATTTTAGTCTTTAAGGTACAAACGACATAAATATACCCTAAATGTACAACATGGTGCTTAAGTTCCAATTGTGTACATAAACTAAGTTTAAAAGAATACAAGTTTCCTTGGGGAGGGGGTATATTTTTTCGCTACTACACTATTTTCAATTTGACTTAAAAGCCAGGTGTGAAAGTTACTTAAAAATGAAACTGCGAGGGAATATGGTACAATTACGGCATTGATGACGTACCTTCAAGGCTACCACTCCAGTCACAGCGATCGTGCCTTTAAAGGTACCATGTTTTTCTCAGAATGTATTCAAAGTGTGAATATTATCAGGGATTCTGGAAGATAACATTTTCCTGTTTTTTCAGTCTTAACAAGCTCTTCATCTTGAGGCAAACAGGGACTGATATGTTTTGGCCAATCATTAACAGCCAGTAACAGTTGCTGGATGCAAAGTAACTCTTACAAACTGAATCTGTAAATTTGATACCCCTTAAAAGCATAATGAGTTGTGCCCTGGATCAAAGTTATCAAATGACTGCCTGGAATGAGGAATTCACTGGAATTAACAGGAACATTGTGAGCAGTTGCTAACAGTTAGTGTAGTGATAGTGGGTGGTTTAATTTCGGGAATTAATTTGCGTGCCTTGAATCTCCCTAGCTATTAATCATACAAGTCCTACATGAGATAGTGTTGCCTGGAAACAGCTATGTGGAGCTGTAAGAAAATAGCAGGGTGTGGCATCGGAGTCCCATGACACAGCTGTGGCTCTCTGATACACAGCCACCCGCTTGCTTGTGGGGTGGGGGTTCATGCATCTGCAGATTCCCTCCAAGCCAGCATCTCCTGTTTCTCAGAATGACTGTATCGCTGCCAAGCACCCAAACAGCCTCCTCCCAAACTCTTCTATGGCACACTGAGAACCAAAACATTTCATTTTGCAGGAACTTTACTGTGACCTTGGTCTGCCCTCGTAACAAAACCTGTGGTGGCAAAGCCAAAGGGACAGGAATGTGTTTGGGGTGCTTCTTAAGAAGCACATCATAAGTATCTCAGACTGACTGAAGCATTTAGAGGTTCTTGTTGACCTTGACATTACACACTGTTGTAGAGAATTCAAGTCTTTTCTTGTGTGTGATATATTTAGGCATGTGCCAATCTTCGCATCCTTTGGTTCATTTTCAAAATCTCGGCTTTGTGAAAATAAGAGCATTTAGAAATCTTCCCTTGAGAAATTCTGGGTCCATAGCCAGCTTGGTCTTGTGGTCTGATGGTTTTATGTGACATCTTAATGAAAACTCATCATTCACTCCATAAATTGCTGCACTCGGTTTAGTACTTGTTAGTGATATGTTGCTTTAATTAACTGCCTAATCTGAGCAATAATTTCTCTTGTAAACTATTTTTTTGTTCATTTCCTCTTAGTTATGAAGATGGAGCCATCTCCAACTGTGCTTCCCATCCTGCCTTCCAATCAGTCCGCAGACGGCTGTGTGCCTGTGGACAACACAGTGGAGAACATGCTGTTTGGCCTCTATTACATCATAGTTTTCCTCCTGGCACTCAATGGCAACAGCCTTGCCCTGTGGATCTTCTCCCGGCAGAGAGGAACCTCCTCCCCAGCCAACGTCTTCCTGACCCATCTTGCCGTGGCTGACCTATCTTATGTAATCATTTTACCTCTTCGAGCTACCTATCACTTGACGGGGGGCCACTGGCCATTTGGTGAGGTCCCTTGTCGCGTAGCAGGCTTCCTCTTTTACGTTAACATGTATGCCAGCCTGTACTTCCTGGCTTGTGTAGCAGGTGATCGATACCTTGCTGTGGTGCATGCTGTTAGCTCGCTAAAAGTGCGGCAAGCTCGCTTCGCCCATATTGCTAGCTTTGCCCTATGGGCTCTAGTGATAGTGTCTATGGCGCCCCTACTGGTGACCCAACAGACTGCAGAAGTGGACGGATCTACGGTGTGTTTGCAGTTGTACAGAGAGAAAGCTTCTCACCGGGCACTGGTGTCCCTCGCTGTTGCCTTTACGCCTCCGTTCTTAGCCACACTTACATGCTACTTGTTAATAGTGAACAGTCTGAGAAGGGGATCCCGGCTGGAGCCGGCCCTGAAGCTCCGGGCTTTGCGCACCATCGGGCTGGTCATGCTCATTTACGTAGTGTGTTTCCTGCCCTACCACGTGAGCCGGGCCACCTTCATCCTCGGTTATGAACATCCAGACGTGTCCTGCCAAACAAAGAGAGGACTAGCGCTAGCTAACCGCCTGACATCCTCACTTACCTGCCTGAATGGAGCGCTTGACCCTCTGGTCTACTTGTTTGGAGCTGAAAAGTTCAAAGGCACTGTGCAAAGACTTCTCTGTAGGGATAAATCAGGAGGTTCGGGAGCTACCAGTGGAGAACTTAAGGGGACCCATGAGAGCTCCCTTAGTGCTAAGTCTGAGCTCTGAGAAGAGATGGGTTTTACAGTGATCAGCCATCTGTGTGACTCCAAACAACTTTTTAGATGTTAGTCAGTTAGATGTTGTTTAGGCCCACATGTGACAAATCTGAGCACTTAATTCAGGTGTGTTAGCATTCTCTATAGCAGAAATCACTACGGGAAGTGATGCACACACACCAAAGACCTGCCAGTTAATTTTAGGTTAAGTCAGGGTGAACTTGGACCTCAAAAATGAAGAGACAAATCTACTGAACAAAATTGTTTTGATCATGTGCATTACATTTTAGCCATATGATGCTGACTTTTTTATTCATCAGTAATTCAGCTCAAGATCTGTTGAAAATTTCATTTGTTTTACTAACAAAAAATGATTAGAACTGACATGAAATGGCGTTGGACTAAAAGGGAAGAGCAGTTCCATCTTTTGATTTATGCTCCAATTCAGCCTAAAATCAAAACTGACCCTTTTTTTCCTCCTTTTTATGAGATCTTTTTGACTGGTGTCATTTGTATTGGCTGTGTTCTGCTTTGACTTTTTATGTAAATAGAAGGGAGAAATAACTATATATAATAACAAAATGCTAACTGTAACTTTATCATGTTCCAATAAGCAGTAGTGTATATTGCTATGCTGTAATTCTTCCCTTTTGAGAAAGTAACTAAATCTCTATCCACACATGGATTATACTGCCTTATACTGACATGTTTCTTTAGTTCTTATTTTGCTTTTAGGGCTAGGACACCACAGTAGGTTTATTACACTTTATACTACTCACGGTGCTATGCAGTTCTTAATATGCCTTGTTAAGTTATATATCACTTTCATTTTCTTTTTCTTTGGGATATTTAATCACCTTGATGTGCTTATTTTGCTTGAATGGTATGAAACTATTTATTATTCTTTCCTTTGGATGTTATAGCCTCTCACTGTGCTGTATTTCTGTATTGCTTGTGTAAAACATGCTAGATGCATGTACTTGTCATCAATCTTGGTGTAAATTAAACTTTCTTGTATTTTTATGTTTTGTTTTTAGTCATGCTGAAGCTTCAGGGTTTACAAGAAGTTTGTAAAACAAACAGAATGTATTCCTGTGCCATTTCAGTTTTTTTCGTATATACCATCTTGTAAACTCAAAGGTGCTTTACAAAACATAACATAAAACACTGAAAACAATGATAAATTAGGGCAAAAATGACCCTGTAATGGCAATAATTACATTTTAAGCTTATTATTCAGCAATTAGAAATAAACCAAACTGGTTATTCTTAAGTTGTAGATGTGAAGAATGGAAGCCTGGACCTACTGGCAGCTCCTGCACAGTTGCAGTATGGGTCGAAAACAATACAACTACACACTCATTGTAGTCATGAATATGTTTACGTTGATCACACTAAATGGCAGAGGCAGTGTGAATGGAGCTGAAAGCGTGATTAGTGTTAACGTGACGTGTCACATGAACTTTTAGAGGCATTCAAGAACACTTAAGCTGTCAGAGCAACTCAAGTTGTCCCTTTCTTCATTCTGAAAGCTTATGTGAGCATTAACTATTATAATGGACAACGAAATGAATGGGAGACAATGTCGTTTGTCAATAGCATAGTGTTTTATACAGGCTCTTTCACATGGCCTCTCTCACATTGTGGCCATCACTGCAGTGTTATTGTTGAACATGGAGCACAAATGCTTTCAGCTTGTGTGTGTATGCGCATATGTGGGAGTGTGCGTGTGTGTGTGTGTGTGTGTATGTGTGTGTGTGTGTGTGTGAGAGAGAGAGAGAGAGAGAGAAAGAGAGAGAGAGAAGTAGGACGGAAACCCCCATGCAGAGTGTTCGGGTTTTCTTTTTGTATCATGTGACTCAAGCGGTGGATTGTCAGCAGATAGCTTCTCTCCCTCTCTCTCTCTCTCTTGCTCATGCACTCTCTTCTCTCTCACACACACTTTCTCTCTGTCTCAGTCTCTCACTCTCTCTCCCCCTCCTTTATCGTTCTCTTTCTGTCTCTCTTTTCTCTCTTTCATCTTTCTCTAGCTCTCTCTTTCTCTGTCTCTTTCCTCCCCACCCCACTTAAATCTTGTGCAAGATTTCCTCCCTATTGCCTGAAACATAGAAACATATATCCGGGCATCCTTCACATGGGTTGGAAATTGCAAAACACTTTCTCAGCCTGTCGCCCAGGAAAAGGGAAGCTTTTGAAAACTGTATGTAAAAACAGGATTTTTTTTCATGCACTGCTTCCTTTCTTATATAAAAGGAGTTATATAAAATGCATTTGTCCTACATGAAGGGTTGTGTCTGATACACATTCTTTTATGTGTGTGTGTGTGTATGGTTCTTGAATGCCCAGACACACTGCTGATGAGGGATGTTGCAAGTTTCTAAGTGCACAAGTCACTTCCCCCTGGAAGCTGGAGCTTTGCTCCAGATAAGTGACTTAATCTACCTGCTTGCTATACTGAAACACTCCATGTGTAAATGTAGTAGTTTCTGCAGTTGTCTGTCTCCCAATGACAAAGTGCTAATAATACATTCAGAACTTCTTAGAGTCCTAGATATAGAAAATATTTATTTACTAGATTTTGTTAACATGCTATACTGAAACACCCCACACATAACTGTAGCAGTTTCGAGTCTTTTGGTACACCTTTACCTTTGTCGATACATACAAAAGACACCCACACTGGGTGAAAATCTTTTGCATGTGCAGTAAACATACCAGGTGCTACACCATGTCCTAAATATGTCCATACCATTATCAATGCAAGTAGCAGGACCTTTGGGTTAGTGTGGTTTTGTACAGTCTTGTGAATCAGGTTCTACACTCTGGCAGCGTTGTAGATAAGTACCTGTATACATTTTCTACTTACATTTTTTTCCCCACTTCTGCTGAACTGCGGCTGTGTGAAGCAGCCAGCGGCTCTCTGGCCTCTCTCTCTTTCTCTCTCTCTCTCTTTCTCTCTCTGTCTCTCTCCCTCTCTCGCTCTCTCTCTCTCTCTGACTTGTGTATGCAGAATGAGGAAGTTCAGCCTCGCGTTTGTGGCAGCTTCCTTTTTACAGCTTTCGCCTCTTTAACAGGAAGAGAGACAGAGAGAGAGAGAAAGAGAGCGCCAGAGTGGGTGACTGAGAGAGAGAGTGAGATAGAAAGAGAAAAGCAGTCCGACGCAAACAGCACCATGAAACAGGCCTTGAAGGGACACTGAGTGTGGCCTGGCGTCCTGCTGATCGGCCCTCTGGAGCCAAAAGACCACTGATCAGGTGGTGGTCTGCAGAGCAAGTTATACAGGAAGCGATTGGTGGACAGGATGTCGTCCCACCAGCCGTGGTACCATGGCAATATCACTCGCTCCATGGCGGAGGACCTGCTGTCCAAAGAGGCCAAGGATGGAAGCTTCCTCCTCAGAGACAGCGAGTCCATACAAGGAGCTTATGCCCTCTGTGTGTTGTGAGTACTACAGTTACTCCCATTGCTGCCAAACTACCAACTAGACCAGCTGGACAATACTAGCCAGCTTAGGGCCTTTGGCGATGGATCTTAATGGAATAGAGAGCACAGGCACTAAAGGTGAAGCTTAAGGTTTTTGCATGCTCTGACAGTTATGTAAAGTGGTCCATCACAATATTAAGAGTTAACTCAAGCTGCATTCTGTCGCTCTTCTCTGCCAGCTGGGTATGAATCAGGAAACCCGACAGCTGCTGGTAGGCTTGGTTACCTTGAAGTTTTTCAGCACTTTTTACATGGAAAGCATAGCTGAAGAGGCGATGCACCTTCTGATGACTTCATAGGAGAAGATAAACATGCCCTGACGCTGATTTTCTAGTGTCACTGTGCAAGAAACCCACAATGACTAATAAACTGTCCTCAACCGGCTTTATTTTTAGGCAGGATAATGCGCTAATGTGTTACTAATAATTTTTAACTTGCTGCCTTAAAACAGTACATGAGCTTCTCAAGTCTTTCTGTAGGCCGACTTTGTGGATGTACGCAAAAGACGCATTGGCTTTTGCATGTACAGTAAACATGAAATGTGCTGCAACCTGTGCTAAATATGTTCATGCAAATGCTGCAAACCAGCAAACAGACACGAGTCTGGCACTTTTCTCCTATCAAATGATCATAGGCAGTGGTCAGTGGCTAAACAGCAAAAGGTTGCACATGTACAATAGTGCCAGGGTTTCCTGTCAGAAGCCTCTTTCCTTGAAATTAGATCGTGAATTAGTGGGTTACCATGTTACACATAACCCAGCGTCTACATACAGTATAAATGTTATCTTTCTTATCACCTATGAGTTCATATCCTTTAACTGAAATGTTTGGTTCATGTGCAGGTACCAGAATTGTGTATATACCTACAGAATACTACCCAATGAAGAGAAAAAGATCTCTGTACAGGTAAGAGAACCACAGAAGTGATGACAGAGGTCACCCTTTTAGTTTCAGAGATGAAGTTTACTTTGCTTTTGAGTGGAGCTGCCTGAAACCTGGAAAGGATAATGAATCATAAGTGTCAGCCTTCAGCTTATCCCTGCCTCCGTAAATGGGACTTCTCACTCATTTTTACTGTCAGGATGCATGATGACAATTTCTAGCTGATAATTCCATGCATTGTAGCACTACTGCTATGAGCCAATCTCTTTTTAGTATTGTTTTAACTGTACTTGAGAAACCTGAGATGCTTGAATACATAACAGACTGAGGGTCTATTTCTGGGCAAGCACACAACACTAAAACCAAGTTTACCTCTGTACCTCTGTAACATGACAAAAGCCATTGTTTGCCAAATGCATAAATGTATTCAATTTATGCCATTTTAAGAATATTGCTGCAGTGCAATTTGGACTACAATTAACTTATCTCTGGTTCAGCCTTTGGTAAAGTGTGGTGTTTCGATAAGTTCATTAAATGTTTTAGCTGCAGTTTGTAGTTATTACGGTAGTGCTTCAGATTTCTTTGAGCTCTCGGAAGAGATGACATTTGAATTCATGCTCATTTGCTCTGGAAATGACATTCATTGCAGTGATATTTAGAAAGGAAATAATTCAGTCAGCAACTGCAGATTACTTTAGTAATATATAATAAACCATTAACAGCACCTTAATATGTTCTTTGAAGTAGGACACCTGCAGAAGCACAACATTTCAAAGGAGTGCAAAAAGACAGAATGGTGGAAACGACATACGAGCATCAAATGAGTGCAGACATGCACGTTTTAATGCTTCACTATATAGCCTGCTGTATTACTGTCCAGCAGTGGTCAAAGTAATGAGCATTTGCTTAATGGATGGTAGATTAGATGTCATTTATTCTCTACACTTCTTCAAAAAAAGGACCCTTTGAGTGAAGCCATAGAAGAATCACTTCCCTAAAAGTCAAAATCATGTTTGGGAAAAAGTCTTTGAAAGTGAAACTTTTTTGAAGGTTTAAAGCACATTCACATAATGTATGTACAAGTGTTCAAAGTGTTCTACTTTATTATGTTGAGGGTCTTTCATTTTAGAAAGGTTACTGACAAATATGTCATTGATAAAAATGGTAAAGAACTATGTGTCAAAAAGTTCACGAATCGACCTCTTATGGCATGGCTCTAAAGAATGGCACATTGGCAAATGATTAGAAAAGACTATCTACAATCAAATACAAGTTCTGCGGTTTATAAAATGTAAAAGTCATGTGAATGTGAAGTTTTGGTATAGGTTATTTGTAAATTACATGAAAAAGAGCTGGCTCTCAAGGCACTTGCCCAATTTGACATGAGACACCGGACATCCAACATCTTACAAAGCATTAACAGTTTAACCAACACTAAGTTTTTTTGTTTGAACATGTGACCCTAGGCAGTTGTCAGTTCAGCAGCTGTGGACTCTCTGTGACTGGTGTGTGGGTGTCTTGTCATATAGGGTGCACCTATTCTACACTCTGCAGCCCAAGCACTGGGCTGACAGCATGCTGTTGCAGCTGCAACACCACTTGGTGTTTTTATTCAAACTCAAACTTGGAACTACACTGGCCATGACAGGCCAGCTGCTAAGCATATGCTAATAACCCATAGTAAGAAAGGGATATAATTAGTGTTTTGGTTTTTTTTTTTAACTGACCGTTGAAGAGCATGCATTACTGTTGACACTAGCTAAGGTATTGTAGATGCTATGTCGTCTGTGAAAGTGCCGAAAGGCCTTTAATATTTCTGCACTTCTCACTTCTTCCTCTTTCAGCCGCACAGTGTAGCACAGCTTCAGTTTAAATGATCCTTCAGCGTGGGCGTAAGGCAAGCCACCGGGTTCCTCTTATGCTGAGCCCTGGATGGAAAGTTTCTGAAACACAAGTTTTCATATCACATTAGGACTGATAAAGAAAGAGCCGTTTGTGCTCACCCGGGTGATATGGTGAAGTTTGTGAAAAGTGTGTGGGAGGTGTTTAACTACTCCTGGCAGCCATGCTGCAACCCAGGCCACTAAAATGGACGCCGCCCCAAATTAAACGAAATATCACAGGTTAGCTATGATATGATGTCATTATAAGGAAATGAAAACATTGTTTAAATCAATTGGTTTTGAGATGTCACAAAAATAAATGCATTTACATAAATCTGAATATTCAGTTTATATCACTTTAGCCCTACCCATTCACATAGAAATTATAAAGAGTGTTACAGAGCAGTCCATCAGACACAAGGGCTAATCATGTGTTAAAGACAGCCTATTTAATTCTGAATGATAAAGAGAGTTTGGAAAATGGTACAAAGTCTCACCATTGCCCTCATACAAAATTATAAAGTTCAAAAAACAAATGTGGCAAACGGGCTCCTTGAAGCCTCACTTGATGGCCACACCTTACAACAAAGGTTACAGATTCAGGTTATTTTTGCTATTTGTTTCATTTCTTTCTTTTTCCTCGCTTCATAATCTCACGAGCTGCACTGCCTTGTTTGACATTTAGCTCAAAACATGCCTAGCATTGAAACAGCCCAGAATGTTTGTTGATATGGTTAAGACAGATCAGGTGACTTACGTATTTTAATCCAAAGTCCATTAATCCTACTGTACGGAAAGACTGAAGGAATAGTTCTGGCTGAGTGCTTGTAAATAAGGGAGTTTCAGGGAATGTACCATGAGAAACTACTTTCAGTTTACAGAGATGAAGACAAGCATGAGAGTTAGTGCGAGAACTGAACAAACCCTTAGTGTCCACTCAGACCCCTTGAAAATGGAATGAGCTTTCTTTCAACTTTTTGATGTGTATGTGGTGTAGCATGCACTGTGATGACGCTAAAAAACATTCATTGTCTTTCTTGTGTTCCTAGGCATCAGAAGGTGTCCCCATTCGGTTCTTCAGTGTGCTCTCAGACCTGGTGGAAGCGTACTATAAAGAGAACATGGGTTTAGTGACACATCTGCAGTATCCTGTACAGAAGGAGGAGGAGCTGGATGAGGAATCAGGTAGGATACATGATGGTTAGATATATCAAACACAGGCAAGTGTAACTCATTACTCAAACTGATCCCTCCAGTGCAAAAGAAAAAAAAAATAGGACATATCAATACTAAGAATTGAGGAAAGAGGAGGCTTACAGGCTGAGAATCAACAGGCGCATCCTAGCCAGAAGTCTTTTATACTGTATCATGGGACATGAGCCTACAGTTCAAATGATTCATCTCCACGTTGTATAGTTATTGCATGATTAATGCATTTGTTGAGATGATAATGCAAAAGGGTGATATAAGATAATCAAATATAGTACAGTTTCAGTGCAACATGCTTCTGTGGAGGCTCTTGAATGGCACAGCTGTGTTGGACAAAGGATAAAATCACTGAGGGTGCATCAGAAATAAATGGGGGTACACATTAGGAAAGCTCACACTTTAAATGCTAATGTTACTAACTGTGAATGGGAACTAGGAGTCACCAGTTAGCGCACTTTCATTTTATTAATATTAATCAGGGACTTGTTCGTTTCGTTAACTTATTGATAGCAACATTAGCATTTTTTAATTAACTATTCTTTTGACTGCTAATTTGTGGAGAGGCAAAAAGAAGCACCAGTTGTGCTATGGTGTTTTGCATAAATGTAATTGTGTGGTACTGTTTGGAATATTTGAATACTATTCATTAAGATTCAGGGCATGTCCATGATAGTAAACCTACTTGCTAAGATTTATTTCGGTGACGTAAGTGAATATCCAGTTTATAAAAAGACAGAGGATGTTTACTGCTGAACATTACAACCTTCGCAGTGATCACATGAACATCTCAAGCTTCATCAGGTGTATATAGTTTTTGTTTCCTATGCACCAAAAAGCTATCTGCATGCTACAGCATCTGCTGCATCCTTAGTGATGCCACAGCCAACCATAGCCAGCAGTCCTAGAGTGATTAGATGGCCTCGATCTTCAATCCTCCTTCCCCTCCTATCATTTAGCATGATGCTTGCTAATGAAGGCATTTGTTAGCAAACACAACAGAATTGGCAGTTAGTGATTCCTTCCAGAGCATTCAGCTGTCAAATGCTGTTGTTAGTGGCAGGTTGAAAAGATGTAGTGGTGTTTCATGTGTCTTGGAGAAAGCACATGCTCACCTTCCCCCTTCCAGAGATCAGAGCTGAAAAGTGACACACAAACAAATTAACACACTCACAACAATTAAATGTATGAGGTATGAGGTTGAACGAATGACGAGATCTGAGTTGCCTGGGCTTAAATAAGGAAGAAGAAAGAAGGGGCAGGTGAAACTAATTGGGGACATGAGAAAAATCAACACAGGGAACACAGACGAGGGTGTCCAGGCTTGGTACTCCAGCGACCAGGACAGCTGAGGTGAGGCTGTTGCACTGATGTTTTGTAAGAGAACATAGGAGAAGGGATTTCTTCAGAAGAAAGGATTTATGACCATTCCTTGATGCTGAATCTCTTTGGATCTTGGGCCTTCATCTGTGCACTCTCCTTTTGAGCTTAACCCACAGGTTTTTGGTGAGGAGATTGGGATGGCTATGGCCAAAGTGTGATTTTGTGTTGATTTAACCATTTTTTGGTTCAATATGTACGTTAGGTCTACCAAGTCTTAGTTTCTTGGCAGACAGATATAGATTTAAAATAATCTAGTGCTTCCTGGAATCCATAATGCCATGCAGAAACAGCATCACAGCTCCACCACCATATTTAATGCTTGTGTTTTCTCTGTAGGTAGTTTTGAAAATATTACATGTCTTAATGATTGATCTTACTGTTTATATGTGCACTTTAAGTTATTTCCTTGTATCCATTCCCTGATTTGTTCAAGGCAACACAATTTTGCTTTGTTGCAATGGGACACTTTTGAATCTTTCCCTTGGTGATGGGGCATAAATTTATACCCCAGTGCAACAGGAAATCATTGATGACTGCTTAAACATTCCTTAACTCCTAAGCCAACTTAAAAGTGGTTAAATATATGTGGGATCATACTTCATTTACATTTGTTTATTTTCATATATAATATTATGACAACTAATAAACAGAATTTTTATAAGCCTTTTTGGCTTGGCTGCCAATAATTATGGAGGGCACTGTGTATTAGCTGCATCCATAATAAGTGATGTATGCTATACAGCCATCTATGTCACATACTTCATAACATGTTTTGATCATACTAACAGTGCTGGTAATTTCTGTCCCCACAGATGCTGTCAGTGTACCTCCACTTCCACCCAGGAACGTCCTGACCAGTGAAATCAGAGATTCCCATGCTGACTCTGGCTGGGCAGTGGAACCGAGTCATCCATCTGTCTTGGATATTTACCATCAGCGACTGCAACTCGTCGATATGTCACAGTACTAAACATCTTATTTTATAACTCTGCTATTATAACATTGATGAGTTCTTTTAAACCAAAAATGTTTATATTTCTCACATCCTACATTTTTTTTGCATTTTCCCAGAAGTACACTCTGTATGTGTCTCTTTTAAAAAATCAGGCTGATAGAAACATTTTTTATAGCTAGTGTGAATGGCCAGGGCTAAACTACTTGGAGATGAATGGGCAGATACACTGATCAGCCATAACATTAGAACCACAGAGAGATGAAGTGACAGAAACAGGGCACCTGTCGAAGAGTGGGATACATTAAGCTGCAACTGTCAATTCCTGAAGTCGATGTGCTGGAAGCAGGAAACATTGGCATATTTTGATGACAAGATAACTTGGTCAGACAGGACATCTCCAAAATGGCCTGGCTTGTGGGGTGTTTCTGCTATGCAGTGGTCAGTACCTGCCAAAGAAAAATACCTGCTGAACTGGCCACAGGTTCATGGGTGCCCAAGGCTTACTGATACGTGCAGGGAAAGAAGGCTAGCCTCACTGATCTGATTCTACAGAAAAGCCACTGTAGCATAAATGGGTGAAAAGTTGAATTATAGAAACTTGTCAGAACTCTGGACAATATTATACTGAGCAGCCTTGGTACTGACATTGATGTGGATGTTAGTTTCACATGTACCACCTACCTAAACATTGTGGCAGACCAAGCGCACCCCTTTATGGCAACAGTATTCCCTAATGGCTTTGGCTTCTTTTTTAACAGGATAATGCTCCCTGTCACACTTCAGAAATAGCTCAGAAATGGTTTGAGGAACATGAAAAAGAGTTCAGGATGTTGACTTGGCCTCCAAGTTCCCCAGATTTAAATTTGAGTATCTGTGAGATGTGCTAAACAAACTAGTCCGATCCATGGAGTCCTCAAGTCTCACTTTTAAAACTAGGGGTGCCAGATACCATAGCACACCTTCACAAGTCTTGTGGAATCCATTCCTCAACATTTCAGAGCTGTTTTGACAGCAGGAAGGAAACCTATACAAATAAGGCAGTTGGCAGTTTCAGTGTTGTGACTGATCAGTCAGTGCATGTGTAAATGCGTTGGTTTTCTCTACATCACAAAGACATTGCATTATGATGAGCTTTTTCTGCAGTTTTGTGTGCTTTGGGGATTGTAGCAGAGTGATTGCATTTTTAACTTTCATATACATACAGCACCAAAGCACAAAAAAACACATTTCCAAAAGGTTTTGGTGTTGGATTCACCTACATTCTGCATGTCTACCAACTACAGTTAACTGAGCTGTTGGATGTTTTGTAGCCTTTCTGAGGACCATCAAATTGCAATTCAGGATTACTTTTCCTCAGCTGTGGGTCTAGATGCTGATCAAGTTCAGAATGGAAACCCCACCCTCCCCAATCTGAAAAAACTTATGATGATGATCTGCAAGAGCCTCAACAGGTAAAGTCTCCTGAGATTTACCACTTTGCTGCTAGTCAGGACTTTTAAGCTCTAAAACCAACGTATCGTCAAATCACCACCAACCACATCACATCACATCACATTTGTCTTCTATTATAGTGAGATTTCTCGTACACTTCCAACTCTGGAGGCACTACAGAAACTTGTAGACCAACCTCAGTCCCCTGGAGGTGGGAGACTCAGGGGACAGGTTAGTGATCATGTCACATACAGTTTTCTTTATATTTTAATAAAGGATCATTTCAATTCAGTTAAAGTTAGAAAAGAATACATCATTATTTTTGTAATGTGACAGTAGGTAAAAAATAAAAATGAGGTAGATAACATTTCTGCTTTGCTTCTTTTTTTTAGCTGTCTATTGAGTCCAGCCAGTCTGTGGCTTTTAAGCTAGAGCAGCTCACCAAGCTGATATATTCAATAGAGGACAAGGTATGGCTTGAGTATGCATCATACATTATCATATCAATTGGCACTACAAGTATTACAGTCATAATGAATGCTAAAATAGAATTTTTATAATTTATTTCAAGTTTCCCCAAAAATGATACTTGAGTGGCAAACATTGCTTGTAGGGACATATAACAATACACCATATCTGTTTTTTCCACAGACTAAGAATGTAGTATTTGAATCTGTTGGTTATGAAGGAGGCCAGAGAAGGTCACTTATTCCATCTGTCACATTTGAAGTAAGGTTTATTAAAAGAATGACATCTACTGTATGTATAGCGCATTATGAAGCATGAGTGTAATGACTAGTGCTGTTTCTTCGTTGCACAAGCACACATTCATGTATACATGAGAGACGGTGCTGACTGTGTATCTCCTCAGTCTGTCATTGTGCTTCTGCAGTAAAAAATGTAAATGTGTTGCATCTCTAGTAGTTTGCTTTTCAAAGCCACATGCAAATACAGAGTGTCATGTTTGACTGTAAGTGAGATATTGTGGCAGTGCTTATGGAAAGTTGTGAACATTTTGGCATCTTTCCTACACAGAATCTGTCTAATGTTTCCATGTGCTCTTTGCTCACAGGTGAAACAGGACTACCTTACCATGTTAAACAAAATGTTCCTAAAGGTTGACGTGGAAAGTGGAAAGCTTTACTTCAAGAAGTCCAAAGAAGGTGCCGAGGACAAATATTTTGTGCACAATAAAAGTAAGTCTCCAGATACAGATATCAAGCGTTTGTGGTTCTAAAACGTTTGTGTTTGGTCTAGCATGGTGGCTAATACCATTTTCATAGTGCAGACTGGGGTTTGACTCCCAAGCAAGCGCATCATGCTAACACCAATAGGAGTCCTCAGGCAAGACTCTTAAAACTGCATTCATTGACACTGGTTAGCATGATTCAGTTTTATTCAGTCTGGATAAGCCAAATGCCAAATACATTAAGTGAAATATTGTTTCTTGTTTTACCCTCAAATAGGAAATAAATATACCGGTCACATGCTGTCACCATCTGTCTCATGTTGTGGACCAATTCTTTGAAACTCAATGTTATAAAATTCTCAAGCATTTCACAAAGAATTTGGTTGATTTTCCAGGATATTAATTGCAGTATACAGTCATCAGTCGCTGAGACATATTTAGCGTAGTTCTGCACATTAACATGAGTTGGTTTACCCAGAAGGAATGACTAATGCTGAACATCTTTCCAGTCTTGCAGTTGGTGAAGTCCCAGAAAATGCAGACCAAATTAGTTGTAGTGGTGGAGACGGAGAAGGAGAAGACTCAGCGCAAAGAGTTCATCTTTAATGACCCGAAGGTGAAGTTCCTGTGCTAATAGTTTGCTTTTGCTGTCTCGTCACTGCTCAAAATGTGTGATCATCTCAATCTCTGCCGTTTCCCCAAAACACTTTCATGCGTTAAATATTACAGGGCTTGAGTCACATGGAGTCTCTTTCTGTGTGTGTGTGCGTGTGCGCGTGCGCGTGGGTGCGTGCGTGTGCGTGTTTGTGTGCGTGTGTGTGCTTGTTCTGTGTATCTAGAAAAGAGAAGGTTGCTGTCAATTACTTCAGCAGATGAAAAACAAACACTCAGGCAAACCTGAACCAGATATGATCACCATCTTTGTTGGCACGTGGAACATGGGTAAGGCATCATTTAACTCAGGTTCTCACAGTGAAACCTAGTCCTTCAAACCAATCTACAACTCTTAACAGTATTCTCTAACCTCTAGCAAAGTGCAGAAGCCACAGTGTGTTGTGTTTCTCTGAAACTGATAAGGCTTTTATTCAGTATTCATTTATACTGCTGCTTCAGCACATTGATTATACACTCAGATGTGTGTTGCTCCTCTATTCACAGGAAATGCCAACCCACCCCATAACATTTCGTCCTGGTTTCAGTCCAAGGGTCAAGGGAAGACCCGCGATGAGACAGCCAATCACATTCCTCACGACATCTACGTTATTGGAACGCAGGAGGACCCACTCGGAGAGAAGGAATGGATAGATATATTAAAGGGCGGTCTCAGGGACATCACCAACATCAGCTTTAAACAGGTATTGCTCTACTGCTCAATGTTAAATTAGTCTTAGAATTGCTCTTGTTTTGTCATGGTTTTGTATGTTTTGATCTTGAATTCTAAGTACACTGGTCTTTAATTCAGTCTATTTTAATTTGAACTGATGATTATTATGATTGCTTCATATTTTCACAGGTTGAATTTGATTTGTTCTACCGTTCTCTTCTGTGCACTTCTACAGTGTATGTGTGTGTATCTGTGCATTTGTACGTATCCTACAAGTTGTATAGGCCATAAAGAAAATCTTGGGACACTTTACTTTCCTGTATACAGTAACGCCCTCTAATTCAGTCTCGCAGATTTTTTTATGAGACCCGATCTAATAATTGTTCACGGAAACTCCCACACATTCGTGGAAACCTCAGATATTCTCCGCATTTTTTTGCTTTCGTGACGTCCGGTCCTCATCCGCCATGCCCCTCATCCTCGTGCTGGTTGTTTATGTTTGAGCACGATGGTTAGCAAAGCAATCAAACACCTGAATGGAATGAGTCTCCACCGCTCAGCGCTGTGCCCAAACATAAACAGCCAGCACGAGGACGAGGGTTTTCGTGGCAATATATAATTTTTCATGCATTTTAGTGCTAAATTATTAAGAGTTTTGTAACATAAATATTAGTGTAAATTCAGCTACATTTCCATATAAAATATAACTATACATTTTTTGGTACTGTCCAGAGAACAGTCTTGGGCTGGTGAAATACCACTGTACTCAGAGGCGGGAGGTTTGAAAGTAGCCAATTCGAGAACGTTGTTTATTTCTCCTTGCTGCTGATTGGCTGCTGCCCTGTGACGTATCCCTCGCGGCTGCAGTCCAGAATTTCCCCCGTGGAGAAACTTGTGTGTTTCTCTGAGTGTTCTTGTGTTTTTCGGTTTGTTCTTCTTAAAGCCCTGTATTTTTATTACTATAAATTAAATGTATTTATTACTGTGTTTACCTGCTTATACCAAAGAAAACGTGTGTGCATGAAATACAGTACAGTATATACAGGAGTACCATCATTTTATATTCTAGCACTGTGGTAGCAGTTCAGTGGTAGCAGCACTTTTAGAGGGTGGTGGTGGCCTAGTGGGTAGGATACTTGCCTCTCGACCAAAAGGTCATGGGTTCAAATCCTATCTTCAGCACCACCACTGGGTTCCTGAGCAAGACCCTTAACTCCAAGTTGCTCCAGGGAGACTGTCCCCTGTAGTTAGGGAATGGAAGTCGCTTTGGATAAAAGCGCCTGCTAAAATGCCGTAAATGTAAATGCACTGATGTTGGACAAGAAGGCCTGGCTTGCAATCTCTGTTTCAGTTCATCCCAAAGGTGTTGGATGTGGTTGAGGTCAGGAGAGCTCCACACTGAACTCATCCAACCATGTCTTTAAGGACTTTGCTTTGTGCACTGGGGCACAGTCATGCTGGAATAGAAAAGGACCTTCATCATGGTGTTGTCCAAAATGGTTTGGTATGCGGAATCATTAAGATTACCCTTCACTGGAAGGAAGGGGCTTGGCCCAAACCCTGAAAAACAGGCATGTCCCTATACTTTTGTCCATGTAATGTGGAATACCTAACAAACTCCCTTCTCAGTGTATGTGGCCGAAACGTCAGTGCAGTGTTGTCTTGAGTTTCAATGTTGTTGATTTGCGTGGACTCCTTCCCGAGTTGCTATAAATGAGCTAGATATTCCAGAAGTTTAATTATTTAAGTGCATAGTCTCTATAGGATACACACCCTTCTGATTGGTTCTTTCATGCAGAGTTTTGACTCATGCTTCCTGTGATGTATGATGGTGTCTAATTGGGATGATTTTCTCACCTACTTGCTTTATCTTAATTAGAGGCTGATCAGGAAGAATGACACTCAATTCTAATTCTAATCTGTACCACAGCTGGCTGTCTTTTTTTTCCTCTCTCTCTCAGACACACACATACACTCTCACATACCAGGAAAACAACTTCACAAATGTCACTCAGGATGACTCATAGACTCCACAGAAATGTGCAGATGATACAGCGTGTTTCATTTAATTTTCTAAGTGGTGACTGTGTATTCCGCTCTCCATGAGCTCCTTTCCCTCCTGTGCTGGAAAGCAGAGGTGAAGGTAGAGGGCGAGAAAAGTAAGCCCCCCAGCCCCCATTTAGCCCATTTACATTCTAACTGGCTCTCTTAAAATTCCAGTCAGAATGACTACTTGAATCTGATTGCTGACTTGAATCCCATATACTTAAAACTAGTAGAACCCTGTGACCTAATTGGCTTGTAGATTCTCACAGTCTGAGCATGCTTTGTAGAATTTTGCAGTCCAATTGGTTACTTGGATCCTGTACTTTAATGGCAGTGGACTATTACGATTTGCTTGTATAATCGTTCAATCTCATTACTTACTGGAATCCTACGCTCTGATTGGCTAGTCCAATTCTATTTCAATCTTACACTCTGATTAATTTGTTTGAATCCAGGACTTTGCATGACCTTTTGAATTCTCGGATTGGCTGACCAAATTCTAAATGGTTCCGATTGACTGTGAGAATCGAATGCTCTGAATCGTGCTTTGATAGAAGCTTACCCAGATGGGGCTCAAACATGCAACCTGATAAACCAGAGCTGAATAATGACTAACACATAAACCACTACACCACACAGCTGCCAACAGCTTGTCATTGCAGAATAAAAAGCGCAGATGGTGTTGTTGGATTCAAATCCAGCTCCTTCGCACATGCGTTCATTGGTCCAGAAATGAAGTTGGACCCGATTCAGCCCCTCCATATCGTCGGAAGTCACTATACGACATATACTGGTGAAATCTTCTAGTACAGACTACTCGTTTCTGATCTAAACTATAAAATTATTATGAAAAGAATGTCTAGAATTATTTTGTGGTAATATGTCCTTTCTGTCAGAATCACAGTCTGTAAACCATTCTTTAGTCTGCAGCTGTGTTGGGAAGTGCTGGTTTGATGTCTGCATATCAAACTCCTTGTAAATATCATGATTTGGGTCTGCTCTATTATATTTCACCATGCTGTGGTACATAATGGCATAACACAATAGGCTTTTCTGAGATTTGTGGGAATATTGTCAGTACTTAAAAAACACTGAATAACAGCATGCATCATTAAAAGATGATAATCAACCCTGTTTAACCGATGTCTCAGCAGTGTGGTGTGAACAATATGCTGAATAAAAGCTATTGTGCTCATAGTTTTTAATGTTTTTCTTTTTTTTTCTTCAAATGGTGCATTCTGTCTGAGTCAGATTTTCAGACTTCATAAAAATATTGTTAAATGTATTGTACATAATGTACACTATAAAAGAATTGGGTCAAACCTCTTAGATATTGAATTCAGGTGGCCCTCTATTCCAGCATGACTGTGTCCCAGTGCACAAAGCGAGCTCCATAAAGACACGGTTGGATGAGTTTGGTGTGGAAAAACTTGACTGGCCACACAGAGCCCTGACCTCAACCCCATCCAGCACTTTCGGGATGAACTGGAACAGAGATTGTGAGCCAGGCCTTCTCGTACAGCATCAGTGCCTGAACCTCATAAATGAACCTACAGAATGAATGGACACAAATTCCCACAGAAACTCCAGTAGCTGCAAAGGGGGACCAACTCCATATTAAAGTCTATGTATTTGAATGCAGTGTCATTAAAGTCCCTGTTTGTGTAATGGTAAGGTGTCCCAATACTTTTGTCCATGAAGTGTATTTTCAATTTTTTTTTTTTTTTTGCAAAATCCCCCTTCTGTGTTGATTTCAGTTTTAGTTAATTCACCCACTGAAGACTTCACTGAATTTGATAATGCAAGAAGTGAATAGGCACTTAATAACGCTCGACTGTTTTCAGTCTAGCTGTGGAACAAGGACACTGAATTGTTATTCACTGAATTATTTGTTATTTTGTGTTCTTATCTTAGGTGTGATTCAGAGATGTACTCCAGTGAAGTACCACTACACTTCATCCATCCTTCCCCGAAACCTGCCTGTCAACATCACTAAGACCATCCGGCAGGACGAGTGGCATGCTCTGCGTAAGTCTTAAACAAACCCCAAGGTGATCGCTGATGCTTTTGTCCAAACTGTCTACATGGTCTGGCCCACAAGTCAAGCAGAAGAGGCAAAAATGTCAGATTTAGTTGTTTAGTTGTAAGCTAAGATTACAGCACGAGGGAAAATATTATCATTTCAAGTGCACCTCAATATAAAGACCCTATTTACTGTTTACTGTTGTTTATCATGTATACCACATATAGACAGTAGATATAGCAGGAGGTGTGGGATAGAGGGGATGCCGAGCACATAGAAATGTTTCCAGCAGAAACACTGCTAGTTTAATCTCAAATACCAACTGAACTGAAAAAAAATGATACATTCAATTAGGACTGGGACATAAGCAATTTATCCAAATCCATAAAATCTGTGCACTTAGATAGTCGATAACTATTAATAAGTACTGATTTTTCAATATTTATAACCACTGATATTTTGCAGTAATGTTCAGTAAAACCTAGGACAGGTTTGTTTGGGCCAGAGGGGAGTGTTCAAAGATTTTTCACATTTAGATTGTGATTAATAAAATTTTAATGTGTTAAAAAAAAAAAAAACCTGCATTTTTAATCCATTGATGTGATCTCAGGACATAAAGATGTTCTGACGACATCTAAACATCTTATAAAATAGGACATTCCCAGCACTACATTAAAGTCACTCAGGTCAAATGTGTACGTTCCATGATGAATAAAATACAAATTGTCCAAATGTGTAAATATTTGTAAAGATTTATTTACAAATTTGTAAATATTTGTAAATATTTGTAATTTTGTTGGTGTATTGTTTGTATTGGAACATGATGTACACATTGGAATCTGGTACATGCATTGCATTACATGATTTTTCCACATGTGGACAGTAGTTCTAATTAAAGTTGTATAAATTTGTAATACAATGAAGCAAAATGATTCATAACCTGTGAGGAGGCGCTGAGTCACCGTGTACGTGTGATGCCTGAGCTGGCGGAGGTTTAATAGTGATTAAAGCGAGCGCTGCTGTGTGTGTAGATCTGCGGAGGATGACCGCAGGCTTCGTTGGCATGGCCGTCTCCATCATCCTCTTCGGATGGATCATCGGGGTGCTAGGCTGTTGCCAGCAACATGATCTCATGCAGTATGTAGCTGGACTACTCTTCCTCATGGGAGGTAAGTGTGAATGCACACAAGTGCATTATCCATAAAAATACTGAGCTTGTGTATTTATAGCAGTATTAGACTATGAAGCGATTTCTTATACTGCCGTGCTCCGATTACACAACAGGTCAAAATCATCAGAGATAAGTTTATGTGGGTTTTGTGGTGTTTTTCATGCTGATTTCAAATCTGTGTTTAGTTTTTCCCGCACGTACAGTTTTTGTGATGAAGCTGGTTATATATTGCATGATAGTGGTGTAATTATCATATAATAATCATATACTAAGTGTTTTTGAAGAAACAGTGGTGTCTGACTGACACTGATCATTATAGCTAATGAATATTTTCAGTGTGAAGTCAGACAGACTCACACTGTGCCAAACAGTTGCTTGATTGGTGTCTGTGGTTTAATAAAAACCACATGTGGGTCTATTGCAAATCTAATATTACTCATAATCCAAAAAGTTGATATGACTGGAAAAAAAACTGAAAGCAGCTCTGAAATCAGCAGGAAAACCTGGTTTAGAAAAGTGTGTTGTGGTTTCTGATGATTACCAAAAATAAAGTTTTTGTTGACCTCCGTAATAAGATAATTGACTAGAGGTCAGGTTGAAACAGAGAGTACAATAAATGTCAGGACAGAGCAGAATGGAAAAAAAAACAGAATAAAGTTGGAAGGTCAGGACAAAATAAAGAGTGGAGTAGAGGTCAGGGCGAAGGAAAGCAAAGAGATCAGGATAAGAAATGGAAGCATTAGCTGCTACAGCTGCAGCAGCCCTTTAACGACACTGGGGTAAAGTCGACTGATCACAGAGCCGGTCAAAACGCCAAAATGTGCAAAGTGTAAAGTGGCCATTTTTGTCTTGTGTGAACATTGCAACACGCCACACCATAACGCAGCACACAGTGTAAACAGTGTGAAATTCTCTGCATTTAATCCATTCAAGTGAAGCAGTGGGCAGCCAGCATAAAAACCTGGTGCCCGGTGCCCGGTGCCCAGTGCCCAGGGAGCAGTGTGTGGGGACGGTACCTTGCTCACGGTGGCTTCAGTGGCGCTACTGACAGTCCTGGGATGTGTGTTTGGTGTTCCTGGTAGTTTTGGATCACAGCGAGTGCATATATGTGTGTGCATTATTGATGCTAATGCTGTGGCGAATTTTCACGCTCTGTTTTTCTGACCGTGACCACCTGTTTGCCGCTGGCGGCCGTCTGAAGTTTTTTCTGTGTTGAAGTGTGCGATATACCTGGTGCCTCGGCAGAAGAGTGGAGTTAGAAGGCCCTTTAATTTTAAATGTTCGTGCTCAGGGCGCTCAGTTCTCCACTTCCCAGCAGATAGCTGAGAAAGTTTGATTGGCTGGTTCATCACTGACAGCATGTCTAAACAGAGCAGCCTGATCCTCAACATCTAATCATGTTTCAGAGCAGCTGAGTGATGCTCGTGACTCAGGAGCTTTGTGCAGAATTTTTTTTTTTTTAATTTGATTGACTCTGCTGTCCTTCTGTTGCTTTGTGTATTGCAGCTTTCACCTATGAAACTAGGTTCTCTGGAGAGATTCCACAAAATTAATTGGTTTCAATAAGTGTCTATGATGCCAGTTTGCTCATTTTTATTGACAGAACCTGTTTATTGTTCAGATTATATTCTTTTTAAAAACTGTCTCTCTTATTGGGAAACTTTAGCAGGCCCCCTTACAGGAACACATCAGACGTCAGACACACTCCCATTAGTGTAAAAGAGATTTTCCTCGAAAAAGGTTCAGCTGGCGATCCAACTGCAAGACCCTCCCTTTCTGACCTGTGTGGGATGTGATTGGATAGAGCTGTGATGTTAAAATGTGAAGGGGTGGGGCTATCCCAGAGCACTCTGTTCTGAGCACTTGTGTTAGTGTGGTGTGTGCTGCAGCCAGAAAGAAGAGGCAGAAGGACAGAGAGAGGAGAGAGACTGCATCCGTAGAGAGAGGGAAAAGAGAGAGAAGGGTCGAGTCGTGTAGAGGGAAATATGAATGGGATGAATGGAATTCCGTTCCTTCAGATGATTCAGAGAGGCTGAGTGAGTGAAGGACTGCTTTAATGTTTTTGTCTTTTCCCCCTTACTATCAGTTGCATCATAGCTGGGGGGGGAGAGAGCGCGCGCAGCAGACGAGTTCGAGAGCAAGATCAGACAGAAGGGAGCAGGCAGGACAGAGTATGTGTAGAAGAGTGTGAGTGTTTGTGTCTGTAGAGATTTGTGCTTATGTGTAGAGGAGTGTATGTACTATGCTGCCTTAGCACAGGTTAATGTTCAGCTCTGACCACAGCAAGTATGTGTATCTGTCTGTAGGGTAGGCTTGTGTGTGTGTGTGTGTGTGTGTGTGTGTGTGTGTGTGTGTGTGTGTGTGTGTGTGTGTGTGTGTGTGTTTCTC
>JBBJLS010000109.1:10666750-10686041 GCA_037577275.1 Bryconaethiops microstoma
AAGGAAATCTTGATACTTTTTTACTGCTTTCTTGTTCGTTTGAGTTTATTCTAATGTTCACTTGTGTTTTTGCTGGCTGAAAGAAACCCACTGCTGATATAAACAGATTCAAACAATTTTCATAGGTGCCTAAAACTTTTGCACAGTACAGGTACTATACATACAGATCTCTCTTTTATATACATACCTGTTTAAAGGGCCCATTTCTTTCATTTGCCTTGTATTGTATTGTATTTTTCATCCTGAAATCCATTCATAACGTAGTTTTTTTTTCGTACCAAAAGTAGATCTAATTAATTTTTACAGGACCATTTTGCAAGTCCTCTTGATCCTCTACAATTAAACAGGCTGTTTTTGTTACTTGTTTCTTTAAGATTGATATATAAGTAAATAAAGTCTGTTTCGACTGGCCCCCAATAGTGCTCCATTCTAAAAATTAGTTTGGGTTGCAACACTGCTTAAAACTTCAGAAGGAATGACTGGGGCTAAATACTTGTTGATTAATGTAGAGGATATTTGGTTTTTGTGATGTCATAGAAATGGTGATTTCAAAACAGACTGTTTTTACAGCTTAGTTTCTATTCATTCCCTTTATTGACTGGAATAAATAGTATGTTCTGAAACTTGTTCAATTAAACTCTTTTTTCAAGAATGTGAGTGTTTCCATGGTATGGGCCCTTTAAACAGAAAGCTTCCTTCTTTCAGTCTGAAAAACTGTGACCATGGCTAAATTTGTTTCTAACTCTAGTTCAGTGGAAGACAATTAAATTTAACAGACGCTGAAAGATGGTATTGAGGTTTGCACACCTTAGTGTGCATAAATTATCACACAGGCTCAGCCTTCCTCCTAACTGTCTCACTAACAGACCAAATATAACTTGCCATCGTGGTGTGACCGTGTGCTGCACAAGTCTTATCCCATGGTGCATTTGGCCTGCCATTCATATGGTTAGTAGATTTTAAGCTCAGTGTTTTGTAAGGTGGAAAATAATGCAATGCTTTATAGTAAACATCTTAAACCTTTGCCACTGTTCAATTTGAATTTTTACAAAACCTTTCAGGATGCACAAGTGACATCATGACAAGTGACCACTCACCTGTATTTGCCACATTTGATGTTGGTGTGACTTCACAGTATGTCTCAAAACATGGTAAGACATTTTTCAACTAGTTAAGTTCATACAGTCGTATGGAAAAAGCTCCTGGTGAACTGACGTTTGGCTGATGTTATTAATTGAAGTGAAAACTAAATGTACCGCATTACGGCCTGTAATATGACCACCACACGAGTTCTAGGGATGTTATACAGTCTTCTTGTGTTTTAAGTAATGTGTGTTACTGTGAGTGATGATGCTTGTGGTAATTATAGACTGATATGGTGTTGAATTTTGCCTGGCCATTGGTGGTTGTTTTGCTGAGCAAGGCAAATGGAGCTTTAGTAGATGTGAGTAAATGTAGCCAGGTGTAAGCATAACAATTTCAAAATTGTTTCTGAGATATTGAAATATTTTAGAGAGTGTACCCATACACCGAATTTGTCAAAATTCAGCATGCTTCCAAAGAAAGTGGTTGTGACGCAAGTTTATACCTTTGCATCACAAGATACTGGCAATAGTGTTCATGCACTGATGTTATTCTAGTAGGTATTCTATTCCACAAATGAGCTGGGGTTATGTGCCTCCTAGAGGCCAACACACCAAACACGTTTTGACATTCTTGGTGAAACGGTTGTCGAGCTATCGCGCAAAAATGACTTTGTGCCTACCACACTTCAGAGAATGCAGTACATCTCCTGTAGATTCTACAAATGCAGTAGTTTTAGATTACATTTTTAGAATATATTTGAAATCAATCAAATATACTTATAATACCCACTGATTCCTTAGCAGAGCATCAAAAAGGCTGAATATAATCTTTTATGTTCAGATGGAGAAACGTCATTCTCTTCTACGAGCTAAGATAGGAGGCATTCTCACTTTCTTTGGAAGCAACGATGCCAAAAGACCGTAATCAGTCAGCTGAATCTGTTTTATATACCATATACAAATCAGTTCGAAATACATTAAATGAAATACAGAACGAGCGACTGCAGTTAGCTAAACGATTGTCACTACTGTCTATATTTTAGTGAGGCAGTTACTCTGTTGAAAGGATATGGAAGAAAACACAGTACACTAGCTTTTACCTTATAATTGTCTCTTGAGCTGGATAATGGATAATGAGCTCCACATTTTCCCTTCAGATCCAACAAAGGAGTCTCAGGGTGCAATCAAATTCATGAACTGTGTTGCCACTCTAATGACTAAATCCAAGACAAAGTTCTTCATCGAGTACCACTCAAGCTGCTTAGAAAGTAAGGAACCTGCTGTTTCACATTACTTTCAAGAGCAAGTCCACTTGTTATTTAAGCCTGAAGATATATTGGTGTTATTTACTTCAATTTCTGTTTGTTGAATGTAATAGAGTTTGTTAGAGGTCCTGAAGGAGAGAATCAAGAGTCCATAGAGGGTTATATAAAGGTTCGATTTGGAACACAAATAGAGGTAATTTGATACATGTGCAGCATAATTTTGTTCTCATGTGACTGGACAGAATGTTCTGTAAATTACCAGACGTGATGCCAAAGTAAGTGAATTACTTTCTTCATTTTTTTTTACAGCTCACGCCCATCATCTCAGACCCAGAGTACTTACTAGACCAGCACATCCTCATCAGTGTAAAGTCTGCAGATAGTGATGAATCCTATGGTAGGTGTCTTTACAATACACACAAGTCATTGTCTTGTACTCCAATGATTTGAGTGTGTGCTAATTAAGTCTGCCTAGTAAAACTTCACTTAACTGCCTCTTAACGTCAAGACCTCTAGGTGAAACTCCAAGCTCGTTTCGTATCTCCCACCCACAACATCCTATTGCGTAAACTGATGCTCAGGAATAGTTTCTTTCTGACTAGAAAACACCAGTTCTCATCTGTCTGATGTGTCTCCAGGTGAGGCTTGCGTGGCTCTACGCGCTGCAGAGTTCTGTTATTCAGAGTTTGAAGTCATGCTCACACATCATGGAGAACGCACGGGTGCACTGTCTGGAGGCATCCAACTACGCACCTCAGAGGGGAAACAGACAGAGAAGCTATATGGTGAGTGGACAAACCACCTTCCTGAATTCTTATCTGTTCAGCCAGTGTAGTCTTTCACTACACTGTGCCTGTACACTGTCCTCACACTCCGATATCCAGACAGTACTCTTCATATCAACCTCAAACAACACTTTCATTTCTGATTCCCACCCACAAATAAAGCAGTTTCACTGCATCAGATGATGTGCTTATAAATTCATGAAGCCATGCTTCCTGAGCACTTGCTTGAAATGACTGTTTTTTATTTGTGCTGTTTTCTTACTTTCGCTTCACTTGAAATTACAGACTGAAACCATATTTCCATTCCATTTTATTTCACGTTCCATTTTGTTTATGCATGTATTTAAAACTTTTAACCAGTAAATGACATATTGACATAAATAAGGGACATTTAACTGCCAGACCCTGGAAAACACAAGTAAAGTGCACAAACATATCACCTGACAACAGGGACATTGCTGTTTTATGGGCATTAAATCATAGACATACCGTTCATAAAACTGAAATGCAATATCACAGTATACCAGATAATATGTTATCCAGCCCGGCCATCAGGTATTTACATTGTTGTTCTTTAAATTAACTTTTTTAATAACTATTTTTCCAATTTGAACTAATATGAAATTGATTAGTGAAATGGAATATGCTCATACTTGCCTCAACACATTCACATAACAACTCAGAATTGTCCATTCCAAGGGCAGTTCCAGGGGGGGCTACACTAATAGTACTAAAATTAACTGCTTT
Organism: Bryconaethiops microstoma; assembly: GCA_037577275.1. Lineage (NCBI taxonomy): Eukaryota > Metazoa > Chordata > Actinopteri > Characiformes > Alestidae > Bryconaethiops > Bryconaethiops microstoma. The sequence goes on from JBBJLS010000109.1 coordinate 10,670,633, forward strand.
GAAAAAAAAAAAACAGTTTTACAACATCTATTTACATCAGTAGAAACATCTAATTTACATTTTTATGTGGTTCTCAGCTCCTGGGGGCAATAATCAGTCGATTGCTTAGTAAAGTTCTCCCATGTTCCCACCACCAATACCAGCTTTTATGATCTTTCTTTCTTTTTTGGCCATTTGTCACGCATGATTACACCCCACCACACCACAGCACAGTGTGAACAGTGTGAAATTGTTCCATTTAATTCATTCACCCGAGAAAAGCAGTGGGCAGCCGATAACACAGAGCCTGGTTGGGACGGAAGCAGTGTGTGGAGATGGTACCTTGCTCAAGGGTACCTCAGTGGTGCCACTGGCAGTCCTGGCATTCAAACCCACAGCCTTCCGATCACAGGGGCAACTCCCTAACTACCAGGCCACAAGCTGCAACAGATATTCTCATCTACTGACCGTTATTTAGTTGCAAAGATTGCACTTTATTTGATAAGCCCTGAATTTTAATAGTTAAAATGTCAAGATACGTTATGATGTGCAGTTTTAGACGAATAATTAAGACAGATTTGATCAGTTGTGTTTTCTTCCCTGCAGACTTCATTAAGGTTGGAGATGACTCAGGGGCCAGTAAAGGCAAATCAGGAGACAAGTAAGACTCATTTTCCTAATTTCTACAAACATATTTGATCTTGATTCGAAACTTAAGTATAAGATGTAAGGAGTCTTTGTCAATTTATAGATCATCTATGGCCCTGCCTACTGATATTAGCAACCCCAGTTATATGGGTTTCAAGAGCAGCAGTGTGTCCTCTCCAAAAAAGACTGGATATGACCATTCTATGTACAGCCCAACAGGCAAGGCCTCCAGTCCTGTGTGAGTACAACAAGGCATTTCATTTATTGCCTTCATTTTCAATTAAAATTGATCATGTTTTTATTTCAGTTTTTTGTCAGTTTGTATGTTTGTTTGTATCTCCACCTGGCTGTCGTTGTCCACCCTTAAAAAGCACTTAAGTGTATGGTTTGTGAACTGCTAATTAAAAAAAATAATTAATTTATTTTAGAACTGAGGATGGTCAGCCAGCAGAAATGTTTGACAACCCTCTCTATGGCTCAAGGGAGAAGACACGAAGTGGCAGGGATCAGGAAATCTCCAGAAAAGACCACTTGCCTCCCCCAGAAATTTTTGCATTCCCCAAAGCCACAGATCCCCCTATCCCGACACCTCGCAACCGGTCTTTCACCTGCTCTGAAAGCAAGCAACAGAATCCTTCTTCAGCTCAGACTCCCAGCTCCAGTGGCAGCAACAGCAACAATCTGCTGCCTCCCACCAAAAAGCCTGTGGTTCCCTCTCGCTCTGAGGGAGGGATGATGATGTCCAGTAGACCACCCCTGCCTACAAAATTCCGCCCTGGTCAGCCAATGGACCTCCAGCTGCAGCCCAAGCCCAGAGACTATAGAGATAGCTCAGAATTACCCGGCAAGATCCGGCTGCCCACCAGACCCAGCCAGCCACTGCCCAAAGACGGTACGAAACAAAGGATGGAGATAGAAAAAAAGTTGCTACAAAGTGTTCTTTAAGTGATGCCACAGATGAACCACTTTTGATTTCTTAAAGAAACCTGTTTGAAAAGGAGATTTGTGAGTGTGACAAACTTTTTTAAACTATAAAGAATCCTTCACATAATGTAAAGGTTCTCTACCAATTGAATGTTTCCTTCTCGAAGGTTATGTTGTCTCATTCACAAGAATAAGAACCATTCATTAAATGGTTCTTTAGGGAGCCAAAAGTGATTCCTCTATGATGTTGTGTAAAGAACTGTTAAAGGACCTTTATTTTCTTAAAAGTGCAAGAGAACAAGATTATCCTTTTAAACCTCAAAGGCCTGACACTGGATTTAATATTAAATTTCATTGCTGACCTGCTGGCCTGACCTCTTTGAAAACAACTCTTTGAAACATTTATATACAGGCTGTGCCAAAATTATTGGCACCCATGTTAAATAATGCTATACAAAAAGCTGTGGAAAAAACACTTGTGGATAATTGGCTCAATCATGCACTGAAAATATCAATATATAAAGGTGTATAAAACCATTACTTGAAGTAAACTGTCCATGAAAAAAACAACTTTTAGCAAAAACATTTTATATAAGACCATGTGTCACAAATACTGGCACCCTTAGGCATTTCTATGACAAAAAAACAAAACAAAAGTTCTATTTCAGTCCACCTGACAGTTAAGGGACTCAAACAATCCCACATGACTTTCACTGGGTTACAAATATGAGGAAACACAGAGGTCAGATTTTCCTAATCACTAGTCAATATTGGAAAGATTAGATATTTAAATGAAATGTTCTGACCTTCACTAATGAGACAGCAGCTATAAAAGGCCCATACCCACTGTTAGGTCAGTGATTAGGAAGACCTAACCACAAACATAAGTGCATTAGTTAAGAATGGTGGAAGATCTGTGATAGTTTATCCTCCAAAGGCCTAGGAACTTTCTTAGTATACATGGACCTCATGAATTACCAGGAGATTTTAAATGAAAATTCAGCTACTCCTGGAGAGTTTAATAGAGAACTCTGAAGGATCTAAAGAGACTGTCCACTGAGCAGTGTTCTCAGATTGCTTGCTCTGTATTCTCCAGTCTCAATGAAGCTTTACAGGAGAAGAAACATTGCTGTTATCTTGGCAAAAGCAGTTTGCATAAAGAAAAAATTATTATTATTATTATTCACAATAATAATAATAATAAAAAATAAATAAATAAATAATAATAATGTTCATTTCTCCCTGTCCCCAGTGCACCATGAGATGCCCCAGCCTCCAAAGACGGGTCGTCCACTGAAATGAGCAGAAAACCTTCTCTGTTGCCATACTCCTGGACACTGGAAATCAAGAGACCAAATTAACCAAAAAAGCACAGTGAAAGCAAGCTGATATTTCCCCCTGATCTCGCACAAACTCTTTTCTTTTCATGTCAAATTGAATATATTGTAAATGTACAGTGCACACAATTTATGATCTTTTATTGGTGGGTAATCTGTTACATGGTGCATAATAGTAAGCAATACTTATCCAAGACATCAATACACAGATTAATTCCAGAGAAACAGGTATTGGACTCTCACAAAAATGTCATTATTACTGATACTGATTACTGATGCAGATGACTGGCCCTTATTGGCCTGAAGTTACTTTTCATTGCTTTTCCATGTTCACAAAACTGCAGTCTGACTCGGTTACATGGGATTATGAGTGTAATTACCCTGATGCTGGACTAACCAGAAGCATACAGGGACAGTATTTTATCAAGCATCTAAACCATTTTGTCATATCTCACCATTTTGGAATTTGGATTTCAAGTCTTGTACCTGCATTCTTACAAATAAAGGTTCTAAAAATGATTTAGAACCACTTGAGTAATCACTCGAGAGACTATAGAAGAACTATATTTGTAAAAACAAAATGCGTGAGAGTGCAGAACCTGTTTCTACAGTTTAAAGAACTCCTTGTTATGTAAAAATTCCAGTTAACCTAGAATCATGTATCAGGTCCGAGAATCACTGAGGAACCTTTATTTTTTATAAGTCTGGCCACCATTTATGAAAGCATCCGTATTAGTCTAGTTCTGATCAGATCACCATCAGTTACTTCTTGTGCATTTATACCTTGCATTAAAACTCTCAGAAGTCTTTGTACACCATCCACAATGAGTCTGAATTCCATTTTTTTCTCCTAGCTTTCTATTAACTGTCAAAATTCCTTTGGATAGGCACCTGTTGATGCTTTACACTTCCTTATTTTGCCTTCAACTTGAATTAAACTAAATATCTTATCAATTCACCCAAAACTACTTAAAACACTCACTCTAACCCTAACCTTAATCTCAATGTGAAAACTTTGTTCTAACCCTAACCCTGAGAATCAACTGATTTTCACTGGGTAGTTTGACAATTTGTTGACAATCCAAACTGAAACATAGATTTATGATTAGAATGCTAGACACAATGCACCCAGTATGTAATCGGGTTCAAATACATGCAAAGTATTGCTTTTTCAGTCTAGGCCTAAGCACTTTCACTTACGTCACTTTCACTTAAGAAGAACTCAGTTGTGGTTAAGAGGTTAATAGGATAAAGATTATTCGTATTCAAACACATCACAAGTTCAATTGTTGGCAAACCATGATAACATAGATGATTCAAATTAGTAATCCTTAATACAGTCCAGGTAGAAAACTGAATCAAAAACCAAAACTGAATCAAAAACCAAAATCAGGAGTAAGGCTTGAGGCATTATCAACAAGAATCAAAGTTAATGCAGAAACACAGAATTCAATAAACTGTGAAAGACAATACGTCACAAAAATAGTTTCTACACTGCGGTCATATGCAGTGCTGCAAACAGGAAATCCTTATGTAGATCTAATTCTTGTCCATAGGTCCCCCAGCAGCGACAAAGGTGAACTGGGACCCAAGTTGTCACAACAGGGCTAATAACTTTTATCAAAACATTCTGTTTATTGAAGTCAGTTGGAGCAATATGAGTTAAATGAAGAGTTTGTCTTGACACTCTGTATTATTATCCACATGTCACATTTACTTTACCTTAATAGAATTCTCACTGTGTGTACTGAATGAAAAGGTAAAGATTGGCTGAGTTGACCATTTTTCCCTAATGCAAAACTGTGCTAAGTTTACCGGCTATATGAGCAAAGTCTATTGTAAAATATCAATGTGCAGTGTTTTTCTCTATTTTAATCAATATTTTTCCATGTCTGTGATTATGATATGAATAAAAATGCCTGAAGAACTGCAGTATGTCCAAGGACTTGGAATGGTCATGTAACACCCATTATGCCATTAAGCAAGCACTTGTCTGTAGCCAGACTTCACATTTTTATGGAATAAATTATTTAATTGTGACAAAAAGACGGTACAGTAGTAGAAGTTACACCAATATGGACACTGAAGGCCAGTAATAACAGGCTTTATTCTTCCTGTGCATTTAAACTGATGCTGAATACATGAATATTTTATAGAATGTAGAACTTCGACCTAGATCTGGCTAGAAGAGCATTAAGGAGAAATATAACTGAATGTTACAAATACAGTAAAATGAATTAATCATGAAATATTTGTAAAACATTGGTCAAATCGAAACATCTGTCCAGTGCCGACTATTTTTAAAAGTAAACCATTGCTTTATATCTCCACAAAACTTTCTATCTCCAAAATGTTTATTGCTTACAATAGAGATTAATGAAAAAAAATCTTTAATTTCCTTGCAATTTAAGGCCATTTATATTGGTCTGTTCTTTATTGTTTCACCACAGCTTAAGGGTCATCTAAAAAAAAAGTTAAAAAGGACAAAAACGGAGATACAAGGCTTTGTTCCGAGAGCAATAAATTATCTGCTGACACCTAATTTATTTCTGTATCACTGAACAGTCCCATAAATTACTTAAACCCATGGATACCCATCATATTAGTGTCTGAAATCCCATGTGTACCCCTCATATTCATGTCTGTTATTATCTCCTTTAGTTTGAACTACTTCGAATGTAAAATTATTAGGTAATCTTTGTCCTTCCTTTTTGACCAAAACTGTGAAAAGTGTTGGAATATTACATTTGTGTTCTGGTGAAACCTGACATGTGTTTGATCCTCTGAGAGCAGGTTTACTGTCAATCCCAGATCCAATTTCAGGTGAATCTTTTTCAGATAAAATAAATGAATAAAGGTTTTTAAATATATTTTAGTTGTTCAGGCCACTGTACAGTTCTTGGCACTCACACATCCCCCCAAAATTGTTGAGGATCTTCCAAACAAGAGTGATTTTTCCCAGACATGATTGCTTCATACACCTTTGGAAACCCTGAACCTATTGCTTTGTTCGGAGGTTTTAAATCTGTATACTATCATACAGTTTCACTATGAAACACAATGTACTTAAAATGTGCTTAACCCTACCTTAATTTACCCCTGAAAATACACCAAACCCCTTCATTTGAATTAAGTGGACATTATTTTGTGAACCAATCCCTTAATTCTACCTTAAATGTGGATTTAAGGCATGAGTGTGAGACTCCTTAATCTTAACCATAAGGCATTAGTTCAAGCAGTTCTATTATTTAAGAGGCAAATATTAAAAAATTATTGGGAAACTCCAGTAGTTTTACATCTTATTCAGCTTTAATCTGGGCACTTTTCCCCTTAATTTTCTTTAATTTCCTGCAAATTAATCTCAAAATTAAGGTATTTTTAAGGGGCAACATTAAGAGACTTTGTTTCATAGTGTTTGGTGCAATATCTTGTGCAATAGTCTTACGATGTGCACTATCGTGCAGTTTTCTTAATGAATGTTAAATCATTTCATTGTGTGCAATATCTTATTATCATTATTATGTGCAGTAGTCCTACCATGTGAATATCACTACTTATGTCAATATTACTTATCTACTACTGATCTCTACCATGTGCAATAACATACTTCTAACCACCATCTGTGTTAGTAATTCACTTAACTGTAAGTTACTTATCTATAGTATTTATACGCAGCATTTGTGTACATAGCAGTTTTTTTCCTACAGATTTTTTTTATTGTTTAGACTTTATATTTAATATTGTTCTTATCTCTGTGTCTCTGCGTGCAGTCAGTTTCCTCCGGGATCAATAATATTTTCTGATCTTTTCTGCCTGGTCTTTTTTAAACTGAGCATTCACACATATAAGAGTGTGCAATATTTCATTTAAACAAAAAATGACGTTTGATTCAATTTGATTGCACATTTTGGCCTTTATAATGGATGACCAATATTTGAACCACAATTATTTTTGTAACTACGTGGAAACGTGTGGATTTGTTTGTAAATGCTGCTGCCTGCTGATGAGAAAGAAGAAACACTACTGATATACTGATATTTCTTACTTCAGAAAGAAGAAGCACTACTGAAAGAACTGATTTTTCAATGCTGGACTCGGACACTTAACCAAAATACCTATTTTATTTATCATGCTGGAAATAGTCTTCTGCGGGTTCAAAGAAACACAACATTGCATTACCCCATAACTCAATACTTTTATTTTGAAAGACTGGAATATAATTCAACATAAATCTACATTAATACACTTAAGTGTGAAAATATTTGCTCCATCTAAAAGCTACCACAGACCATCATTTTTTAAATCTAAAATATAAATCAGATTTCTTTTTTTTTTTTTTTTGCTTGATATTATTTTGAAATCGTTGGCTAAGCCTCGTATTAATGACGACTTCAATGCCAACCAATGAATGAGGAGAATAAACCGGTTCGCGATTAAACTGACCAATGGTGAAACAGTTTGGTCAAGCGTGAGTTACTACGGGCACAAAGAGCGCGTGAAAATGGTGAGTTTATTTTATTTTGGTTTATTTTAGCTCATGTTTAGCTCATTTTCAGGTACTTTGTAGTGAATGGACAAGATCTGCTATGTAGGTTGTTTCAGTTGCGTTACTAATACTGCAGGGTTTGGATCTGGAGTGTTATGAGACTGTGGTCAGTACAGTACAGTACAGTCAGTTTACTGAAGTGTGGAGTCCTTTAAGGATCTCCGGACTTCATTGCTTCTTCAGCAAGGGTAAAATAGTGATATTTCATTGTGATTTTACCAACATGACTGAGTCCAAAAACTGAGGAGAAACAAAACTGGAGTTTGGGTCAGACAGCAGACCCTGTAGTGTAGGGCTTGTGTCTTACTGTCATTATTGTTGGAGGATTTTTAGCTTTCGTTTAATCCCATAAACATGTGGGTACACAGCATGGACAAAAGTATTGGGACGCCTGACCATTACACCAATAGGGACTTTAATGACATTGCATTCAAATTCTTAGACTTTAATATAAAGTTGGCCCCCCCCCTTTGCAGCTTTAACAGCTTCCACTCTTCCTGGAAGACTTTCCACAAGATTTTGGAGAGTTTCTGTGGGAATTTGTGCCTATTCATTCTGTAGAGCCTTTATGAGGTCAAGCACTGATGTTGCCTGGCTCACAGTCTCCGTTCCAGTTCATCCCAAAGGTGTTGGATGGGGTTAAGGTCAGGGCTGTGTGCGGGGCAGTCACCGAACTCTGGACCTGTGCACTGGGGCACAGCCATGCTGGAACAGAAAAGGCTCTTCTCCAAACACTCTTATCACCGAGTTGGAAGTGTGATGGTGTCCAAAAGATTGAGCTTCACTGGAAGTAAGGGGGCCTAGCACAAACCTTGGAAAAACAGATGTCCCAATACTTTTTGTTCAAATAGTGTATGTGCCTGTTGGGTCCCGTCTGTCAGTGAACGCCAGTTTGAAACCCATGTGGTCCAGCAGGAGCAGAAGCAGCTCTCTGATGGGGGCATACATAAAGGGGGCTTCTCTTAACAGGTTTACTATATAAATCACTGAATACCTCTGACTTTAAGTCAATTATTCAGTACGTAGCTCAAATTTGTTTGCATCTCTTAATATTCAGAGTGTAACAGAATAATTGTTAAACAATTTTTGAAAATAAAAGGTGGATGGCGTTAATTATGTTTTATATGCATGAAAACGTCAGACGAACGTTCTAAATCCAACATGAGTGGTGTACAGAAACAGATACGGGAGCGCCATCTAGTGCACATACTGTGACACTGAACGGCAAGTGTTTTTCTCACGTTAATCAAATCTCCTTTAGCTGGGGGGAGCCATACAGAAGATTTTGATAACTAAGGCTGTGTTTACTGGCTTTGTTTTAGACTTTAAAATTCAGATTATCCGATGGTCTGTGTTCCTAATTGAATATTAAGGGAGACTTCCGATTAAAAAAAATATTTTGCACAATTCAATGCAAAGTGTCATTTCAAGGGGTGTAGTGTGTAGTGGTTGGTGTCAAGGATTGAATTGTTCAAAATATTTGAAAAATATATATTTACACACACTTTTGTTTTACAGTGAGGATGGGACGCATCATATTTATGCAATTATAACCCATTTATTTAGTGTCCAAAACTGGTGAACCATTATGTTTGCTGACAGTGCGTTAATGGGATAATTTTTCCTCTCCTATGCCCTGAATTTATCTCTCTGCTGTGAACGTTTTTTAACTAATTCATTTTAAAGTCCAAAAAGTACCGTAAAACAATGTGTTAGTCGTCAGACAGTGCATTTATAAACATTTTAATGCAGTCATTGTTTAATATCGCTTTTAGTGGTATTAAACTAGAAGTGGGTATCCCACTTCCACTGTGTCTGCCCTGTGATGGACTGCCAGACTGTTCAGGGTGCTTCTCTGACTTTCACCCTGTAACTATTGGGTTGGGCTCCTGTACCCTGCAACCCTGGTTAAGAAGGATGGCATTGGACTGTTCAGATATCTGGTTCCTATCACCACTGTTGGGCACAGCTGACTCCAAGTTTCTCTAGAACATTTCTTGTCAGACTGCTCTGAATGGCAGGTAGAATCCCCTTTAAGAGAGTTGGTTGAATGTTCCAAGGAAGAAACAGAAAGGCTGGTGAAGCAGCTTGCTGCTGTTTTGCACTAAAGATAAACTATTTGTTTCATTAGTGTTAATCAGACTCCTACCATTACTAGTTTTAAAAGCAGCTGAAACATTTTAGTCCTGCGTTTTTTGTTTTATGTTCTAGTTTCCTCAAACATATCAGCTGGTTATGTGTTCACACTTGTAGTTTGACAAGGACTCTGGAGATGAGCCCACACTAGAGTGGTGTCTGTAAATCCTTAATGTGTCTCTGAAATGACATAGTACAGATTAAAAAAAAAAAAGAAGAAAGTCATTGAGTAATAGGCCTATGTTGTTCCAAGTTTAAAAAAAATTTAATTTTTTTTTTTTTAGTACTTCGTATTGCATCACACACATTAACTATGTGACACTAGTGTTATTTTGGTATACTGACACTGCAAATTTAGCCTTAAATTACATTAAAGTCTTCAGTATTAAAACCATACAGTACGCTTGATTTAATTTGTACTAATTCTATTTGTTTTTCTGGTTCATTACTTGAAGTAAAACATTAAACTGTGTTACAGCTACAGAACTGGAGATGGCACATTCTGCTCTAGATCATTAAACACTGCTGTTAGGATGATAGCTAACTGGTGTGAATTTCCATGTATAATTGTTTAATATAATTGCAATTGTTTCACAGCTTTTCTATTCATTCTTCAAATCCCTGGTGGGCAAAGATGTGGTGGTGGAATTAAAAAATGACTTGAGGTGAGTGATGTGGATGATATTCTGGGACGAGCACTTAACCTTGCCACCGGGCCTCTGGAACTTTTTAAATAGAAAAAAAAATGCAGAAAATGTGGAATTTAAATGTAAAAATGAAAAGCACACATTTCTGCTATTGACTATTCACTAACTGTCTGATAAAATTGCAGCATATGCGGAACCCTACACTCTGTAGATCAGGTATGGCAGTAAAATACGTTGTACATAATATTCTATATTATCGTTCATTGGGGTATGCATCTTTTAATGACACCGTTTTTCTTTTATATATTCTCACAGTATCTGAACATCAAACTCACAGATATCAGTGTCACTGATCCTGAGAAGTATCCCCACATGGTGAGCAACACTTGGACCTGGTTTCCCTGACCTGGAATAATCCTGATCTTGGACTGTGGTGTCCACTGAGAACCACCATTGTCTTAATCTGGGTCTGAGGAAACTGGATCTTAAAGTTACAACCTAAAACATCCATCATTTTCAGGTGTAGAGTGGCAAATTATCTTTGCCTTGTCCATGACTACATACACAAAGTACGTGGACATCCCACTTAATTGAGTTCAGGTCTTCAAGCCACACACATTACTAACAGATGTATAAAATTTGACATAGCCACGCAGTCTTCACAGACACACTGGCAGTAGAATGGGTTGTACTGAAGAGCTCAGAGACATTAAACGTGGCGGAGTCATAAGATGCCACCTTTGCCGCAAGTCAGTTTGTGAAATATCTGCCCTGTTAAATCTGTCGTGGCCAGCTGTTAGAGCTAGTGTGGTGAAATGGAAGTGTTTAGGAGCACTGACGGCTCAGCCATAAAACTTTAGACCTCCCAACTCTCAGACTGGCTGCCAAGTGCTGAAGACTGTAGTAGCTATCTGTTATTTCATCACTTAAAACAGTTCCAAACCACCTCTGGAAGACAAATCAGCACAAAACTTTGCAAAGGAGCTTCTTGAAATGGGTTTCCATGACCCAGCAGCTAGATAGAAGCCTAAAATGTATACAAGTGTACAGGCACATGTTATTTGGAGCGGTGAATCATGCTTCACAGTGTGGTAGTCTGACGGATGAATCTGGGTTTGGTGGGTCCCAGGGGAACATTACCTAATAGTAAAGCCTGGTGAAGCAGAAATAATGAGCTGGTTCTGTTTTTCAGGGTTTGGGCTCTGCCCTTAGTTCCAGTGAAGGGTAATTTTAAACACTACAGGAGGCAAGGAAATTTTGTGCAGTTATAGGCTTTGTGGCAACAGTTTGGAAAAGACCCTTTTCTGCTCTGGCCCTGTGCAGAAAGCAAAATGAATAAAGACATCAGAATCCGAAAACTTTATTGATCCCAGAGGAAAATACTTATGGTTTGAGTTTGGTGTGGAGAAACTCCACTGGCCTGCACACATCAACCAAACGCCTTTGGGATGAATTGGAATGTGGAGTGTGAGCCAGACTTTCTTTTCCAATATCTGTGCCTAAACTCACAAATTCTCTCTTGTGACTGAACGGGTCCAGAGTCCCACAGACACTCTGAAAGCTTGTGTAAAGCCTTTCCAGAAGAGAGGAGTCACAGCTACTAAACCGAGCAGCTCCATATTAATGCCCATGTTTTTGGAATGGCATGTCCGATAAACTCATATTTGTTGTGATGGTCAGGTGTCCACATACTGGCCATATAGTGAATTACGACCTATCAGATACCGTTGTGAGAGTTTGGGCAGCTCTGGTCAAATACGGTACTTGGGAAGCTCATTTGGCCAAATTCACCGCATCCAAATATTTCTCGTAGGAGTCGAACTGTTCTTCATTTAATTTTATTTTTGGATTCCAACATGTCTTAGGGGCTGTGTTGCACATTTCAGACAGTGACTTTTTATGATGAGCTCACAGTTGATCAGGTTACCTTCTGATGACCCATGTAGATTCTGTTTGTACACCAAATCTTCCTGTGGGTCTCTGGCAGTGATGTTGGAATCTTGCTTTGCATATCTGACCACATCTTCCAACGTATTTTTTTGTTTGTTTTTCATATTTAATTTTTTTTGGTCTTCTAGATCTCATCTTGACTTCAGCGCTTTCTTAATGACATTTTAGATAGTAATAAATACTAGCAGGAAGTGTTTAAAAGTCTCTTTTACGGGCAGTGTTTTTCATACCATCAGCTGTTTTGACGAGGAGATGGCTGCTGAATGTCAGAACAACACCTGGAGAATTTTGATGGGTCACACAATTTAAAATGATGTGGATAAAAGATTGGAAAAATGCCAAATGAATCAAATGATTTCTGAACCTATACAAAAAATAACACTAGTGGACTAATTGAAAAACTGCCCTTTTTTTTTTTTTTTTACATTTTACTTTTATGGTTCCTGTATGTTAAATCTAGTCAATAAATTGTGACATTGTATTATTTAGGAACAACATATTTAAGTTAATTGTGATGCAAATGTATGGCATTGATGTATTCACACACTTTCACATTTATCAACAAAACATGAATGCCCAAACTCTCAAATCCACCTGTTTGTAAGGATGTTGCTTGACCCTAGTCTTCATTATCACTTGCTGTGCACATTTAACACTTGTTGGTTGTAACTGACTTTTTAAAATCTTGTCCTCACTGTCTGCAGTTGTCAGTGAAAAACTGCTTCATCCGTGGTTCAGTGGTGCGATATGTTCAGCTTCCTGCTGATGAGGTGGACACCCAGCTCTTACAGGATGCAGCACGCAAAGAAGCCATGCAACAGAAACAGTGATCATCTACTTTTTTTTTTTTTTTTTTTGATAACTTTGTGGAAAAAAATTAATGGTTTACTTTAAGACTTTGTATAGTATTTGAGATCCAATGTATATCCTTTTGTTCTTTTTTTTTTTGTTGTTGTTGTTCTTTTGGTCTGAATGTCTGTTGTCTTCAGGTATGAGTATTGATCACCACACAGTGCAGAATTAGGGTATTTCACTATTGTTTTAATGACCTGTTTGAGTTATCTGGATTTCTAGCTCAGATTCATTTGTACTATTTGGCCTGAGTCAAATACATTGTCCTCATGACCTACCAGGTGTAGATGTTTCTTAATTCTAGAGAACCATTGTAAGCAAATATATATTTTGCTTTTAAAACAGGAACTTTGATTTACTTTTTCTTTTTTTTTAATGTTTAAATTGAAAATGATGAGTAGAAACCCAGAGTGTTTAGACAACGTGTCACACTTTCGTTAAAATAAAAATATTAATACAGTACTAAACTACATGTTCCATTTGGATTCTGTGTACCTTCGCTGTAGTGTTTGTCTGTACTTGATCCATGTCACTGGGTATTGATCACCTCTCTGGATTTGTACAGGAGCATGAAAAAAATGAAACATTGCTGTGTGGGTAAACTACAGCAATGGTTTCCAGCCCCACTCCTGGACTATGCCTCTCGGGCCCATTTTAGCTTTTTTCTTGCTCTTCCCTGCCTGTTTTACAGTCATTTACAGATAAAGGTCTAAAATGTGAAAAATTGTTTTGATCATTTTGACTGATTACAGTAATGTGGCTTGTTTAAAGTAGCCTGCATGATCTGAAGACATCTGACTATCTTGATGTGAAGAGACCAGCTGCAAAGTACATCATGTACATAAACACATGTCTCAAGTGGCTTTCTGAAAAAAAAAAAAAAAAAAGATGCTAGGAGGAAAGACAGTTTACCTGGCTTACCTGGCTAGTAGTGTGATCTTGTGTCTGGTGAAACGGTGAAGAAAAAATAGGCCAAACCAAGCCTTAGGCTTTATCAACACTATAAATAAATGACTCTTATTTTCTATTTTGTTTTTTTTTTTATCAGCCCTGTTGCATGGGCTGCTGTCTGGAAAAAGTAGCACAAATATTCCTGCCAGCAGCCTGTGGTCAAATGGCCTTTATTAACCAAGCAATCCCAGTTTAGTTCAGAATTTGTGTTTGTGTTGAATGATGTTAAAAATGAACCAAAGAGTTTGGTACAATTGACAGATTACCACTACTGTTTAATATATGCTTATTTCCACAGTACTGCTTAACATTTACCACACCTGGACACTGTCTATATGGACAAAAAAGGTGGGACACTTCTGTTTTTTAGGGTTTGGCCTAGGCCCCCTTACTTCCAGTGAAGCTCATCTTAGCGCTTCAGCATACCAAGACATTTTGTAACACAGTTTGAGGAAGAACCTTTTCTATTCCAGCATGACTGGTAGTATGATTTGGGTGTGAAAGAACTTGACTGGCCCACACAGAGCCCCGATCACAACCCCATCCAACACCTTTGGGATGAACTGGAACAGATTGTGAGCCAGAACTTCTCGTCCAACATCAGTGCCTGACCTCGTAAACGCTCTACAGAATGAATGGGCATAAACACTCCAAAATCTGTAGAAATCCTTCCAAGAAGAGTGGAAGCTGTATAGCTGTAATGGGGGGCCAATTTCATATTAAAGTCTATGTATTTGAATGCAATATCAGTCCCTTTTGGTGTAATGGTCAGACGTCCCAGTACTTTTGTCCTTATAGTGTATGGTTATTAAACTTTTGTCTGCTTTTCCCCAAGACATAAAACTAAACGATGTTGCTTAGATGATAGAAATCAGACTAAAAGTGTATTTCTATGACACAGACACGCATGAGACCACTCTGTAGGGCGTGCAGCACTGATGTTTGCTTCACAATTTTAACAAAATAAATTAAAATATGCTACGTTTGGGGGCACATCATGTAACAGCTGATCACAAGGGGGACATTGCTCTCTTATCGTGCCTGCTTAGATTTCTATTCCACTTTATCCAGGTCAGTCCTTTGGGAACCGTGTAGATATCCATGCAGGGCTGTCTGTTCCGGTTTTCAATAGACATGTGGGAAGCTTTTTATCCCTGTTTTTAAACGTCTGGAAAAACAAAAACAAAACAAAACTGGAAGGAAAATGATGTATTCAAGGTTAATTTTAGCTTCCAGTCAAATCATTGACAGATGTTTTTCTCCTTTTGTAGAGTTAATCACTTTTCTGCAGAGCCACTACTTGTATTGGAGAGCCACTACTTGGTCCTTAGGAGGGAGCCTCTTACCCTACCATCACATTTATCATTGTTTTTTTTTTTTTTGGGGGGGGGGGGGGTGTAGATGCAGTTTTGCCCCCCAACAGGTTCTTTTGACCCTTT
>JBBJLS010000109.1:10686051-10697891 GCA_037577275.1 Bryconaethiops microstoma
ACAATAATAGTTTTTTTTCTGGGTGCTGTAGCTGTCTTTATGTCCTCATGTTCATGCTGATAAGTGTATCTTTTTATTTTGATCCTTTATCTAAAAGTTCCTGCTTCTAGGCTTGCAGCCGATGCTGGGCCTAAGGAGGAAAACATCAAACCAGGTACTCAGGCGTTATGCACAACCTTCTAATAAACTTCAGGTTGTTGTCTGGCTGCCAGCGTATAAAAAGTGATACTGCAAAGACTTCTGCTCAAACTGATGGCATATATTTACAATACAGCATATGACGTGTCCTCGCGTTACGTTAATGTGGACACAGCCACACATAATTAGTCCCGTCCGTTAGCTCATCAGGCTGCTGCTAGACGGTCCTGCTACAGTACAGGCCCAGTACTTAAAGACGGTGGGCCAGGTCACCCACTCAGGATCACTTTACATCGCTTTAAGTGGAAACAGGGAAAAACGCTGCTCCACTGTGTGTTAATCCGTGTGTGGACGGTAGGTTGTGTGTACTATATCGTAGCAAGCCTGGGTAAAGCCTCCCAGAGCAAATGTATCTCCCCTTTCTCTCTCTCTTTCTGTCTTCATTTTTTATAATTCTCTCCTTTTATAATTACCCTCTCTCTCGTTATCTCTCCCTCTTTTTTTTCTGTTTCTCACTCTCTCTCACAAATAGTTGTCCTCACGAAGCCTGTTGGACCTAACTTTCTTTGGTGTAACAGAAGGAAGCTCTTAGTACTAAAGCTAGTTCTGCTAGTTCTCAGACCCAAGTCTTGGAGAGCTACACCTGAGCAGAGATGAGAGGCTTGAATCCGGGCCGTTAGCTACTTTGCCCTCCAGGACTGAAGTCTCACCTTCGGACATACACTAACGACAGTAACGATAGGTGTGACTGACTTGATTTGCAGGAGAGGAAGCAGTTCATGGATGAGAGCACTGGTATGGAGTCCACTATTGGGCCACACTACAGTGGGACGCAGGACAAGGTGAGTAGACCGTTTCAGCAGAAGACCTGTTTGCATGTTTTTAACTAATGAAGCCTTTCCGCTTTTTTGGGACTATTGTAAAATCACCATGTCTTTTAAGATTTTGTTTTCCACTTTCTAGATGGATGGATACCTCAGCCAGGACCCCATTCTTAACTCCTCGCTGTGTGACAGGTCGGACGAAGAGGTACAGAGTGACTGCTGCTTTTTTTGGGGCTGTGTTTCATGAGAAGTGCATGTTGTTGAGTAATGCTGTGGTAAATCCTAAGGCATGTGTTTTTAGATATCAACAAAGAAAGAAAACCACCTGAGGCTTGGCCCTGAAGACCTCAATGATACTCTTCTGTATGAATTTTGAGTGTGTTTTTAAAAAAAAAAGTTTTCACTGTGCTCATATTTCATGCTTTGATTTAAATATTTAAATAAATTGGTTTTAGAATAGCTAATGCATTTTATTGTTGGGGTTCATTCTGCTGGTGGATATAAAACAGGTTTGATGTACAAAAGGGATTTTGGGGAAATAGGGCTGGCATAGACTATCACAGAATCAGTAGTTCTGGCACAATAGCTGATTTCAGGCTTGTTTAACAAGTTCTATAAGGGGAAGCAGAAAGTCTCCTACCTATCCTACAGTAACCTTAAGGGGATCTGATACCTTCATGGTTTAGAGTGAACAATACTGTCAAATTTTTTACCAAAGTGACTTTTTACAGAAATGATCAGTGCAGCTGTTGGGTTCAGCAAATGGGTTCAGTTTTAGTATCATATTAATGAGTGTGCATAAAGAAATGCCAATGTGGTGTTTGGCTTCTGTTTGTTTGATTGGAAGATTGATTCCTTCATCAAAGTTCAGTCATTTCCTTTGCTGAGTCCTCAAAAAAATCAAGGTGGATAATGAAAACATCAGTTTTAGACAGGGGCCACATGTTCACTAGGCTAAATCTGCTAGAAACTCCTCCTGACAGATGACCCCTAGACTGAAGTACCTAGACATAGAGCTGTACTGGGGCACAGCCCCCACCCTCTGTTTTATACTTTTTTTTTTTTTGTTTTTTTAAAAATCTGTAGTATGTGCTATACCAGCTTGGCTTGTTTCGCTCATTATTATTTCCACTACCATACTCCTATGGGTAAAAATGTACAGACTTATTATTGTATGAAGAGATATGAACATTCATAAGGTTTCATGGCAGAAATGGCATACCTGTGTATATGCAAATAAATTTGCTCCTGTTTGTGGTTAAAACTACGCTGCAACACAGTCTAAATTCATGCACTGCCAAATTAATTATTTTGTTAAGCTGAACGAGATTTTACTGGAGCACAGCACATAAACACTGGGGCATGTGCCTATATATTCTGAAAGTATTCCTACATCACTTCAGCTTTTAAAAGCAATATGAACTCGTTTTGGCTTCAGATAACCTGTATTTGTAACAGAGCTTCCATCTGGAAACTACCTGTAACAAAAGGTTCTGCACTAAGGTCTGTATCAACTTAAAGCAGTGGAAAAGTCATACACTCGAATGATTCACGTATTCCTCACATTTTTTCTCCCTTATGTCTGCATGGGTATTTTACTTTAGAGGAACCCAAGGAGGCAAATTGTTGGAACATGTTAGTATTAGATTTGTACTAAACAAGAAATGCCTGTTCTTGATGTCGGATTTCCCATATTTTGCCAAGTTCGTTATGGCTGCAGATTCCCCTTTGCAAACTCTTCTCATTACTGTCCTTTACTTTCATTCACGCTTGATGTTTTACATCTTGCTGATAAACGTTCATTCTTTGGTCAGTTTGGTAAAAGGGAAATGAAATGCTGAAGGTGTAGAACATCTATTGTGGCTTTTTCACTACCTCATGGATGTGCAGGTTTGGTTCCTCACACTCTGGTGTACAGACTCTCTAACAACTCCACTATTGTCATGGCATAAGTGCGGCTTTTCCGCTGCACGTAGTTTCACAGCCAGTCAGCCCGACTTCTGCAAACTCTGGTCCTAGAGGGTCGTGGCACTGCGGTTTTGTTTTCCCGGAAACTGCAGACTATTAAAATGGACATTTGGTTTTACCCCATTACGCTTTAAAATAAGTTACTAATGTAAGCATTTTTACTTAGTAAAATATCAAAGGAAACTGTTGCACACATGCCTCTCAAAGAAATACAGGTGTGCAACAAGTTGGACCTCCTTAGCCAAAATAAGTACACATCCTCTACAGAAAACAAGCTCAAATGTTTTTTCTTGTATATTTCAGTGCTGTTTCTCTTTGTTGCTATAAAATATTGGATTTTTTCAAATGTGCAGAAGTGTGTACATTGAGTAGTGGGGGATATAGTGTGTATGTATGTATGTGTATATATATATATATGTATATATATAGTGTATTCCCATTTTTCCAAAAGCTTCATGCAAATATTAGTGAGTTTGTTTAGTACTTGACATGATTTCAATGTGTTAGAACAAGACATGGCTCCAGATTTGTACATAGAAATTCAATACTTTTATTTTACATTCATACACCTATTATACATTTAGCTTAATGCATTATTTATTTTTTAAAAAAGCCCAATCCCAAACCAAGTCCTGAAGATAATACAGCTCAAGCAATGATGAATCTGCCTTTTTTTCCTTTTTGAAAGTTGGTGAAAAGCATTTAGAAAACACACATACATACACACAAAAAGAGGGGAAAAGGACAAGAGTTGCCCTGCAGTTGTACCTTAGTAGAGCTGGGCTGAATGGAAAGGAATTCAGTCGCCATTGAGAAAGGCACCTTGAATACACAGTGTATATACAGACAGAGGGGAGTAAAACTGGGCAATATTACAACCTGTTAATGTAGCTTCTAGTACAATGACAAAACTGTAAACCTTCACTTGCTGATAGAAATAAAAACAAAGTCACATTTCTATACAAATACAACTGAAGTAAAATATTTTATTGGTCGTACCATAGCAGTACCAGTTCTTTTTTTAATGCATATTTTAATATTTAATTACAGATTGGCTCTGCCAGCAGAGAGCAATCTTGGGGATATAATTATGCGTTATGTCACAATGTTTATGCATTTGACTACTCAATGAATGTTTACCAGTAGCAACCCACCTCATGCATGTTTTACATTTGAGAGAGCAGCCGTCATTCTCATATACAAATAAAACCAATTAATATATATTAAACATAGTCACAGCCAGGATTTCCTTTTGCAACAGAGGCCATTCTCATGTGGTGTAACCTGTACACATATAAAAATCTATGAACACAATTCTTTACACTGTCAGAAATACCATTGCCTTAAAATATACCAACCTTCAATTAAAATTCCCCAGTACTTTCAGAAAAGTAAGGGCTTTGTTATAAAATACTGATATCTCAAAAACCGGACTTAAATGTTTTACATTCCGTCCTCCTTTTTTTCCCCCAACAAAATAAAGCTTTTTTTTTTCCTCCCCCCCTCCATAACGCAAAAATTAAAAACACCCAACATTACTGTATATTTATATGCAAATATAAACAATAAAGTGACAAGAGACCATATGTGGTTCTATGTTCACATGTAGAGGAAACCCGTAGAATGGCATTGGATGCCTAATTTATTTATTTTTTCGTCTTTTCTGATTGACACAGTGTGGCACTACAATTTTGGATGATTGTACGCGTCAGGCTCAGAGAATGCCGTGGTCAGGACTGGCCCGCGTGTTTGTTCAGCAAGCCTTGGTCAGGTCAGTGGGCAGGTCTGTTGTGGACATGCGGTACTGGATCTTGGTGTTAGTGATGGCGCCATGCTTTTGCCGGAGGTGCAGCCGCAGCTGACTCTTGTGGCGAAAGTGCAAGTTGCATTTCTCACACTGCGGAACAAATGAAAGACGACAAAAGGGTTTTCAGTATTAAGGTTATCTTGATTAAATAAACATTTAGCAAATTATACTAGTACTAATTTTCATTAATCTAGTACTTAAGCATTCTAGGCAGAACGTTCCTATTGCCTATTATTATTATATTAAACACTGTAGAATAAATAAACTAACCAAAAAAAGTGCGTGCTTTTGCTATACTCACATGATAGGGCTTTTCTCCTGTGTGTATGCGCAGGTGACTCTTGAGCGTCTGCAGGTGTCGGAAGCGAGTGCCACAGATTTCACAGGGATATGGCTTCTCTCCCGTGTGGATCAGAACGTGGGCGCGCAGGTGAGCGACCTGGCCAAACAACATTAAAGCAGTTTTATTTTGAGGTTGGCTACTGTTTGGTGACCTTAAACCTCATTGCTGTCCCCTTCACTCCATTATATTCTGATGACTGGGCAGAAATAAGTACCTGAACAAAACGAGCTCCACACGTCTCGCACTTGTATGGCTTTTCTCCAGAGTGAATGCGTGTGTGGGTCTTGAGGTTAGCTGGTCGATTGAATTGTGCACCACAGATGTTGCACCGATAAGGTTTCTCTCCTGCAACATGGAGAAAATAGAACACCAGTTGAGGCACAGATCTGTAAACAGCTGCAGGATCAAATTTGATGGTGTGTGTATATATATATATATTTTTTTCTTTTTTTACCTGTATGAACCGTTTTATGGCTGGCAAGGTTGCCCTTGTAGCGGAATGCTGCTTGGCACCGGTCACATTTGTATGGCTTGTCACTGTGGACCTGAAGCATGTGGCGTTTCAAAACCTCCTCATCTGCAAACTTGGAGTCGCATTCGTTACAGAAGTATGTACCGTTTTCTGGAAAAAGATACAACATTAGCATGAAAGACATTCCCAGGTGGTGCATTGCAACCTACGTGAGATTAAGTATTTCAGTGTTTTTAAGCTTATGCAGTAAAAAAAAAAGGCTCACCACAGCTGGAGTCGGAGTACTCCGAGTGAAGCTCAGACATTTCCTCAGTAAGACGCGAGCCAGGAGTGTTGGGACAGACGTCCGAGTGCTGTGGGGACTGCGAGCCGCAGGAACTGCACTTTAAGTGGCTCATATAAAGAGAAGAGTGGCTGTCACTGTTCCTCTGTGATCCTTCCAGAGTTCTGCTAAAGATAAATATAAATGGGTTTTTTTCCCTCCTTTTTAGGATTTTCACTGGAGCAAATGCAGCCACCTCTGGCATTCTCACACTCATTTTTAGGATGTTTGATGAATTTCACACATCCTGGCTAAGAAGGTAAATCCTCACTGTGCTGTAAGAGGATTGGAATGGATGAAGAAAAATTCAATCTGGGTTTTTAAGTGGTAGTGGGAGGAGAACTGTGCCACAAAACACTGGCAAGCCTGGCAAGTTCTTCCAATGATTGCATATGGAGGCTAGATGGCAGTTTAGGTGCACAGATTTGCTCAACAAAAGACCAACATGGCTCAGACCATGGATACTCATCTGAAAGATCGCAATGCTTACTGATATATATTCCCCCAGGGAGCTGACTTTTATGCATTCACATTGTGTCATAACATTTTCCCAGCTGTAAGGAGGAAAGCTTGCAGTAAAGTCAGGTGGTGGTGTGTCTGAGTACAATAACACACACACAAACTTTGACCCATTAAACTCTGAGGGTCAGATTGTGAGTTCACACTTCAGTTTCGGTCTGAATAATGGACATCACTACCTGAATGGTTAACCTGTAGTATTACTGTGTATCCTGCACTTCAACCATATCACCATTTGTAAAATAGACGCTCTCACCTGTTGATGATATTGTTGAGGCGGCTGGCTTGGGGCACAGTGAATTCATCTTGGTCACTCATCTTGGTGCTGGTGGCCTGCGAGTCTGGGTGGTCAGTCTCTGAAGTTGGATGGAAAGTGGGCATTCCCAGCCGTTGTGGCGAGCGCATCTCTGGGTCATGAGGGCCACTCGCTTCCTCCTTGGTGCTCTGATTAAGCACAATGAATTTGTACTTTTTCCAGTTGCGAGCCTTAGGGTCCTGTGTACCCTGCAGAGTTGGAGGCTGTGAAGCTTGTGAGAGGGCGGCGTTCTTGCTGCTGCTTGATTCGGTCGGAGAGTTGGGCTGGCAGTCCGACTTCAGAGGGCTTTGGGGGCTGCTCATCAGTGTTTTGCGGCCACCGGAGGGCATGGCCATGGAGTAGTGTTGGTGAGTCAGATCCTCTTCAGCCAGAGGCCCCTGCTCTTTACCCATCTCCCTCTGCTGCTCCTGGGCCAGGCTGGCCATTCCGTGTTTTCTAGAACTCATGCCGATGGACTGCACCAGTCCTTCCAGACTCTCCCTCTTCAGCTCCTCATTTCTGCCCAGCTCTCGGGAGGAGTAGGGGCCCGCGTAGCACGAACTCGAGGGCCCACTGGTGGCGCTGCGGCCGTAGTCAGCCAGCATGGAGCTGTTGCCGTCAGCTGGGGAGCAGTGTTTGTGTTGGATGGGGCCTCCTTTGGAGAAATCAGGAAAGGTATTTTTGGCGTCTGTCAGCTTACAGAGGGGGAAAGGGAAACCCTGCATGGGGAACTGGCCATAAAGGTGATAGGAGCTACTTGGAGTGTTGACTCCATTGAATATGCCAGCACCGTAAGACCTCCCATCTCTGAAAGGACCCCCACGGCCCGGTATGTTCTCTACCATCTCGTGCGGTCTGTAAGCATGAACGTCTTGAGGTAAAAGTAGCGGGCTGACCAGGAAGTCCTCTCTGGGCAGTTTGATCGAGGAGTCACTGCGGGACAAAGGAAAAAAAAACCCAAAAACATATGTCTTGTTATTAATGTCACAAAATGCATCTCCAAGACAACTATTACACGGACTCGCTGGTAACGTTACAGGACACGGGGGAAAAAAAGGGGGAAAAATGAAAGAAAAATGTTATATATTTTATTGCATGTCATCTTGGACCATTACAGTTGATTAATTCATCCTGAAATACCAACACAATGTAAATAGCAGATTTGGAAGTCGCTCGCCCTTGATATGACAGTTATAAGTATGTACTTGCATACTGATGCTTGACGACACTTGTAAGTACTTTGGGGTAAAAATTCGCAAGCATACCTGGACTTGATGAATCTGTGGCAGGTGTCAACGACGTGGTCCATCTGAAGGTAGATGGCTGTGTTCATGACGGCCATAATGAGGCTCTCCTTCAGCGTGAGACGAGAAGTGTACATGAACTCCAGGAGGATTGCAAAGCCCTCTGGGTCCACCTTCGGGTCCAGACTGATAGCGTTTAGGTTGCATTTTAGCGAGTCTGTGAATATTGTGTAGAAGAGCCCACTGCAGAAAGAAGATAGACATGAACTTAAAACTTTTAGATTTCCCCTGAATCTGCACCTGTCAGCTTTTATGAACATATCTCCAATTTACAAGAAAAAAAAAAAAGATAAGACTCTCAATTGTATTTAGATTCAAACCCACCTGCATGCCATGAGGACTGTTTTGTGAGCGCGAAACTGCTGTCTGTTGACCAGAATGGTGACATCTGTAAGAATATCTCTGCTGCGCAGCCGATTAAGGTTGAGCAGAACGTCACTTGCGTGGCGCGTGAACTGGATGCAGCTGTCTGCTGCACAAGACATTTTGTCAAGATCTGAAAGGAAACAGATATTAAGTGAGACATAGATTATTAATACACATGCTGTGGACTGGAAACAGAAAGAACATTATAGGAAACGGGCTGGACAATTCTTTTATCATTTTAACTAACCATTACCATGCAAAGAGTCAACGCAGATCAGTTATTTAACACACTGCAATTAATGCTGTTAATTATAATTATAGGAGCACACCACAAATAGTTTAGTATAATGGACTATTAGGTAAACAGTTACTCATTATTCTCCACTAGAATTATATCATCTTGTAGAGCTAGGTGTAAATTAATGTCTTAGACTTTTAGCCTTGTATTATCCACTGGTTTCCAGTCACATTTATATCATATCTGATCATATCCTAGACCTATAAGATATGATCAGTTTTGACCACCTTTACAATATAACAGGTTATTAGATAAATAGTAATTTATCTAATAACCTGTTATATCCTTTGCACAAAATGTAATTAGTAGAACTAGGTATGAATCCAGTTATACTGAGCATTGAATTATAACCTTTCTAGCCACTTATAGACTTAAGATATGATCAGAACCCCCTTCCCCCATATCATCTCTCTTGTAGATAAGATGGAATTAAAGATGTCATGAAAAAAATCAGCTCATTAGGATCAAGTTGCTCTGCAGTGAACACTGTAATCCCCCAATTCTGCCACTAGGCGGGGTCAGCTGATCACTAATGCAAGAGAAAGTTTGCCCCTTTCACTCCAAGTGCACAGATATTTTATGGTAGCAGCATATTTTACAGAAAATGATCGGATGGTTATTAGTTCATATCGCTATTTAATATTTAATACCCTTCCCCCCCGTAACAGAATAACAGATCACTTTAGCAGCTCACTCTCCCTGCCCCCTCCTCCTCATTGCCACTTCATTAAGTGCTCTGACAAATTTAGTGCGAGACTGACTGGAAATACATTAGGTGGTAAACATGTCTTACATGTTGAACATTTTGTATCTGCTCCCAGCCAGATTTCATTTCAAGTGTGCGAGACCACACATCAGTGTCCTCTCTCACTAACCTACATTCGGTGTGTGTGTGTGTGTGTGTGTGTGAGAGAGAGAGAGAGAGAGACAGAGAGAGAGAGAGAGAGAAAGAAAAGAGGTGATGAAACACTCTCAGATGAGCTAGATCTGATTTTAAGTCAAGTCTGCATGGCTTATGTGATCCGAAAGCCCCTAAAACTAACTTTGACCCCCTTGTTCTCCTTGTGTTATCTGCAGAGAAGTATCCTACTTGTCATGTGAATAGATGCCTCTCTTCCACAGCCCTGCCTGCCTCTCTCTTTCCATTTCTCAAACTTTCTAGTGCTTTTCTGCCAGAAGATGTCCAAGAGTCCCATCAGTGAGCTCCATTCTGCCCACTCTGGGCTCCCTATCCGAACAGCCCAGAAGAAACATCTGTAGAACTTTCCACTCTCTATCAGCCCTCTCGGCTCAGGCACGCAGCACATGGGTAAAAATGCCTCTCTATATTTTTTTCTGTGTTTATTTACTTCTATTTAATCGCGCTCTCACTTTTCACGCCATCGGGACATCCAGTGGGATTAGAATAAATATGAGATATATATACGCGCGCACACACACATTACACACACACACACGCGCCCTATATCTCATGTCCAGCGCGCATGATCGTGTCTGATGAACTGACTGTAACCCAACACACTCTCTCACGCAAGTTTTTTGCTCCGTCCAGGAATAGCACGCGCGGCGCGCTCAAGAACACGCGGGCTCCGCGCACACACACACAAACACACACACGCGCAATTTTATGACCCCCCTCCCGCTAAATGCCACATTGTAGTGAAGCAGGCTGTCATCCGAGACACCTTTCAGAAACACATTGCATAAGTAACCTGCAAATTTGCCCATAATAATAATAATAATAATAATAAAGCCTATTGTGCAGAGGCAGCTCTGTGCCATTTGAATTCTAATGCTAATTTTATTTATAAAGCTGATGAGTCAAACAAACTAAACAGACCTGCGAGCTGTTGCACTGAAGTGGCCCGCGCACAAACTTTTTCCCCTCTCATAATTTCACACACACACAAACACACACGCATTCTCAGTAAGGCAACAGGGTGGCGGATAAATCTTTTCAAACATTTCGATATTGAAATCTCGCTTTCTCGGGGTTTCCCTGCTTGCGCGTTTGTAGAGCGGCCCGTTTTCTGTTCTGAGGAGAAAAAGCCCCTCGGTGCAGTGTTGTTCGAGGGGTGCTGTTCTGCGTTGAGTGTGATCAGGGCTGCCAGAACGAGCCCCGCCGCCGCGCAGCGCCTCATCCGCGGATTAATGCGAACCAGATGCCGCGCAGCGCCAAGACCCTTCGCCAGGAGCGGGCGAGGGGGAGACGGCAGCTGCACGCAGCGCACCAGGCTCCACAGCCCCAGCAGAGACACACACACACATCTCAGCTCCAGCCCCTCAGACACGCGCCCCCTTCAAGTTTCCACTTGTTTTTCTGACAGCCGAAACACTTTTCAGGGTCCGACCACCTCCAACAACACACGCCCAGCATGGCTCCGGAGCACGCACTGCCCCAAACTCAGCACAACCAGCACGGGCAGCCTGCCCTGTGCCTTTCCCCTGGCTGGACGACCCCCCTGGATGTGACAGGCCAGCCAAGCAGTCACACACACACTGAGACCCCCAAACATTGAGATCCCACCTGGACCCTGCACTACCAATAAACCCTTCAAAACCCAACACCAAATAGACACATTTCTCTGGTTAAAATCAGCAGTTCCACCAAACAGCTCTCCCCGCGCAGGGCAGCAGCAGCCCCGAGCAGAGGAGTCACATTATGGAGTAAAAAGAGAAGAATTTGATTCCAAAAAAAAAATCATCACCTGGTAGTGCTTTCCTAGAAACTTCTTGCATCACCACTTCTAAGAAGCGCAGTTCTAAGAATCAGCGCAGCTCAATTCTCGGAATTTGAGCTTGCGACCGTACCATTTTCTCCGGGCGGGGGTGTGCTCGGGTTCACCGCTTCTGTCAGTCTCTTTATCACGGCTTCATTTTTTCGCGCAGATCGTTTAAGCGTCGCTATTAGACTCCAGACTTTCAACAATCTACATTTAAAAGTGTCCCGAAATGATAGTGTTCCTTTATCTGGGGTGGGTGAGAGCACCGTGGACCCGTCTCGTCTCCCCTTCGGAGTGGACCGTGCCAGACAGAGACGGTCACGTGGTCTGAGAGAGCTGCCAGCCTCCAAATACTCCCAAACTAATTTGCTGTTACACAAGCAAATCTCTCTCTCTCTCTCTCTCTCTCTCTCTCTCTCTCTCCCTCTCTCTCTCTCTCTCTCTCTCTCTCTCTCTCTCTC
>JBBJLS010000109.1:10705740-10720683 GCA_037577275.1 Bryconaethiops microstoma
ATAAGACCTGGATAACAACAGCCTTTTCTATTGTATGGTTAAATGGTCAGATGCTAAAGTTTGGGTTCCTGGTTTAGGCATCTATTTATATATATATATGTGTGTGTGTGTGTGTGTGTGTGTGTGTGTGTGTGTGTGTGTGTGTGTGTGTAATGATCTAGCAGAATCTGTAGGATGCTTAAAAGATTGTTGCGCAAGAAACGGAATGCGTAAATGGAATACGTAATAAATGGATGATCAGAGAGGTCGGAGACTCGGCTGGCTCAGATGTAAAGCGTGATGAGAATGTAGTGTGCTATATTACAATTATTGAACAGCTTGAGATCAGAGCTCACTAATAATATTCATTTATATTGCATCACGTCATTTTTGTTCACGTGCTACTGCGTAGTGGAAACATATGCAGTTTCCAGTGCTGAAACTGTGAAATAAGTAGAAAGCATAGATAGACATGACAGGAGGTCGTTTTGAGCAGGTGTTTCAGCACCTGGTTGAGGTTTTTAGAATCTTCCTGTTCGGTGAAATAATTTGACCCTAAAACCTCGGTATGAAATTGCGGTCCAATTTTTAGAAAACATGATGTGCTGACATTGAAGTGTACTCGGTGCCCCGATCGATAAAATCTATAACCCGATAGTGAAAGCGCACTTTGTGCACTGAAAGAGGGAGAGATCGCTGTCTGTGATAAAAGGAAGCTGCGAGTGTCGGTATTGTTATCAGTCAGGCCTGGGCCTGTTTTTTTCACACTGACAGACTTCAAGCATGACTTTTCTTGGCTGTATAATCATTACGTACTCTCCGCTCCTGAGCAGTTTCACACACTTCACCTACCCAAATGTAAATCCTGCCTGTGACGATCTTCTGGGGCTTTATCTTAGTATTAAGCACACAACACTTAGCTATCCAGGTTAGAAAAGTGAAGCACACACTCTCAAAGACATGGTTGGATGAGTCGCCATATGGCCTTTCAGCTCTGTCAGAAACGCTATAATATAAAAAGAACAGTGACGCTGTGCTTATTTGAGACATGCAGTTCTGCGCAGGGCGTGTGTCTAGAGAGCCCTAACTTTGTAAGGAGCTGTAGGAGTGCGTCCCTCAACACCCCGACCCGCCTGCTTTGGGTCAAAGTTCCTATTGACGCTCTTGCTCTGGCTTTTCATCTCCACTCTGTGAGAGAGTCAGTTCTGCATCTAATGCGCCAGCTCACATGTATTTATCAGTGGCCAATATACAACTCATGATATTGATTTGACATTTTACGTAAAGAAGTATTGATGTCTGCCCCCAGGTTTGAACAAGAAGTTCACTTGTGGACACGTCTCAAGTTGACCGTCACTTTTATCTCACACGTGCAGTATTTTACAGTAGGAACAGCTTCATAAAACTTCACACTTGTTTTTCAAAACATTTATCTGATGACTTGATGATGATGAAATCTGATGATACATTATTTACTACCGTGAAACAAATGTGTAAGTTACAGAGTGGAGGAGTTAGTGTGTATATAAATAAGTGGCACACAAGCAACAGTACAAGGCCAATTAGTTTGTTATGAAACAGTAATTTATTTTAAATGATTATATTTTATTAGCCTATAGCCAGTTTATTAGGTACACCTTCCTTTTAGCTACACTCATTGTGAGTGTGTTTTTTTTTTTTTTTCATTTACCATTCAGGTGCGCTTTGTAGTTTACAGGTACAAATAGTAGTCCATCTGTTTCATTGCATCATTTGTTAGCCCCATCAGTGGTCAGGATCCCTGTAGGACCCCCACTGGGCTGGTATTATTTAGACGGTGGCGCTTTCTCAGCACAGCAGTGATACTGATATGGTAGGGGAATGTTGGTGTGTATGTGTGTGTGTGTGTGTGCGTGTGCGCGCGTGTGTGCGTGCGTGCGTGCGTGCATGAGCCACACAAAGAGTATCAGACACTGCAGTGCTGCTGGAGTGTTTAAACACTATGTCTATGTCCTGTTCACTAATTGTGGCACATTTAATCTGTTACAGATTTAAAGCTACTGCTGAAAGTTCATCTGATGCTGCATAATTTGTATTAATCATTCTCTAGTTCTTCATCAGTGGTCAATTTCTGAACACAGGACACCGTTGGCTGCATATTTTTAGTTGTCGGACTACGCTTAGTCTAGAAGTGACACTGAGTGGTTTACAAACTCCAGCAGCACTGTTCTTTGTGATTCACTCTGTGCAGCACACACACACCAATATGCCACATTGATGTCAGTGCTGAGAATGATAAAGAGGGCTTGCAAATGATACAGGGAAACAGAGAAACAACAGTCTGGGACTGTAAACTACCAAGTGTACCTGTTCAATAAGTGGAGCTGATCAAATGAACAATGTAAATACCGGATAGGTTAAATAATTTTTATAGAACCTTGTACACTATGTTTTCTACATAGTGAAGAACCACTAAACCATGCAAAAAACATTCAAGCATTCAAATGGGTCTTTGAGTACTCGTACTTCTAGGTGTAACTGTTGCCTTTACTCTATGATCCTTTTTAGTGGTGTAATAAATGATTCTATTAGATATTCTTAGCTTGCCTCAGTTGCGGTGGGTGGTTTTGGCGCTGCCTGTAGGAGAGAGGTGTTTTCAGTTTAAAAGACCACATCACCATGCTTGACACCCTGAAATCCGACAAACACTTGACATGCAGGTGAAACTGGTATGTTCCAGCCGCCTACAAGTGTTTCAGTCACTCCATTTCTGTGGTGAGAATGCAAGGCTCTCTGTGGTTTGACCTGGTGTTTGTCTTGCAACCCACTCAAGTCAATTCTGTCTTTTCTTATGCTTTCTCATGGCCAGAACCAGACGAAAGCACACGCGCTCGAGTGCGGTACTTATTTGTGTCAGTATTTTATATCTTCTAGTTGCCGGTTCCTGTCTGAAGCTGATATAGGCGTGATGCAGATTAGATTGACTGTGTGGTATGAGCCATGCAGCGTCAGGGTGCTTGTCTGCAGATCAGGACAGGATGTTAGAGGCTGTGGGGGGTTGGGGGGGGGGGGCGTTCAGGGATGGGGAGGTGCCACCTCCACTGTATCTGTGCACGGTGACATTAAGGAGGAGGGGGAACACAATGAGGAGGGATGCTCTGAACACACAGCTGTTACACACACCTCTCCACTTCCTCCACCAAACCAGCTGCAGCCATGTTTTTGAGACACTGTTTATGACAGTTTTTTTGACCCGTCAGCAAGTGCAGTGCTTCTTAGAGATGAGGGATGAATATACGATAAACTTCCTTGACATCTAGGGTTATTCACTTAAAACTTATTAATCACTCATTACTATAAATTATTGTGTAACTTGAAAAGAAATATGAATATGTAAGTCAAACAGTTATGAGAATGAGACACTAAAGTGTTCACATCAAAGTTTAAGGCCCGAAAGCATGCTGAAGAGTGCATTTATCGATTTTGCATCAACAGAATTATTTCATGTTCTCCCTACTTTAAGATACTTTAATATGGTTTTATGGGCACCAGGATTTGATGGGGACAGTTTTATTGTTAGGTCAAGTGTTTAGTGATATTAATATGCATAAATGGTTTAGATTTTTAAGAGGCCACATATTCTTCCAAAAAAACCCCAAAAAAAGCAGAATGGTCTGCCAAGATTCAAGTGGTCAGTGTCTGGTATATTTGCGGTGGTGTTTTTAGACAGGGACTGGCTCAGGGTCAGTACTTATTGCGGTTGAAACAAACACTGAACTGCAAGGAATCTCTTGTGTGTTGAAGTTCATTACCGTCTCTGTTTTGAACTTGAAATGGGAGATGTTCTTTTCATGTCACAGTGGAGGAGGGTGGAGTGTTTGCTTACCTGAAGCTGACTTAATCTTCCAAGGCCTACCTGTTTGAAGAAAAAGAAAAGAATCTACCCTTCCCTGCAATCTACCAGGAATTTTAAGTAGGCCTCTAAGGTCTCTCGGTCCCTCCTGTGATGCTGTGACAGGTTGTTTGTTAGTCTCTAGTTAGTAAGTGCTGCTGACTGTGATTTAGAGACAAAGGGCAAAGGAGGTATGAACAGAGCAAGCGAGAGTAAAGTGCACGGCACAGATTTCTGAATTTGGAATCAAGCAGTTAGGACAAATCTTAGCATTTTGACCGCTGGAGCGAGAATTTGGCTGCCTAGAGAGACTGAGAGAGAGAGTAAGTGAGTGTATGTGGATGGTTGTGTTGGCAGTTAAGGGGGGGCCGCTGGCAATTTTCCAGGAATGCGGTCAGAGCAGATCATTTTGGAATTTTTCTGGTTTGCTGCAGTTTTCTCTGAACTGTGCCACCTGGTGGATAGTGTGAAACCGGGAGCGTCACTGGGTGAGTTCTCAGCCCCAACCTGTAACACACTGCTAGGTGTACCTACCCCCAGAACGAAACGTTTTTGGATTGTACGTGGATAAAAGTAAACACCCGTGCCAGTCTGAGCCTTTACTGTTGGAAAACCACCTTGTCTTCTAGTCTGGGCTGCTTTGTGTTGTACCTTTGCTTTTGCATTATCTGAATTTTTCCATACCCCCTCCAGTATGACACTTCATGGGGCAAGAGAAAGATCAGCTGTCATGTAGCAAAAACTATTGTAAACAAATGGCTCCTTTTTCAGTAGCCTTGCCCCTTTTACCTCCGTCTCAGCCAATCACAGAGCTTGATCTGTAGCAGCCCCCTTCTGCTTAAGCTATATATTAGCAATGTTGTGGAGAAAGTGTTGAGATGACTAGGCAGTCACTACTGAAACAGTGTGGGACGGAATGTGTGTGTTGTGTGTACATGACCTTTTAATCTCAACGTCCTGTTGTGTTTGGAACTGAAAATGGCTTTTGTTTATCGTTGGTCTTTTACTGGAGGACAATCACTTTCTCAGCAGACGTACCCAGACGGACTCCCCCTTCTCTCACACACCTTTTTTTTAAGGTTTAGGACAACGAGGTAATCTGGGGTTCATCTGAGGTCTTTCTTTGTTTCCACAGGAGTACGTTAGGATGTTGAGTATCAGTTCTCTCCCTGCTTTTCATATCAGTTTCCTCTTTAGAATGCTTCGCACCACAACTACATTAACTGCATCACAAATCGGAATTTATCTTCTGCTCCCCTGCCCTTATGTCTACACACAAGCAGCCGTGATTAGGCTGCATTGGCATTCTTACTCGTTTGTGTCTGTAAAGGATTGTCCCCCTGAAGACGTAAAGTGTTTGCGTTCGACCACTTTATGGAAATAGGCGGAAAGACATGATCACAACAGATGATGGAATTATCGTTATACTTCACCCAATTAAAGGGCTCGTACAAAGGTCTTTTCTGAAATAAAAGAGTTCAATGTACGTAAACACTGTCGAAGTTACAAGAAGAAGCGTTCATTTCTCAGTCTATCCAGTCCGTGTATGGTAACTGAGCCACAAAAACAGCCCGTTATGAATTTACTGGATTTGTGATGTCATCGATTTACATATAGCTGCCTGTTCTGCCTATAGCAGGCTGTCCCTGCCTGTTCACACTGAAGTCATAAAGAATTTTTAGCCCACACTGCTTTTTCAAGTGTATAGTACAGAGTAGTCAATAAGAAAAGAGCGACATACATCAGTCTTAAAGGCACAGTAACAAAAATGTTGCGTGCAATTCTAAAGGATAAATTTGAATAAAAAATTAATGATCGTTTTTGGTACCTGAAACCCCACAATGTTATAAGTAGACTTAAGAGGGAAAATAAATGCAAGAAAAATGCAGGATATGGGTGTTTTAGGTATTTAATTCTTAATATACGCTGCTGCATGTTTTTTCACTAGACATGTAAAGTCATGTGTCCAGGTTCATTCATTTATGAAACACTTTTTCAGGTCAGTAGTAGGTGGATTAAGTGTAATCCAGCATATTTAATTTGAAATTAAGCATCAGCTGTGAGGTTAATGCGCAGAATGTCAGAGCAATTCAAATTCACACAAATCATTTGAGTTAAATGAATAATTCAATTACATTTTTCAAGTTTATTTTGTGTGTGTAAATCATTTGCAGTCAATCTAAAGACTGTGACCCTTAGATATTCACCATCTTGTATTGTGGCTGGTACTCTGCCAGCCCTGTGAAGCAGACATTTTCAGTTCCTGATTGTTTTAGGCTGTTTTTTCTTACAGTTTTGTCTTCAATAAGAGGGCTGCCGCGCACTGAGGTTCATGCCAGGTGACTAACTTGGCCAATCAGAAACATTTACTTTTGGTCCTGTATGTCTGCATAGTCTCTGATTCACTTTAGGTGTGATACTTGCCTTTGTAGAGTCTCTAGCATCACACATTAGTTTCAAATGCCAACTCTAGAACCTTTTTGTGCATAAACCTGTGGTCCACCGAGACACAATTGGGTTCAAACCAACTATGCTGCCGATTTTCTTGCCCCTTTTAATCATTTAACCCCTTAAAATCCCAGGCTTATTACATTGCAAGACATATTATTCACTACTAATAACTCAGTGGAAAGTTATTTTTAATTGATAGAAGTGTGTTTAATAGAGGTTTGCATGTGCCAGCAGGTCCTGGCCATTAAAGGATTTTAATGTATAATTTCATCACAGTTTTTTCTTTTTTTTTCTTTTTTTTTTTTTTTAAATAAAAGCAGCCTTTCACATTGTGTGAACACTTTATAACAAATGGACAAGGTGAAGAAGCCCAAGGTTGCTTTGTAAAAGAAATATTTGTACATTGACCTCCATTATTGTTTAAGAACATCATACCCTTCACATGCAATTTTCGAGGTGAGTGGTTTTGTTCAAACAGCTGATTTAAGAAAAAAACTGAAGTTACGCATACTCACATACACACATAAACACACACACACACACACACACACACACACACACACACACAGAGGTTATATGCTTACAAAGTAAACAATAGAAAAGCTTGATAAAGCTTTTTTTTTTCTTTCAGCCCCACATCATGAAACCACTGTTCACCTTCTTTTGTACCAGGGTCACTTAGCAACTAAGGAGAAAAGTCTGTTTTGTGTGTACACTGGATACAGGCTATGGTTTAAGATGTATTCTGTCCTCTGTTTAGTCTGTTAGTGGGTTGTGTGCTTTGTTTGTGCACTGTAAGTGGTAAAGGTGTAACGATACAGTCAACTCAACAATTCAGTTTGATAAATTGTTCAATACGGTTTACTCAAGATACATTAATGATATCATCAATATTAAAAACTTATATTTTTTCAGGATTTAGAATGATACTGGAATGAAGCAAAATGATGGCTGCATTCAGTTCTGGCCCACTTTACTAATAAAACTAGAGCTGTAAGTTGGGGGGAGGGTGATGTATGAATGTGCTGGACTGGGTTGTTGACTATCCCTGGTTTAATGCTATAAACAGTTTAGATTCATCAAATATTTAACAGTATGCTTTTTCTCCATGATGCATTGTCACACATCCACAATACATATTGTGACATTTTTGCATTGTGATAATCATAATATTGTAATGCATTTTTATACATCTAGTAAGTGGTAACGTTTCAGGGCTGTGGCATGCCATGTATGAAAGGAGATTTTTATATTTAATACCTCTGCATTAGTTATCAGGTGAAGATTCCTACTCCTGGGTGACTTCTGCGCAACCATGGACTATCACTGGACTGCAACTCATGCTGAACCAGCTAGTAAAAACTGCCTACTCTGGTGCCTGAGAAAATAGATAATACTCATCAGTTCTAATCACAATGTTCGTTGTAGCTTCTTTCTTTGTCCCTCTCTCTGTGACAGTAGCTGCCCCACTGAAGTTAGATCCCAACAAGTCAGATCTCTCTAATTTGCAGCAACTTTTTGGGCAGCTGTATTTCAGTGATTAGGGGTGAGCATCGGTTAATAGCGCGAATATGGTCTGTCCTCACACACTTTAATATCTGAAAAGTCAAGACAATCTAATCTGGCTCAAATGCACGAGCAGTTTATCCATTAGGCCTGTGCTGCGCGGGGGGTGCTTCAGTGAGGGCTTTTTTCCATTTTGGTCACCCTCCCTCTGTTCATCAGATATACTAAGTGGAGTGTAATCCATGGTAACATGGAACCAGCAGCTTTTGGCCTGGATGAAAGCAATTCAACCAAGCCTCTGAAATCGCCCTCTCTCAACTCTGATTTGGTTTGGCTGGCCTCCAACTCCGACCAATTCTACAGCCCCAAAAAGCAGATAAACAAGTGCTTTCTGGCCTTTTTAATAACATATCAATTTACATGGGATTATTGGGGTAGGATTTGCAGCAGTATATATATATTTTGGGTGGGTTTCAAAAAGCCTGTGAAAATATATGTTCCAAATCCAAGCCATTAAATGCTCTTTTGGCAAATCCTTGGTCAGATCATTTTTCTATGAAACATTTCTAATCATTTTTTAAAACTAAAGTTTCTGTTCGCGTGGTTGAACATCAGTAGCACTCAAAGTCTACAGTTTTCACAACAGACTGCTTTAACAGATTGTCCTGTTTCTTATACCAACAACCTTGAGCATGTAACTTTAGAAGTGCATGCTTCTAATCAGGACAGTCAAGTTTGATGGATGTCATGTTGCACTGTTGACAAAGACAAACGTGCATTTCTTTCGATAAGGCCATGATTGACATGAAAAAGAGTTTTCAGTATGTTAAAAAATACTGAGTTGTTGATGCATGTAAAGTTGCCCTCCCATCAATTTACACATTTTTCTTCTTTTTATGTTACTGTACCTCTACAACTTTCTGCATTCACTGTTTCTAAATAAATGTATAATTACCAGGGGTGAAAAGCTTGAAAAATAGATCAGTCAGGGCAAAATTATGGATAAGTATCCATATTTGCGTAATTTTAAGCCTTTAATAGCAGCAATAAGTATATCTAGGGCAATATTCACTTGCTCCAGACGAGGCAAAAAGGCCCAAAGTTCAAGGCCTTTTTCACATCTAGTCTGAGCTTTTAGAACAAATAAACAAAAAAGTAAAGGCAAGTTCAGAAAACGTACACATTAACACTAATGCCATTCTCATAACAAACTCATGCTTTGTTCACTCCTTTTAAAGATTAGAGCTGCAAGCTGAAATACACAGCCTTGAACTCCACACACACAAACATACATACACACACACACAAACACACACACACACACACACACACACACAGTGCATCTGCAGAGCTTCTACTGTGTCAGTGAAGTTTTTTTTTCATTCTGCACTTGTCTCTGCATCTTTGAGTTCATGTCTTTTGAAAATACGTACAAAGTTTAATAAAAAAAAGTGCACTGAAGCAAACATTTCAGTGCGTTAAAAAACGCATTTGCTTTTTATCTGTAAAAATCAACTCAGTGTGAAAAGCGCTCATGATTAAACATTAAACTAACATTAGGAATGAAAAAATTATGCCTCTGATGACTCACCCATAGGACAAAGTCATTGGTGCATCTGTACATAAATAAATCTAAGACTGTAGTTTCACATCACGGATTGAACCCTCACGCTTTCACGCAGAATGGAAGGGGAAAAAAAGGTTGATAAGATAAGTGATCCCCGCTTAAATAATGATAATCATCATAATTGCAGCGCTTTATACAGAAAGATAAGCTGTGAGAATCTTAAGAAAGCTCAAAATTACAGTTTAAATGCCAAAGTTTTGAACAAAATAACAGCACATGCTTCAGATCCAGCACATTTTCTCTGTAAATTTGAAAAAGTTCCGTTGAAGTTAAAAGATCTTGGGGCACAGGCCCCTCTCCCCACTGTCCCTCCTTTGTAGTCACCTTTCTCCAGTATTGTGCTCACACCGGGGGCACAGATGGCGTGGGCATATGCATTCTGCCCCGGCAGCCTCCAGGCTGCTTATGGAGCTAGTCACCCATCAACACTCGCCTGCACAGGACCTGACTCTGCCTCCCCTGAACCGCCCTGCTAATGTTTATGGCAAACACATCAGCTCGAGTCAGTGTCACCGCTGGAGCTGTGTGTCATCGCTGTGGAAAAAAAACGCTGCTTGAGATGAGGATCATAGTGGTGGGA
This sequence comes from Bryconaethiops microstoma, assembly GCA_037577275.1. Lineage (NCBI taxonomy): Eukaryota > Metazoa > Chordata > Actinopteri > Characiformes > Alestidae > Bryconaethiops > Bryconaethiops microstoma. The sequence goes on from JBBJLS010000109.1 coordinate 10,715,755, forward strand.
ACTGAAGCACGACAAGCAGGTCTCGCCCTAAGAGGGGTATGAGTTCAAATCAACCCCTCTTTGACCCCTGGAAAGACAGAACTCTCGAGGCGGGCAGACCCGCAAACATACAGATAGAGAGAGAGGAGTACACTGTCCATCCAGTTTATTGTGACCCGTGCTGTGGCATTTGTGTGACCTTGCTGTGACATAACCAGCGCTGACCACGCTTGGCCGATTTTCACACTTGAGACAAAATGCACCTCTCAACAACGTGAAACAGAATCCCCAGAAACTACTAGGAGTGCAATTCGCAGCGATTTGATATGATCGCTCACACATTTCGCCACAAATGTATCAGATTATTTTGGTATGGTTAGCAAAAGTATCCAATCAATTTGTGTTATATATCAAACAATGGTACAGAATATACATAAAAATAGTACCTCGAGGCCTTTATTTTTGTTGGATTTATGCATTTTAAAATAGCCCTAATTGTTAGACAGTTTTTGGGAAATTAGCTTTCACTTTATTTGAATAGTCTCTATAAATTATGTGCAGATACTCAATTAATCCTCTTTCTGGAAGAAACAGACTTGATTCTCAGGCGGTGTTCGAATTAGTGCCTGGTTTAGGTTTGGCTGAAGGTTTAATAATTAGATGTTTAGTTCAGTGCAGGGTAACTTGAACTCATCTACAAAGCATCTGCAGTGGACCTTCCAAATAAAGCTTTAGTAGATATTATTGTCATCTGTTAAATTTGATCCTTACATTCCAAAATCACTGGACGTTGAATCCTCACCATTAGAGTAATGCATCAAAATGCACTGATGTGTTTTTACACCCCTAGAAATGAGTTAAGCCTTTAATTAATTATCCCTTCAGTACATATCTCTTCAAGAATGAGCTTTACTTTCTTACTACAGTTTAAAATACGTGTCTTTGTGCTGATCAGAGTCTTTCCCTCAGTGAAAATGTATCACATGCTGCTGAATATGTAACCCCCCAGCCTGCCAAACAAATCAGAAGCGTGAAAGCATGCTACCAGAAAACAGTGGAGTGGACAGCAGCTGCTGTTTAGCGGATGGGGCTTTTTTTAAAGTACAGAGAATAGTGTCGGAGTTGACGAGATCTTGCTTGGGGACGTGAGCATATGAGAGGAAAATGAGCTTTAACTAAATCTGTAAACAGGGTCATATCCTTCATGCTCTTAATCAGCTTCGTGACTGTTCCACGCCAGAGAATTAGAAAAGAGATCAGTTAACCATGCAGTGTACGGATTTATCACTGGGCTCATCATAGGTGGAATTAAGTGCTCGTGTAGATTTTGATTATTTTTTTATGATATTCTGATCATTTTTCTGTAACGCTGTATTGCACTTTATGTACAGTTACCTGTATATTCAGCTGAATCTAATGTTGCACATGTATGTTTGCTCATGCCTGCAGAATGTATCCATTGACGTGTAAGGTACACAGATTTCATTTAGGGAGGCATTTCATTTCCTTATATAAAAACAGCCAGTGTGTTCATTTAGTGGTGTCATGTGTTAATAATTCTTCAGTTTCATTGCGAGGTATGTTTAGTTTTGCCTTTAAGTTTTTCTAAGACAGTTATTATTATTAGCCATTTCAAGATGTATTCATTAACGCATTTTTTTCCCGTATGTTATTTCTTTTTTTCCCCCTCCTCAGATACTTACCTGTTGACCTGTATTTCAATCATGGGATCGGAACTGACACCACTTTAAAATGTCTTTAGGAAAATGTTAAATGCGTGAATGTGGATGTTACCTCCCGTCTGAGGGGTCAGTCGACTGTGATTGTTCATGGGATGGAGACTCTTTTTAATATGCTGTCAAATACCAATGAATTACATAAGCGTAAGTAAATAAGAGGATGTGAGTCCAATGCCTGAGAGCATTTTCTGTGAAGATGAGGAAACACTCAGTCTAAGATTAACAGAGAGAGCCGAGTCCAAACAGCTTCAGGCACTTTCCCTTCTTTTTCCTCCTGTCCCCCGCTCCATTAGAATAAAAAAAACCCCACACACACATATTCAACATTCTTATCTTATTAAAAATGCATTCGACCTGGGACAGTGGTGCACGTCACTTGCAGCACTGGCTGCTGTATTATTTCATAGAAGGTTTATGAATTTCAGGTGAATCTAACTGACTTACGCTACTGGCTGAATTGGCAAAGAAGTAAGAGAGGAGGAGGCTTTGCACATGTTCAATGTGACTTAAGTCGTGAAACCTACATTAATTTATTATAAGCACTGTCTACAGTAAGCATGGTTGTTTGCTTAAGCAGGAATTTCTCACTTGAAACGATCTGAGAAAAGACCAGATGTTCATCTCATGGCTGTCTTTTGTTGCGGATAAGTTTTCACCAGTACAAACATATGCTGTTTCCATTTGTTTGCGCGCTTCTTCACAAACTTTTTTATAGTTTCTATTTATTTACTGTTGGTTTCTTTACAGTTTAAAAAAATCTGCTTCTTTCTCATTCATTGCCGTTTGCATTTGAGGCACCAAGAGGCATGAGGAGTGGGACAGTAGCGAGGTCAGGGGGGAGGACGGGAGGGATAAAGAGAATAGAAGGACATGCTCACCGTTCTGCTGCATGGAGTGGGGCATGCTGGGAGCGGAGGTGTGAGTCAGGGGCCAGTGGGCAGTCACGGCTTTACCCCGGTTCTTGCTGGGACTGATTCTGTCTGTGGTCAGAGTCCAAAAATCTGCCTATGAGTTTTGGCTGGTGGGAGGTTTGTCTTCTTTCTTTTTTTTTTCTTGAGGTATCAGTCACGGAGCTCAATTAGCGCAGGTGCCTTGAGGGAAGCGGCGGATATCCGGGGTTCAGCGTGAGGGGGAATGCGGTGCAGATAGGGACAGCTCAGCGGCGGCAGCAGTGCAGCCCAGGCTGGCACAAAAGCTCGTAGGCAGCGAGGGAATGCGTAGCGGAGCCTGTAGGGCTGAAGGTGTCGCTGAGGATGACGACGCTGAAGAAGATGCCCGGCGTTCAGGGTGGCGAAGGTTCTCTCTCTGTTTCTTTCTGTCTCTCTCTCCTTCCCCCAGGCCCCCCAGAAAACCAAAAATAAACCCTCAGAGCTTGGAGGCTGTCCCGCGGTCGGGATGCGTCTGCCAGCGAGTGTGAGTGAGGATGAAGAGGATGAGGCGGAGGAGGATGGGCACAGCGGAGAGAGAGCTGAAGTGAGCAGAGTTGACTGAGCGCGCTCAGCATCAAGGAAGCGGTCCACAGGGCATCGGTGGCACTCAGAGCTGATAGGCCGACTGCGTTCTAGCGTTCATTGATTGCTACACACTTGCATGGTCCACTTTCCATGAATGCTAAAAAATTGTGGGGCGTGCTCCCTTTTGCAAAAAAAAAAAAAATCACAGATTAAGCTGCCCTTGCCATAATCCCAGTTGTGCTCTCTCTATCTCTCTCTCATTCTCTCACATGCTGTCTCTCTCTCTCTCTCTCTCTCTCTCTTGCTCTCTCGCTCTCTCTCTCTCTCTCTCTCTCTCTCTCACTCTCTCTCTCTCGTCCCTCTCTGTGCTGTTGGCACTTCTTTCACTTTAAACAAGGCCAACAACAAACGTGTTATGAAAACAAAAAATAAAAGCTCTCAGTTAACATCAGCATTTTCACAGCAGTGCTGCACACATGACTGAGCGTCTCCGAGCACGTTCTGAGCGGTTAAGGCAGGACTAGCTTTACTCCAGCACCTTTAAACAGACGTTCTGGTGTGTTTACGGCACTTACAGGAGAAAAGAAAGTCACTGACTCTAAACATGCAGAATAGTGTATAATAAAGCTGGATAGTAATGGTGTAATAATGACACTGCAGCGTGTAATTATGTATTGTGTAATTATCTGTATTGTGTTGTGTATTGTTAGTAGAGTGTAAGCTTGAGGGTAGCACAGAATCCTCGTTGCCCCAAGACTTTTTTGAAAAACCCCACACTCAATTTTCCAGAAGCTGAAGTTTTCTCTTACCATGAAAATGGTCCGTTCTGTTCCTTGCATCAACATATTTGACACATTCAACTTGTCAAAAATGCCAATGAGGTACAACAAAAGAACAATCCAGGGAGGACCACACACATCTATATTCACAGAAAACCTCTCAGCTCCCCTAAACTGGTGTGAATATCAGTGCGGCTGTTTGGCTCCAGGTGGTTTAGTTGGTCAGGTTTTGATGAATCTTTACAGCAGCGTTCAGTTCAAAATATCATGGAGCTCCTGGTTAATTGCAGAAATCAGAAATCAAACAAAGTGACTTATTTCAGAAAGTCATACCCGTTTAACAGTTGACAGTGATGCAAATTTCTCACCCAACACTAATTTTGAGTACCCAGTCAGATGGAAAATTAAAAAAAATACTCGTATGACCGTCATTTAAAAATGTTGATAATTTATTTTTTGTGATTTTTCTCACCCCTGCAATGCCTTTGCTCCCCAGCGGAGTGTGTGTACAAATGTGTACAAATTTGAATGGCGAAAATGAAGAAACACACTGGGAAAGTTCACCAGTCCATCAAACACACCCACGCCGTCACACCTCGGGGGTAGTTTAGCACCAGTCCTCCTGATGGGTGTGTCTATGGACTGTGGGAGGAAACCAGAGCTCCTGGCAGAAACTCAGACACTGGAGAACAATAAGTTACACTTATTTAGTGCTTTACAGATGAAAACAAATCATCAGGAAAAGATGGAAACAGGGAGGAAGAAGGTAAGACTGTAGCTGAGTTTGAAATAAGGGGGGAGGAGAAATAACTTTACATTTTGAGACCCAAAGATGACGATCTGGGGCTGGGGGTGGGGGAGTATGGCTGAAGTAATTCTGTAAAGGATCTTCTCCACTGTCTCTAAACTGTACTGTGATGGTTCTGAAGTTGTATCAGGTTCTGATGTTCCAGTGTATCTCAGTCCGGTAACGGAGTT
>JBBJLS010000109.1:10726672-10743867 GCA_037577275.1 Bryconaethiops microstoma
CAGGGGACAGTCTCCCTGGAGCAACTTGGGATTAAGGGTCTTGCTCAGGAACCCAGTGGTGGTGTGCTGGAGGTAGGATTCGAACCCATGACCTCTTAGTCAAGAGGCAAGTATCCTACCACTAGACCACCACCCAGGTCAGCTTGGCTTTAGAGAATTTATTTTTGCCATTTTTGAGAAGCCTGCAGCTTTTGCTCAGTGCCTCGGTTTTGCATCTGTTGCTAGGTTTCATCATTAGCACAGAGAAACCTTTGTTTTCCATTATTTCCTAAATGTGAGTCATTTCCTTTGCTGTTTAACATCACTTGGCAATATTAGCCATACCAGGCACTGTGCACTGAAATATTCTTTTATTTGCAGAGTTTCCAAGCCAAACATCTAGTGTGTACAACTTTTTTGAATAATCCAAATCTTTGTTTTAGCTACAGTATCCATGCTATATAGTTAGTAAATATATTAAGTAGAACAAATAAGTAAGGAAATTGATCTGGAAAACATTAAACATGATGAGGGAAGGGTTGGGAAATCTTCCAGTAGGAAATACTGCAGCTCTGAGGGTTTACTTAGTCTGCATCAATCTTTAGGTACATGGTACATGTCAAAACCTGTTATTTTGGAGATACTCTGACTCAGTCATCTTCCCACCACAATGTGGCCCCCCAGATTCTTATGATTGCTCATTTTTTTCTGCTTCCAACACATCGACTTCAAGAACTGATTTCAAACCCTTGCTGTTTTTTTCTCTAACACTTGTCTGGGAGCCTGATGACCACAAAGTTTCAAACCCCCACTTTCTACCATTGTGTCCTTGAGCAAGACACTTATCTTTCAGTTGCTCCAGGGGGATTGACCCTGTCACTAATGATTGTAAGTCACTCTGGATGAGTGTCAGCCAAATACCCCCTTTACCATAGAGACACACAATCACAGCACATTTAGTTCTCAAAATGCATAAGTGATCTGTCTTTCAACAAATATCCATTTTTGGTTTTCTGTTGGTATGAGTATCAGTCCAGCCCCTAATGATTTTAAAAAACATTAACTAACTAGTAGGCATATTTACTAATGAATGGAAAAAAGAAAGCTGATGTTATGTCCATCAGTAACAACAGTGGGAATCAACCCCTTACTGCAGTGGTTGATCAGGGAGTCATCGAACATGGGGATCAAACCCAAAGATTTTACTCCTACTCTGCTCTCAGTGGGAGCTGGGATGGAGGCCACATTTATCTTTTAATTTTCTTAAAAAAATGAAAAAAATGAAATTAAGAGGGCAAATGGGAAAGTAAAGTAGGGAAAATACAAAAGAAATGCAGAAAGAATAATTACTATGAAAGGGATAACTATAGTACAACTGGAAGCCGGGGGGGGGTGGGGGGGTGGGGGGGGTTGAAGAAAGCTTTGAGAAGCGGTTAAGGCAGTGACAAAGCTAGGGTTGGTGAAGTAGGGAGTTAGGATAAGGGAAAGAACAGAATGGAGCCGAAACCAGAAAAGGTCATGTATGGAGCGTGGGACTAAGGAGTAACAGAGAAAGAAGCGTAGATAAAGAAGCTGAGGATGAATCAAGAGGAGCAAGAAAATACTTGGAGGAGTACTGATAGAGAGAGAAGTACATAAGAGAAGCAGTGAGGAAAGGCTCTTGAAGCAGACAGTACATCTAAAGATATCAAGTAAGGTTGGGAAATTTAGGAGAGCAAGCCACATAGAGGGAGTCTGAACTCATGACTTAATGACAAATGTGGAGAGAGGGGAATACATAGTGATGCCCAATGAGAATAATAAGTAAAAACCAGTGAGCACAGGTGTGGAAATGAGGGACTAGGTCAAAAAGTACCTCCGCCAGGAGGTGCCCAAGGGTACTACCACCGAGGATTTCTCACATGGAGCATTAGTAGGACACTTTGGGTTGTTTCTATAGGTTAAGCAAAAATGCAAGATAAACATAAAATGTATAAAACTCTGAGATTACATGAGATGCGAGTTGACAGCCTTTGTTAAAGTGAAGTCTATCAATAACAAGACCTGAGTTCATCCATAGATACAGGAACACATGTTGAGTAAAGGGCTGACAAGAACGGCACAGAGTCTGTACATGACAATGAGTTCCCAGATTAAGATTAAATGCTCCAAAAATGGATCATATTGTTAGATATCCCCAGTTTCCCATCATGCTAACATTAACATGAACAAGAAAAAAAATCAATTAACAGTATGGATTTTCACATACATACAAAATAGAGTACATTTGAAATTAATTCCACACTCTAAATTTATTTAGACAAACCTTGCTGAGTTGTACACTACAGATTCTCATTAAGCGGGATTAATCAGGATTTTGACCAAGCTTGTCCAGCCTAGCAGTAATATCAATGAAAATAATGAGGCACAGAATGTGGATAGGTCAAATGATTTAAACGGAAACTTAATACAAATATGTTTAATTGCTTCTTGCATTTGTCTTTAAAGAGAATTTTAATTTCAAGTTTAGCAAACCCCTTCTAATGAATTATCTAGATGGTGGGAATAATTTTTGATAAACTGCAATTGCTTCTGAGAGCGTAATTCTTTTCCCCGTGAAGTGGTGAATGCACAAGAAAGTATAGTCAGGGGTTGACATTTTTTTTGGGTTCTAGTACTCAGAGTACCTACATAAATGTATAGGTTTTCACCAAAATTAAAAATCTTCCCTCTCACTATCCATGTCATCCTCATTTCTGCTGTCAATTTCACCAGTTCTACCACCCAGGGTTCTATCACCAGTTCATATCACCCTAGAGTGATATGCTTTCTCATACTGAACCTCCTCAAAAGTACATTTTGTGCAAAATTACGGATTGGCTGTGGGTGTTTTCCTTAATTGAACACACAAACACACATGACTTTTAAATTGTTCTTCATTTTATTTGTCTTTCCATTGATTAAGCGGTGCCGCTGACCTCCCTTCTTGGCAAGCCTTTTCTCGTTCAGTGGGCTAAATAACTCTTTTATGATCTTTGCTAGCTTCATGTTAATCAAAAACCGGTGCTACATGATATTCTGTGGTGCTACATGATATTACATAGCTGTATTTTAAAAATAGGAAATAAATGAAATGCTGCTTTTAGGTTGGAATGCCCCTGTTGATGTAAATTTTCATATTTTTGTGTTTACAAATCTCAAGGTAACTTTTCTTCCTGCAGTGATAAAACAAATGACAAACAAATACAAACTTAGCACTTAAACTAACTGAACTCTCATATAATGGGGGTCATTTTTTACTTTGGGCCATGCAATAATGATTTAAAACACTGATTTGATGATTCCGGCCCAAGAGTTGCTGTGAGTGATTCGGGGAAGGCAGACTGTGTACGGATAGCCCATTCCAGTAATGAGTATAATCAACAGGATAGATCATCACCATCAGCCCCACCATCATTGCTAACAGCAAAATTGCCTTCTCTTCCCAGTAAACAACATAAAATTCTCCATCACGACCAAAGAGCTGGCAAAGCGAGAGAAATCTACCTTGGCGGGAATTGACTTTCCGAACCTGGAATTGGTATAGAACCTTTATATAGTGTGAAAGGTTCTTCACACTTACACAACTCATTGTCGAAAATCAGCATTGAAGAAGAACCATCTATTAAAACCAGTTCTCAGTGACCCCCAGATGATCCACATTAATGCTCGATCCCAACTCTCAACATGTGGTCCTAGAAACGTCCATGTGGAGCACCAGTTAAGATTACTAGTCTAGTCTTTATGGGGCTTTAATCTTCATCTAGGCTTTTATACTATTAAAATTTAAACTTCTTGCTTCTTTAACATTTATGTGGAAATGATTTCAACTTGAGAAGATTTTATAAAAATTGTTCTTTAAATTATTATTCATTGAAAAGGTAACCTTTGTCTATGCTGAAAATTTGGCACCTTTACTTTTAAAACTGTAGGCTTAGTATATGACTGGACCAAAGCCTATCTTTGATTGCTGCATGATTCTTCAGTTTATCAGGAAAATTAATTTTTGAAATAATTATTTTAATGAGCCATGTCAATGTTCTCTTCTGGTAGAGTTTCAGTCTAGGATTGTCTAATTTTGCCACGGGTAATAAGAATAGGACATGATAGGTTTGCCTATGGCAAAAAGCACAACTCTGACAGTTTTTATGTCTTAGAACTGCTCTCATTACAGGTATTTGCTACTAAATTATGTAAAAATATCTTGGTGATTACAAAAATATTGAGGGTGGGTTTGAGCTGCGGGTGTTGAACTATATTGCTCAAAAAAATAAAGGGAACACAAAAATAAGACATCCTAGATCTGAATGAATGAAATATTCTTATTAAATACTATCTTCTTTACATAGTTGAATGTGCTGACAACAAAATCACACAAAATTTATCAATAGAAATCAAATTTATCAACCCATGGAGGAAAACCACACTACAGGCTGATCCAACTTTGATGTAATGTCAAAACAAGTCAAAATGAGGCTCAGTAGTGTATGACCTCCAGGTGCCTGTATGACCTCCCTACAATGCCTGGGCATGCTCCTGATGAGGTGGCGGATGGTCTCCTGAGACATCTTCTCCCAGACCTGGACTAAAGCATCCGCCAGCTTCTGGACAGTCTCTGGTGCAACGTGGCATTGGTGGATGGAGTGAGACATGATGTCCCAGATGTGCTCAATTGGATTCAGGTCTAGGGAACAGGCGGGCCATTCCGTAGCATCAGTGTCTTCATCTTGCATGAACTGCTGACACACTCCAGCCACATGAGGTCTAGCATTGTCTTGCATTAGGAGGAACCCAGGGCCAACCTCACCAGCATATGGTCTCACAAGGGGTCTGAGGATGTCATCTCGGTACCTAATGGCAGTCAGGCTACAGTAACAGCATACATGGAGGGCTGTGCGGCCCCCCAAAGAAATGCCACCCCACACCATTACTGACCCAGTCATGCTGGAGGATGTTGCAGGCAGCGTCTCCAGACTCTGTCACGTCTGTCACACGTGCTCAGTGTGAACCTGCTTTCATCTGTGAAGAGCACAGAGCGCCAGTGGCGAATTTGCCAGTCTTGGTGTTCTCTGCCAAATGCCAAACGTCCTGCACGGTGTTGGGCTGTAAGCACAACCCCCCCCCTGTGGACGTCGGGCCCTCATACCACCCTCATGGAGTCCGTTTCTGACTGTTTGAGCAGACACATGCACATTTGTGGCCTGCTGGAGGTCATTTTACAGGGTTCTGGCAGTGCTCCTCCCGTTCCTCCTTGCCCAAAGGCGGAGGTTGCGGTCCTGCTGCTGGGCTGTTGCCCTCCTACGGTCTCCTCCACGTCTCCTGATGTACTGGCCTGTCTCCTGGTAGCGTCTCCATGCTACTCTGACAAATACAGCAAACCTTGTGTGGCCAAGTGGCTGCACTACCTGAGCCACTTGTGTGGGTTGTAGACTCCGTCTCATGCTACCACTAGAGTGAAAGCACCGCCAGCATTCAAAAATGACCAAAACATCCGCCAGAAAGCATAGGAACTGAGAAGTGTTCTGTGGTTCTCCTTTATTGGGGATGTCTTGCTAATTGTCTATAATTTCCATCTGTTGTCTATTCCATTTGCACAACAGCATGTGAAATTGACTGTCAATCAGCTTCCTAAGTGGACAGTTTGATTTCACAGAAGTGTGATTGACTTGGAGTTACGTTGTGTTGTTTAAGTGTTCCCTTTATTTTTTTGAGCAGTGTATATTCCTCCTATTTTCCTTCAGTTGGAAGAAATAAAGGGGTGGCGGGAGCATGAACTCTTTGGATGTGTGTGAGCTGCAGCATCCAAATGCCCTGAATTAGAGACTAGTGTCATGCTCAGGATTTTATACATGGGGTGGCAGAAGAGGACCGAAAGCAGACTGAGGGGCAGCAACATATAATTATGTATAGAATTATGTAAAGATATTTGCTGGAGTGCAGTATGCAATAATATATAAACTCCAAATGTGATATTATATTCTATTATATTCCATTATATTCTATTAAAAACTAGATATCTAGTATACACAGATGTTAAGATTATGCTATAAATAATGAAAGAAAACACAATATATAGTTAATCAATTTACAGGGAAGACAAGTTAAAGATGATTCACTGGGCTGAGGAACATTTGCTACTGGACTGCAAGGAAATGGCAGTAACTCAACTTGGAAAAAGCCAGACAGTAATGAACTATCACTCTGGCTGTTTGCAGTGGGGATACTTTGAAGTATAAATTGGAGTGTACATTTTTTGATGACTCCTGATCAGGCCAACAGTAACAGCATGCTGGTCTTGAATGTAAATGCATTGCAGAATGTGTTCCCAATTCACTGTGACTATCATGTTCCATGCACAATGTTAGCAAAAGTAAGTACGCTGTGCATTTTAAGTGCAAACGCATTCATTGGAATCTTTAGTTGTAAAATAACTTCGTGAAAATGAGCATTATTAATCTATTTTTTAAGTTATAAAATGAATAAACATATACATGTATCTCTCTTTCGGGAAGGGAAATGTAAGCTATTTAAGATACACAATTAGACCTTAAAAGACCATGGTGTACATTTTTTAGTGTACATTTACACTGTAAAATTTATCCTATTCTGTATTCTTTTCCCCTAAGAGTTAACTACTCTAGAACAGGTTTCAGGTTCAATTTGTAGGAACCTGTGTAAACTAAGATCTTAGATGTGTCATAAATGATGAACAGAGTTACAAATGAGTTCAAAATGAGTGAGAGAATGTGAGATCATAAATGGAAGAAATAAACACCCAGATTGCCTCGTAATTAGAAAGTGGTGATCAAGTCTCGGTACAGATGATGCATCAAGGATACACAAATACGTAATTACACCGTGTCATTTATCAATACACTTTTGCTTCCCCCTTAAAAAGAAAAAATGAAAAACTCTCACATATTCTCCTTAACATTTCTACTTTTACCCTTTAACATCACAAACAACAACATAATGGCTGACAAGACCAAGACAACCCCAGCATTAACCAATAACATAATTAAAGGTGCAGTATGACCAGAAAATAACATATTAGCCACAGTTCTGTATGAGACATCTTATTATGAGATCATGCTAATTGGCGGTCATTAGTGTTCGTTAATTGCCAGCCACATTAGCTTTCCTGTTGCATTGTCCGAAATGCTAATTCAAAATTGTGCAAGGGCTGTTCTATTTGAAGTCGTGTGCTGTGAGAATGGCATTTTGCCAGTGTCAGTCTAGCAAACTAACAACAGGATTAGGCAGCCTGTCATGTTGCCCCGCTCCCTCTTATGACTCAATTGTGGTTGGACTGAACTTTTCAACCAAGGACTTAAGACACTGTTCGTTTCCCCCCTCAGTAATGAGGAGTTATCTGTGCTGCCACACCAGGCAATTAGTTGCTCAGGGCAGAGCAGCTTGATCGGAGCGCAAATTAAATTGTGCGAGGTGAAAATTAAGAGCAAAAGGTGCAATTATTATCATAATAATTACATTTGCTAATTAAATGTCAGCCTCTTGAATACCAATTAAGATAAGATATCCTTAGCGAGGAGGCTGAACATGTCTTTTGACTTCCTCCCTGCAAAGACAAGGAAAAACTGCATTCCCGCAATTGCAGCGGTGGCACGGAAGCCGCTGCAGCTGTGCCGTTTGATTTAACGTGGCCTGACTGCACAGCCTGAAACAATCACACGCCGATGAATTATTCAGCAATGCGAGCCTTTGTTCTTCTTATAGCGCAGTAATATATTTAGATGTGGCTCGTTCTTGTTTAATCTTAAACAGCCCAATTACGACTTTCAAATAGTATGAAAATTACAGGACTGGCTCTTGAACTTTAAGAATTGTCATTTGGGTCACGGTGTTGAATCCCAAGACACATTTAATCAGATGTTTGGGGGATGTAAACACATCACACCAACTGACAAAAATACAGACAACTTGATGATCCAACCAGCCACGAGATCAAGAGGCAGAGTATGGGCTTAACGAGGACCTGTGCCATCGCTCCTTCCAGAACAGCCATTTACCCTTGTAGAGTATTTACACAAATTTGCTGTTGGGAACGGCTGCTTCACCTGACAGTATTCACACCATTTCATTACTGTCTGGAGGAGGCCTGGTGATGCAACTGACTCGAGAAGGCAGCAATCAAGCCGTGTGCCAATGGTCACCCAAAAACAACACCACCAAGAGGCGGTTAAAACGCTGAGGGTCGGGAGTGATCGTTACCACCATCAGCATTACAGCAGGCATCAAAGCAGTTTTCCGAGGCAGCTTTGTTTGCACGCTGCTGGGCTCTGGGGAATTGATCAGGACTAGATTGCAAACACCATTCATAGTTGATTTATAAGTCCTAGGAAAGTAATAAGAGCTGCCCACTGAAGCATTTGAATCCAATTATCTTTTACAAAATCCTGTTGTTATCCAATTAAAACTCTTCCAGCTCTTGAGAATTATAATAAGATATTTTTCTGCCTTTTGACAATGATAGCTTATGTTGAACTGTATACCCTGTGACCCACTGGAGAGAAGGAGCCAATGAATGTCGAGCTCCTGGCAAAACTGTGAAATTTCAGCTATATAGGAGAAGATATGAATACCCGTGCAAAGCAAACACCACCATCATAATATCTTTTTTCCCCACAGTTCCTGAGGGAACAGCTTGCGTGGAAAACATATTGCAGCCTTTAGCTCATGCTGGAAAAAAAAAAAATATATATACAAATCTTTGTTAGATTTTCTTATCTGGAATCATGAACTTTATTAAGCAAATATAAAATATACATCAGGGAAAATAGTTTCCTTTTTCTCAGTTTTAAATTATTTTCTTCCAAAAAAAACATATTTTCAGAGAAAAAAAAAAGTGACTTACGTTCTTCCACTAGTAGAACCCAGTAAAAAAAAAAAAAGTCAGTATAATCCCACAGTAAATTTGGACAAGAGGAAAAATGGGCTTCTGTGCGCTTCATTGGATCAATGATTTAGGGGAAAGAGGATACGATTTGGGGGATGCGATTTAAGCGCCGCCACTATAATGTGCACTGGCCACCCTTCTCCTGAAAAAGTCTGGCCAGTGTGTTTACCTCAGGTGCCCAGTCATCCGGCTCAGGTGGTCCCAGCTCTGACGGAGGTCCAGGGAGGTCCAGAGAGCTGATTGAGCCGGATGGTGAGCCCTGGCCTTCGTAGGCATACATTTGGAGGGAATCATATGGAGGTCCACTGGTGTCCCGGTCTGCCTCCATTACCTTCAGCTGGATCACATCATGGATGTCCTGACTGGGCATGGTCAGATTGTGCCCACCCACAGCCCCACCCCACACCTCCAGGTGTGGCTCCCCCCTCCTCCTCCTGACCTCTCCAGCAGCTGCTGGGTTCCTCAGGGCCACAATGTCGAATGCCTCTGTGTCCTCCTCCCCTCCACCCTCATCATCGTATGTCACCACGTTCTCCCTCACATCCTCTTCTGAGATGATGAGTGCTTCTTTTTTAATCTTCTTGCTCCGTAGGGTCACGAACAGCACAACGATGGCTGATAGGAGACAAAACAAAGCTGACAATAAACCCAAAGCTTATTTTTCAGTGATTACATTTAAGACTTATTACCCAGGACCTACTATATAAAGTAGCTACTATTCAGTGAAACCCATATATAGGTTTGGTCCTCCATGGCATATACACCTTGAAACGTCTCTTATAGTCATTATATAATTATTGCATGGAGAAACTGATAAGAATAAAGTAGCCACATAACCAATATTAGTGAAAACTTTACTAACAACTGACTATAGAGAGACCTACAATGTAAATTAGGTCATGCTAACTGGTGGATATTAGCCTTCAGTAATTATTTCCTATAATTATTTCTGAATTATGTAATTTTATAATCATTCCCATAAACATTTTCCTATTATTATTATTATATAATTATTTCCTACACTATCATTTCTGCCACTTCTTTTTATTCTCCACACAGTTGCGGCAACGCTGTTTGACAAACAACTGTATGCAGATGTTTGAGGTAACAGCTAGCCTTTGACGTTTGAAGACACTTGAAGCAAAGACCTGTCTGTGGAGAAGACAGCATACTTGCTCATCTTCTGATGCGAAATCAAATGCATTGTGTCTCTCCATTAATCTTGAAAGATGCTGATGGGCCATTTAGAAAACTGAATTATTCATCGCTCCCAATAGGAATCAACAATCAAGTCATGTGAACTTAGACCAAGTCAAATAATGTATTTTTTATAAGCATGCTGGTCTATTGGTTCATGCTTCTCAGTGTTGAGTTTTTCTGAGAAAAAAATGAACATTACTAAGCACACTACTACCGCCAATTGTCTGTACTAATTAAAGCCCAGTTTTGTTCCTTCCAAAAAAAAAAACAGTAGTTCCATAGCAGTGATAGTTGTGGAAGGTACACTGGTGAGCCATTTTAGAAAGAACATGTACTTTGTATCTATACTCCTTTTTAGCAGCTCCTCTGGCCGTAAGGTTGCACTTTGTAATTTACAATTACAGACTGTAATCCTTCTGTTTCTCTGCATCATTTGTCAGCACCATTTACCCCATTCATCAATGGTTGGGAGCCCACAGGACCACCAACGAGCATTATTTGGATGGTGGATCATTCTAAGCACTGCAGTGATATTAGTGTGTGAGTGTGTGTGTGTTCAGCACAGAGTGAATGACAGCATACAGATTTAATTTTAGGGTTTTTAAACACCTCAGTGTCACTGCTGGGCTGAAAATAGTCTGACAACCAAAAACCAACAATGTCCTGTGACCTGAAACTGCCCGTGGTTTTAGGACTAGAGGAAGACTATCATGCCTGTGCAGCATAAAAGAAGCCACCACCAACCCTATGTCTCTAAAAGTGGACTAACAGGCCAAATGTGTCTAAAAGAGTGGGCAGTAACTGGACACAGCGTGTAAACTATCCAGAGAAGTACTAAATGCAAGGTTTTCAGTACTTGGTTTTGTATATCCAGTGAAGAGTAATGATAACACTACAGCATACAAAGACATTTTACATAGTGTTAAGCTTTTAACTTTGTGGCAACAGTCTGGGGAAGACCTGTTTCAGCATAACACAAAGCAAGGTCCGCAAAGATATGGTTTGGTGAAACCCCAGTGGCCTGCACAGCCATGACTTCAACCCAACTGTACATCAATGGGGTGAAATGGAATGTCAATTGAAAGCCATGTCTTCTTGTTTGAGTGCACGGCCTCACTACTCTTTTGACTGAATGAGGACAAAGGCATAAATGTTGTTGAAAGTCTTCCCAGGAGAATGGAGGGTCACCTCAATATTAATGCCCATGGTTTTAAAACAGGATGTCCAATATGCTTATATTGGTGTGATGGCCGTATATATTCCTGTCTAGTAGTATGTACGTCCCCCTTTGGTCTGATCTGTTGGGGCATGGGCTCCACAGGACCTCTGAAGGTGTGCTATGGTATCTGATTTCAATATATGAGTGGCAGATTCCTGTAAGCTGTGAGGTGGGGTTTGCATGGATTGGACGTCTTTGTCCAGCACATCCTACACATACCTGATCAGATTGAGATCTAGAGAATTTGTAGTCTGAGTCAACTTTGTCATATTACTCGAACGGTGGTTGAAGTGAGGCAGTACCCATTATCCTGCTGAACGTGGCCAAAGGGAATATGGTTTCCTTGAAAAGGTGTATGTGGTCCACAACAATATTTAGCTAGGTGGTAAGTTCAAAGTAACATCCACATGAATGCCAAGACCCAAGTTCTCCCACTAGAGCTCAGAGCATTACACTGCGTCCTCCCGTTAGCCTTCTTCTCGTAGTGCATCCTGGTGCCATATCTTTCCCAGGTAAGTGACACACATACTTCTGGGTGTCCACATGATGATAAAGAAATTATCATTCTTTAGACCAGGTCACTTTCTTCCATTGATCCACAGTCCAAGTTCTGATGCTCATGTGTCCATTGTTCTCGCTTTCAGTGGAGTTAATGGTGGACAGGCGCTATGACTGTCTGCTGTTACATAGCCACATATGCAGCAAGCTGTGACGCTCTGTATGTTCTGACCTATTACTATCATAGCCAGCAATTTGTGCTACAGCATCTTTTTGTGAAACTGGACCAGACAGGCTAGCATTCAATCCCTACATGCATCAGGGCCTTCAGTGCCCATGAATTTGTCACTGGTTCACCTCCTTACGCTTCTTCATTTTACCTGTTTCCAACACATCAAATTCAGTGACAGTTCACTTGTTGCCTAATTTTCTACCTCTTCATAGATGCCATTGTAACAAAATAATCAATGTTATGCACTTCTTTTCATCAGTGGTTTTGATGTTGTGGCAGACTGATGTAAAGCCATAATACTCTGCTACATTAAATACCACACTTATTTGATGCTGTAGGAGGTCAAATTAAAAAAAGTTCTGAGCATCCAAGAACGTTTACCTCTAAATGAATGTTATGAACGGCTCTAACACACAGATTTAGGTCATGAACCACAACTGCCTTTTTTCACATGAACCACAACTGCCTTTTTTCGAAAAGGGCTGGGTGACTGGTGGAAAGGGAGCAGTGTTGCCAACTTAGCGACTTTGTCGCCATTTCTAATGAC
This sequence comes from Bryconaethiops microstoma, assembly GCA_037577275.1. Taxonomy (NCBI): domain Eukaryota; kingdom Metazoa; phylum Chordata; class Actinopteri; order Characiformes; family Alestidae; genus Bryconaethiops; species Bryconaethiops microstoma. Next base: position 10,739,283 of record JBBJLS010000109.1, read on the forward strand.
TTTCCAGACCCCCTTAACGACTTTTTTCCAAAAAGCGCCTAGCGACAAATCTGGCGACATTTTTGACAAATCCACTTTCTGTAACTTTGTCGTCAATATTCCCTGCAGATTAGCCTGAGACCCAGCCTACTCTGTGCATCCATCCGTGCAGACACTCGGAAAGTGAATGATCTGCGCATGTGCATGCAGTATGACTGTCACATGTCACGATTCCCTCTCTCTCCCCAATGATGGCAGGCGCGTGTGCAGACGTCCATGATTTAAGTTCTTTTATTGAATTGAAAAAACAAAACAAAAACAGGTTCGAGGACCTGAAACAAGATACAAGCTTTAAAGGAGATAGAAGGATAACACTCTCCGAAGAGCCAGGTGGACCGACAACCCCGGTCGGTCCACAACGAACTTAAATACAAAAACCAATTACAAAACAGAACCATTAACACAACACAGGTGAAACCAATAACATAATAAAATCCCCAAACTAAAACACCAAACTTAAACAACTGTCACTGACCCCGGACCTGACAAGTTTATTAAAATGAAGTGGAATGATTAAGAGAAACTGGTAACGGTCTTAATTTCATTTAAATAATTTTAACTGATTTATGTTCTCATTAATAACAGGAATGGTTTGACAAGCACATTATATACTCTGCAAAAAAAGATATGACACTGGGGGTCTTTTTACTCCAGGTGGGGCAGTTCTGTATCTGTGTGCAGGTTTCTGCAACTTTATCCGGTATAGAATTACTTCAGGAACAGATGTGGTTTCACTCCACAGGAAATGGACCCTGCTCTTACAGCGGCATTCAGGGTAAACAGCATAAATGACCAAATATACAACTTTATGATTTACACTTTACAGCTTTATGATATGATACAGTTTTTGTCTTTTATTTACATTTCTATGTGAATGTTTTATTGTTGTTTATTTGTGCTATTTGAATGTTTTATTATGTCTTGGCCTGTTTGTCTCCCTAGTGTGTACATGAGATTAAATATCAATAACTAAATACACATATATATATATATTTTTCATACATAATCAAAATTAACTGTTTTTTGTAAAAGAATTGTGCTCTTAGAACTTTATTCTAAATGTGATAATTTTTCTTTGTTTATTTATTTCTTCCTTAATTCACTCTTTGATTTACAGCAAAATGTGTCTCCAGACCATGGAAGATGTTCAGAAAATATACTCTGATTCATGGACTGAATTATTAGAATTAAAAGAACCTTATTTATGATCTTCAACAGGTGTGATGATCAGTGGTGCTGAGTTTTTACCTCCATTATTGAGACCAGGGCTAAAGAATGGATAGAGTTTCTCAGTGAAAGACTGACCAGTGAAAGAGTAGATATGAGACCTGACCTCAACATCATAGAAGGAGACCAGACCCTCCTCATAATCCACAAACACACCCACCTTCTGGGGGACCTGTTTCAAGGAGAGGTGGATCATGGGTGTGTCCAGAGCTTTACATTCAATTTCATTCCACAGAATCACAGCCCACTGTCCATTCTTAGGACACAGTGTAATCCTACCCTTCCTCTTACTGGACTTTCTGGCCACACCTAATTTCCACTTAGTCTTCTCTCTGACCTGCACCTCATAGTAAAACCTCCCTGAAGAGAATCCCTCCTTTCCCAGCACACTGACACATTCATCAAACCTCTCAGGATTGTTGGGGAGTTTCTGTCGTTCGTCTCTATGTTTCACTTGTTTTCCATCATCGGACAGAACGAGTTTAGGATGAGCTGTTTCAGGATCCAGAGTCACATCCACTGAGAGAAACATACACAGATTAAACCCATTTTAACTCACATAAGTGAAGAATAAACATGAGGTATATAATCAGTCTTTTGATCAGTGAGAGTTCACACACCTGCATATTGCTGAATTCTCTTCAGTTCTGTTTGGAAATGAATAACAGGCGTCATTAGCTATTAGAATTTAAGTGATATTAGTAATATCTGTAATACTTACTCCAAATGACAGGATTTGTCATGTGTGGGTATTTAATAGAGAAACACTCAGAATGAAATACAGTAACGCAAATCAGCAATCAGAGTGCAGCTGACTGTGACGTCCGGGCCTCGTTAGCAAGGCACCTAGGGCCTGTACTACGAAGTGTGTTTTACTAAGTCTGATTTAACTCAAGGTTAAATTGCGAACTCGCACTTGACTCATCGAGCTTGTCCCAGGTGGCGTTAATCAGTACTACGACGCCAGATAAGATGTTGATTAGTTGAGTCAGAATTAATTTATCATGGTCTGTGCTCGGAGTGCATTCAATAGCGCAAGTCACTGTTTTGAATCACGGCACGATCACAGTATCTCACGGAGGAAGAAGATATGATAATCATGCAAGGCTACAAGGAGAACAAATTAGTGCTACAGTGCAAGTCCAACACCACAGCAGCCAACAAAGACACGCAGGCTTGTTGGTAACATATTGCTGACCGAGTAAATGCGTAAGTACATGTGCATTGTCTTGTGTTCTTAGCTAAGTATTATTAGACTATTTAAATGCTGTCTTAAAATTAATAAAACACTTTAAATAAATATAGAGGTATATAGATGCATCATATGTCAGAAGTGGGCCTTTTAATTAATTTAATACCCCTAAACTGAATTAACATTTCAGATACAATAGCAGTGGGAAGCGTAATTGGCTGCAAATAAAGATGTAATACAGAAACATCATTTCAAGTGGTAGGCTCATGTATTAATAGTTCATGCATTAATATGTCTACTCATTATGAGAGATGTAGTGTGTCTAGACTCCAGTTAATAGCTTGTTTCTGTGTTTTACAGCCAATAAGAAAAAGGTTGGTGTGAAGGCGACAGGTGGCCTCCTGAAGCCTTCATGCCTGCAGAGGAGTTGGCATTGGTTAACAATAGAGGAAGGCCCATTATAGAGGGGTAGAGGCGTCCAGTCGGACCCAGGTAGCAGGAATGTCCCCCCTTCATGTGCAGGGTAATATCACAATCACTCTGTACAGTGTGTACATTTGTGCATTTATGACATTCCATTCCATGTGTCGTGTTCAGTGGAGGGGAGAACATTGAGCTGCTCCACCTGCAGAGCCCAACATCTCCTGTGATCCTGAGGTACAGGTGAGTGTGCAGATGATTGTTTCATTAAGTGTAAACCATGCTGATGTGACACGACAAATGTACTCCTCTAATTTTCAGGAAGATGTGGGTGATGAAACACTACTGATTCTCCTTTTTTGCCTCTGTACAAGCGCATGCTGGAGCTTGACTGTGATAAAAACAAAACTTGAAAAAAAAAACTAAAGCTTGAAATTGAGAAGCTCAAGCATGAAAAGAAGTTATTGCCATACGTTCAACAGTCTTTCATTAATATGTATGTGTGCATTACAGAATTTTCCTTTTCCATTTGTGACAGGGTTATTTATGAAGTTATACCTCACGCGACCAAGTTTCTCTGGAACTTAGTGTGATAAGCCAGTAATCGCGCTTCGTAGTACAGACATCTGAACGCAATGAGCCTCCGCTGCACAGCGCCACGCCCAAATATAAACAATCAGAATGAGGACCAGGGGGCGTGGTGGACGAGGCCCAGATGTCACAGTCAGCTGTACTCAGAGACGGGTGGTTTGAAAGTAGCCAATTCGAGAATGTTATTTATTTCTCCTTGCTGCTCATTGGCTGCTGCCTTGTTATGCATCTCTGGCAGCTGGAGTCCAGAATTTCCCCCGTGGAGTGTCTCGAGTGTTCTCATGTTTTTCGTTACGGTAAATTTTTTTCTGTATTTTTATTACGGTAAATTAAATTAATTTCTTACTGTATTTACCTGCTTATACCAAAGAAAAATGACAGCGCATACCAAAGAAAATGCATGCATGAATTACAGTGTAGTCTATACAGGGGTAACGTTGGTATTTTACATTTTAGCACTACGAGAGTTCAGTGTAAAATGTACAGTACAAATACGGGTTTACCTTTACATTCTCTTCAAGGGTAATGAGTTTTAAATGAAATTAAAGTGTTTTGAGAGCATATTTGGGCGCATATTTAGGGTTTACACTATATAAATAGCTATTTTTGGGCATTTTCACTATACACGGGTGCTCTTAAAATGTAACACCCGCAATAAGTGTGGCGTTACTGTAATGAAATACATCAAAATGGACATAGGAATTTTAGAGTCCCAATCATGAACTTAAATCCTGAGCTTATTTTTTCGTTCTCCAATAACCCCTCTGTTCAGCTTCTTCAGCTATTATACCAGCTGTAATCAGTACATCACCATCAAAGCTTTTTTGGGGGGATGGTGGATAAATATAGCAGCTGTCCATCTACAGCAGCAATAACTGTTGTGACTGTATTATTATCAGTGTGCACTGATCATTAGTGTAAATGATGTAAAATGCACTGGGAACAGAAGACATAGAACAATAAATGAACGAGAGGAACAGGGCTGAGGTAGCAAATACTCACTGATCTCAGGAATCTTCTCCATCTCCTTGTTGAGATCTTCCTGAAGCTGAGACAGAGCTCTCCTCAGACTCTCCACACTCAGACCAGTGTTAACACTGACGTCAGTCCAGTTCT
>JBBJLS010000109.1:10743967-10767284 GCA_037577275.1 Bryconaethiops microstoma
TATATATACACACATATATATATATATATATATATATATATATACACACACACACACACACATATATATATATATGGTGAAGTAAGGCATCTCTTATCCTTCATTCATCCTTTCTTACTGTACTGATCCAGCTATACAGTCTGACTGTCTACCAGAAGAAAGATATGCAAAACAAGAGATGGAAGATTTCCGTCAGTGACCTTCTGATTTCAAAGGACTCATACAAATGTCTCTCTGAGAAGAAAATTTCCTTCCTCAAGTGTTGTAGATGACCTTGCATGCACAAATGCAAAGGCTTTCTGTCACTTGACCTGGTGTCACTTGTAAAATATCTAAACAGATTCAGAAGATGCTAGAATGAGTTCTGGCTTTCTAGACTCAGGTTCTGAGAATCACATCCTGGACTTTGTTGTTACAGGGTGTTACAAGAGCTGCTGTATGGTATATTTCACTATTACTAAGAAAAATGTTGTGTATGAGTTAAGTAAAGATTGTGAAAATTTTGAATTGTAAAAAAAAAAAAATGTATCTCTGAGCATTCTTTGTAAACATTTGTGTAACAGTTAAACATGTTCAAATGTGTTTATATTTCATGGGATGAAGATTTAATTCCCATGTGTTTACTACACATTTGTCTTTCTGATGTTAGTACAGAGACCTTTGGGGCTGTTTGGTTTGGCACCTCAGAATTGACCCTTGTCCTGTGAAACCTTTAGAAGAGCTTGCTGAAGATGTTCCAGGGGTTTTCTCGTGAGGAGAAACATCTCAGGAGCCATTCCCTGCATTTTAGAGAACTTGTTCAAACTTTATGCTTATTTCACTGATTGAGATGTAAACAAGGTTGTTCAGAGTGGTTTGGTCTCAAATGAAATGTGGGGTCCCTGATTTCTTTATAATGGTGCTGATAGTAAAAAAGGGTTACAAAATAAATATGGCTATTTTGTTTATTAACCAAAACAACCAGTTAACCCACACTGTCTTCTGAGTTTTACATGAAATACTAAAAGGTATTATTTAACCAAAGGCTTCTCTTCTGATTATAATAAAACAATGTCTCAGGTATCAAGTAGTGTATTCATAACCATTTCATGTGATAATTTATGTAGAGGCAAAGCAGGGATCTTTAGTTCTCATCCTGGCGGACCGGTGTCCAGCACAGTTTGATCTCCCTGCTCAGACACAATATGGTCTGTTGATGGCTATGTTAACTAGGTAAATTCGAGAAGGGAAAAAATAGACTGTGCTGGACACTGGCCCTCAGAACCAGAACCTCAGGTGTCTGGTTCCTGACACCAGAGCTGCGAGCAGTTCTGAGTCTGCACGTCACGGTAATCGAGCATTTCATATTAAGACTCTCTGAATGACTCTGAAAACTTGAGAAAATCTGTTGGATTCCGCATTTATATTTTTAGAGACTGGAGAACACTACAGTGTAATCCTGTTCATCATAGGGTTCATTTAGGGTCCTAAAATAGGTCAGCTGTTCTTGCTTAGGTAACGTCTCAATTTAACAAATATGGTTCAAATCTCTCTGGCCACTTAAATTAAGCACGGCTCCTTTCACATCCCTGCACTACCTACATCTTTATATGTCCTACCCTCTGCCTCACAATGTTTATCCTGTATAATTATCATTTATTGTTACTGGGCTTAAGCCTGTTGTATTGTACTGCACCGTACATTTAGTATGTTCAGAAAACACACATCTCAACACATGAACCTCCAGGCTTGTTAATAAGACTTTATATTAAGTACAACTATGAATTGTTTGGTAACCACTGTGGAACTGACACCATTAGTCTAGTGACAAAACCTTGTATCTCCAAAATAGTACCTTTATATGAGAGACTGAAAACTTTTGCTATTTAGGACATTTTAATGGCCTGTTCATAATGAGATTCGAATCTGAATCTGTTGCACAGTGAGTTTTGGTGAGTTTGCACATGTTTGACATACAACAGACTAAACAGAGCAGACGCAAGAATGTGAACAGATATTCAAGAGAAATCGGCATGCATATGTATGTATGTACTGTATGTGTTCACATGATGTAAAGGGCAGTTGGTGACTTTTTTTTTTTTTTTTTTTTGAGTCACGAGGTTTTGCTTTGACAGTGACTTTATATAAGTGAAGTAGCTATGAGACTGTGGAGTGTAGGCCTACATACAGCCTCTTGCTGCTTAAGGGCTCAAAGCAGCAGCCTGTCCTAGATGAGGATATCTGCCCTCGCTGGAATCAGTGTCCTGCAAGACTCAGTGACTTTTCTCTTAGGCTACATGGATCATAGCACTTCTGTCAGGTTCTCTCCGTGCATCCAGGACCAGATCAGTGCAGGTTTGCTTGGCACCATCACCCGAGCGACACTGACATGATGAAGGGATCCTGAAGAGAGGAGGTATGGAGAGACAAGCTGACGAGAGAGTGTGTGTGCCTGCCCTAGTTTGTTGGCCTGGCTGTCCGGTCAGCTCTGCATCACATTACTCGTGCTCCTTCTGCCCTCTCTCCCTCAATCGCTCTTGTTTGGGTGCAGATGTCCTCATAAACCACATTCACTCTATCAGCTCTCACAGCATGTCAGCCACAGCTAGTCCCAGCTTTCACCTTATTGTCTTCAGCCATGATTCTGTAAAACAACTGCTCAAACTTTTCTTGCACTGACAAGTTCCCCGGTGGTCTCTGGTGGAGTGCGATGACCAGCAGTTCACATTCAGCTCCTGAAGAAATTAAATTGGAATTCCACCTATATTTCAGCATTTTTGGATACCTAAATCATTAAGATGGAAACAGAGTCATTCAGTGGTCTGATGTGAAATGCTCTATTCTAGAGAATTGTTTCTAGCCAGATGTTTTCACAGCGGTGTTACCAGACGCCTGAAGTGTTTAATGCCTCTAAATGCTACCTAGCAGAAAGTTATTACATAAAATGTGCTGCCTGATGCTTGGGGTGCTCTTTTATCATAGTTTTGAGATAAGCTTTGGTCATTCATGGTAAGAGGTACATGCAGGATGTAAGGCAAAAAGGTCCCCCAAGAAATCTTTTTCGTTTTGATTCACCACCATCTTAACATTATTAAACTTCAATGTCTCAGTTCACTAGTTGATGTGGATTTTATTTGCACTATAGACGTTGTTATCCAGGTCCTTATCACTGCCACTGTAGATAAATCAGTCAGTAAGTTGGCCTTCAGTGTGTCATTTCATATCACAATCATTTAACCAGAAGAAGATTTTTTTTTTAAATACAAAATCTGTATAATTCCACTATAATTCTCTCTACATGTTTCTAGCAATTGTGCTGGTTTATTGTTGTTCACATGGCTGGAGGTGTAAAAATCTGAAGGTGTTGACATGTTTTGACCAAAATACAATTCTCTGGCTATTTTGAAGTGTAAAACAAAAAAAAAAAAAAATCTTGATGTTTTATCTTTTCATTACTTTGTACACATTCCCTCTAGTCACATTTGAATAGATATTTACAAATGATTGTACATTAAACCCAAATAATGTAATGGGATTGAGTTTACATTTGAGCTTCCACAATGTGTTAACTGTTGTACTCATAAACAAATCATTTTTCCTGGTATACTGGCAAAATGGAGCCATAGTCCCATTTACTGTTATTATATCCCTGTGTTTTCTAGCCCCAGTACTGTATCCCACCCCTCCTGTTCTAACACACCTACTTCAGCTTAAGAAGGACTTTATCATTAGTTATTGATGTGGTTCAGGTGGAGGGAGACCCTAAACAGTGTAGTGCACATGGACTACAGGGTTGAAGATAAATGAAAAAAAAAAAATGTCACAGATGCAAGGATTGAACGCATATTCATGTCGTCATGTTGTTTGGCTGCTAGCTCTTTTTCGAAGCCCAAACCTGCAGAGCGTGAGATGTCACAGAGATGTTTTCTCTGGAGAGACGCTGGCCTTGGTTTGGTGGTATGCTGAGATAATTTGGCTCCCTGGAAGGCCTACTTCTTTTCTTCAAGAAAGGGACAACGGTTTCAGAGTTTTGTGGCTGCAATGCAATTGTATTCTCAGAATGCCTGGTTTCAGATACGCGCAAACTGCTTATCAACCGATTGTTTTTGTGGTCACATTATTGTCTCCAGAGAACAAAGGAATCCATGAAAAGAGAATGTTCATCTTCTTCATTTCGTCTCTCTTTTCTTTTTTTCCTCTCGTGCTGTACCCTCGCATTTTCGGTGCACTGTGCTTTTTAATCTTCCTCCGGTGGAGTCTGAGCTCTGTCTGAAGAAACACCCAGTGATCTGCATCTCGCTTACTGTTGATTCTTCTCGTCAGTCTACCATAGATGATGAAGTTTAACTTTAAAAGGTTACCTTGAAATCCTAGGCATGCCTGCTTCAAAACAAACCACCGACAATGTCATGCAATCCTTCTGTGGCCCAGGGAGTGTAACACATTTAGAAACCATAGAATGTGTTCGGCATGTGGAGGGATCAGGAACACAAAAAAATCAACAGCACCAAAACTTTCAAGCTCAAAATTGATTTTTCAAAGGGCTCGACATCAGATGCTAAATCCATCTTCCCCTCAGATCTTCCGAAAAAGAAAAAGGGAAGAAAGCAAAACACCTTAAAATGACTCCATGTCTCCAAACCACGTTAAGGGCTTACTACTTCTGTTGTGCGCTCGGATTCAAAAGCCATGGCCGCAGGCCCGGATTGTCTGCTTCTGCTATCCTGATGAATATTTACATGCTTAAACATTTCAAATTAGAATTCATTAGAGCAATCTTAAGTCTAGATCTAGATGAGGAGTTGTTTGATTAGTTGCTGGAGGACATGGCTTTTTGTGCTTGGTTTGTGTGTCTCCTACCTTTTCTCTAGCTGTCTTTTCATGCCTGTGTCTGGAGAATGATAGGCTTGCAGTACAAAAAATTTGCCATCACTGTTAGGATTCAAGGGTTTTATATAGAGCTAGGAGTAGTGCCCGTGATTCACATCAAAACAGAGAGGAACAAAAAGAGTCTTATGTCTTGTTATTAGGTCTCTGAGCTACCCCTTCATAGCCATAGATTATTTCGGTTGTTAGTTTACAGAATAGAGATCATCTTGCTTTCACTTCACAAGATTAGTAGTTATATTTGAGGTACTGCACCGACATACAGAGCCCTTATATACTATAGCTGATTTAGATCCTTTTATAGGCATCTTAGGCTTATCTTCAGGTTAGACTTAACTATATTTCTCATTTTATATGGGCCTGGTCAAGACTGCTGGACACAGTTCTGAAAAACTGCCCCCGTAGTGCCTTAGCTAACTTAAATAGTATTATATTTCTATGTTAAATGTGTTCTGCATAGCTATATACACTCTATAGCCAAACTATAGAGCTATCTACACTGTATGGCCAAACAATTTAGCCAAGACTATATGGCCAGACTATATAGCTAAATACACTCTATGGCCAAACTCACTCAGTCACGTTCTGTAACTGCTTAACCCTCACTATTGGCAGGAGGCAGGGCAATACACCATTCACTCAGACACTCACACCTACGATCAAGTTAGAAATTCATCTGATGCGCATGTCTTTGGACTGTGGGAGAAACCGGAGACCCCTGAGGAAACCCACGCCACCTTGAGGAGAACATGCAAACTCCGCACACAAGATATGGCCAAACTATAAAGCTATATACACAATATGGCCAAGCTATACAGCTGTATACACTATATGCCCATTACTGAGTTCAATAGATGCCCTCTTTGAGTCAGTTTCTGCCCTGCTGTATCTTCCCTAGTCAACTGGAAATGCTATTATTGTGAAGTGGAAGAGTCTAGAGCCATGAAGCGGTAGACCACACAAACTCACAGACAGGGGCCGCAGAATGCTGAAACATATAGTACATAAAAAATCACCGGTCCTCTGTTGTATCACTCACTACAGTGATCCTGACTGCCTCTTGAAGCACAAGGAGCTTCATGAAATTGGTTTCTATATTCATGTCAATGATGTTAAAATGGGTTTGATGGTCAGGTGTCTACAAACTTTTGGCCAAATAGTATATATTGTTAACTGAGAATTTGCGTAAGACAGAGGGGTCTAGGTTATATATCACAGACCACTTAAGCAAGTCTGTATGAGATCAATGAGAAATGCCATAGTATCACTTTGCCTCGAACTACACTATATGGACAAAAGTATTAGTACTGTTTTTCAGGATCTGGGCTAGACCCCTTACTTCCACTGAAGGGCAATGCTTCCAACTTTGTGGACATTGTTTGGGGAAGAACCTTTTCTATTCTAGCATGACTGAGCCCCAGTTCACAAAGCAAGCTTCATAAAGACATGGGTGGATGAGTTTGGTGTGGAAGAACTTGACTGGCACACACAGAGCCCTGACCTCAGCACCATCCAACACCTTTGGGATGAACTGGAACGGAAATTGTGAGCCAGACCTTCTCATCCAATGTCAATGCCTGGCCTCACAAATGCTCTACAGAAGGAATGAGCACAAATTCCCACAGAAACACTCCAACGTCTAGTAGAAAGCCTTCCAAAAAGAATGTATTTGAATGCAAAGTCATTAAAGTCCCTGTTGGTGTAATGGTCAGGCATCCCATTACTTTGGTCCACATAGTGTATGGCTATACTGAAATTTTACTGCCAATACCAATACTGTTCCTTTTTTTTTTTTAAATACTCTAAGCTGTAATATGAACTATGCTTCAGATTTAGTAAAAGTTTATCTAAAAGTAAAATCATTCACAAATGGCTTTTTATTTTGTCCCCCGTAAATAACCCGCTAACAATATGACATCACACTATGTGAGAGAAAGTTTAGAAACTTAGGAGGATGTATTCATAGAAAAGATTTGGGTGACTGTTGACTTGTGGTGTAAGATTGCAATGTTGGACTCAGAGCTCCATCTCTTAGATAAAAAAAGATTCGTACACCAAACACGCCTGTGATTGACTACATCCAGGTTAGGTGGAAAATTGTGTAAATTTGTTATTTCACCCAACTTTTGCTTTATATATGAACGCACTGACCACATTGCCTTATGCAGATTCTCAGTTAACACTTCATGCAGTACTTAATGATAAATTGTGTGTTTATACATCAGAAGCCTGTTTTCCAGATGCAGTGTAAGCAGAGTGCTGAACACACCCACTCTAGGAATTTTCACTCCCCTTGATGGATGAAGCTTCTCAACTAATGTATGATAATGGGCTGCAAAGGGTCTGGGTTTGGACACAACGTTAAGGCTGGGATAAGGGCTGATGGTGCCAGTAGAGAACTGCTCTCTCTGCTTTTCACAGCTGCATGAGGTCGTCGTTCTTGTGCTTCAGAGGAAGTGGTACGGGGAGAAGCGAGTGTCGCCCCCAACGAGGCGTGTGTACAACAGGATATCCGACGCTGGAGACGTTGGCCTTGTGTTGCGAGATGATAAAAAAGGAAAAAAGAAAAAAAAAGAAAAGAAATGAAGTATCACAAGGATCTGAGAGTGTCACACATCAGGGCCTTGTTTTGTTGTTACTTCATTTATTGTTGTGCTTTTTCTTTTCTTTTTTTTCCCCCTTCACCTTTTGATCTTTAACACAGCCTTCGCGGCCCACGCCATGCTCACACACACACACGGCTCTTGACATGCACCATGCTAATGTGACTAACACGCGCTCCTAAAACCTGTGGTGTGTTTGTGCGATGTTTCCTATTGCTTACTCATCCCTTATCATCCCTTCCCTGTACCGACTTCATGCGTTGTTAATTTAGTTGTAAGAAAAAGCATCAATTGCCACTTGATTGATGGCTGAAGAGCAGACTTAATGCTGGCACTGGGGTAATTGTTTTCTGACGGCTTTAAGGGTGTCTTTTCGATCAGCTTTGTGAGAGAGCGAGGAGGGGGAAATGGAGAGTGAGGAGGCACTACTCACGGGGCCCATTAGAAAATTGCCAGTAAGCAAAGTTGCAAATAAGCTGTCACACAGTACAAATGAGATTACCTTTCCAACGTGCCCTGGAACCTGCATACGGGGGAATACGGGGCCAGCCACGGAAGAGCGAGGCACAATCGCCTGATTTATCTCCTGTCTTCATCTTCCAGTGGTGTTCTGGCTGCTGCTTTGCCGTACGCGGGGTGCAAAGCAGTTGACAGAGCGCTCGGAGCGCGAGTTAATCGGTTGTCGACAACGTCTGAAGTGAGGCAACACAGAGCTTTAAGTCAAAGCTGTATCTTAATCGGCCTCTCTTATTGTCAGCGTATGATTCAAGCACACTTTGTGCAATGGGGTTTGCATTAACTTGCACATATTAAATTTCATTGTTGATATGGCTATGGTTTGCCTCTCGATCATTTTGGTGATAAAATGGTTTGGTTACAGTAGTTGGCACAGCGAGGAAGGTTCAGCATGTTGCTAAAAAGACTATACAGGCAGTGTAAGCAGATACAGTAGTGAACCTCTTAAAGACAGCAGGAGTATTCCCATGCTTGACATCATTGCATTTGCTGTATGGCAAGAGAAACTCTAGTCAGAGGGTAATCTAATGTGTCCTGAACGTGGTGCCTATTCTGACAATCCCTTTGTTGTTCAAAGATAGTCTTTATTGGTGGGGATTATGAGCTCTGCAAGCTCAGACTTTGCGTTTCAGTAATCATGATGACAGATGTAAAGAAAGATAAAAGACTGGAGCTCTGCATTCAGTACAAGAAAATATCAAGGCCCTGCTCCTCATAGCTGCTCGCCTGCTCAGCCTGATGAATGTTCTTCCATGAACAAAACTGTGCTTCACTGTCTCATTGTTTCCATTCTTTAGTCAATGTTTGTTAATGTTTCTTAATTTATTCTTAGCTTGAGTACTGGCAGTAAGTCGGTAGGGACAAGCTTACTGCAAATTTATGCAGCTAATGGAGCCAGTATCAGGAGCGGGACATGGGTAAGCATTCATTTTCTTAACATTAGGTTATATAATGTCTTCGATTTGTTTTCGTAGGGGCAGGATTAATTAAAGGTGCAGTGATACATCTGGTCCGTGATTCAATTCAGTTCACAAATTCGGGTTCATGATTTTATTTGAGTATTTTAAAAATGATGACAGAATCCATCATATCGTCGCAGTGGGAATGTTAGGTCAGTGTTTCATGGCTATATGGCTTATTAATCAGTAACTACATATAAAACAATTTACAATAATTGAGTTACTATAAGGTGGTAGGAGTGAGGGATGGGAGCCTAGACCTCCTGGTTGCTCCGTTAATGTTTTAACTTTGGAAGTAAATGGAGAAAATTTAAAATGTAAAAATGAATGAGATGCTTTTAGGTAGGGAGGTGAAACAGTTAAGTGTTCATGGACTTTTTGCATTGATCCGTAGACGTATAGAATGTGTTCTATACGTTTAAGGCGTAAACCTGTCTGGGACCTTTGCCTCTCCTTGGAAACTGCACTAATGACAGTTTCGCTTTGTTTCTAGAGGCAAAGGACCACAAAACCCTTCTAGTACACACCAAGCCTCATTCTATGAGCTGGCGCAATCTAGCTCTTTGTAAGACCAAAATTATGATACTTAGACAGATCTGGAAAACATAGAGCTTTTGAGTAGATGTTACAGCCGTATTATTGAGAGAAGAAATATGTGGTGAACCTTGATGTTTTTCTCAAACAGTCACTTTCAGCGGCTGTGAACACCGCCGCCAGCGTCGCTGAGTGCTATTGTGGCGCACTCTCTTTTGCACATAGAGAAAGAGAGCCGTAAATCTGAGTGTGGAGTGCAGTTGTGATGCAGTTATGATTTTTGCATTGAGCTCAGAAACATGCAAAAAGCATGCAAATTGCAGGTGTGTGGCTGAGTGCTGTCTGGATGGAGAAATCGTTGCTTGAAACAGTGCTGGCTGGAAAAGGTCAAGAGGTGAATGAGGCCAACAGACCAACGGATAACTGTTTCGGTGGAATTGTGTTGATATATTTTGGTGTGTTATGGAGTTAAATGAACCTATATATAAATAAATCTCTATTTGAGCTTCTTTGACTGCTTGCCTTCAAAATTATTTAATATTACCAAAAAATAAAATGCTTCCTCTCACTTGAACCCAATCACTGTACTGTAGCTGACTCAATGTTTATTCTTCCTAAGTGCGTACTTCTCCAACCCAAAGCATCCTTGCTATTTTTATTGAGTGCTTTTTGTATGACAATGAACTTTACTTGCATTTTCCCACTTATGCACAACAGCAGAAAAAGAAAACATAAAGCTTCTCAGGTTACATTCCAACTTGTGTTTTTCGCCAGTAGCCTTAGGGACACAAAATCTAATGCAGCGATGGTTTAAAGCTGCCTGGAGCGTTTGATTCTTGCGAATAATGGCATTGCACAATGACCCCGACACTGACACTGCACTAGCGAGGCTGGGCTGCTCTCACTGCCTTACATGGGCAACGGTGGACTGGGCTGTGCTGGAATTCTGCCCCTTGACGTCACTGCCTGTTACTCTCTCAGATTGAGAGGGGGAGACGAGGGCCGCGTCCCAATTTGAGTACTCGAACACTAAGTAGAGGGCTCAAAAAGAGCTTAGGATTCAGGTCTAGGCGCTAGCTGAGGGCTCTGGGTCCACACTAGGCAGGCTGCCCTGCTAGATTGGGACGTACCCTTCGCTTTTTTAAGTTTCACTTTAACTGGGACCTGAAACTCCAGATTCTTAGAAAGCGAGGTAAGAGAAACGCCAAGTCTTCTCTCCACTCTTCTCCCGGGCCGGGGGCTCGGTCGTGGGCCCCGTGTGGCCACGGCGCTCTCTCTTTTTCTCCTTCCTCGAAACGGGCAGCATCCGAGCAGGAGTCGGGGCTGTGTACGCGGGTTTGTGTGAAGGTGACTCGGGATGTGCAGGCGGGCAGCGGGGCAGTTTGCTGGGAATGGAGGGCGTGGGCTCGCTCCGGAAAAAGGAGGAGGGGGACAGACACACTTTGCCTCTAATATCAAACATTTTCACACGTTTGCACACCTCGTCTAACACGCCGTGTGTGTGTTCGTGTCAGGCGTCCGGTCAGAGTCGTAGTACGACGAAAAAGTACCTGAGAGCACTCGCCTCCATACTTCAGAGAGAGTCGACAGGATACAAACACGGAAATGTGAGGGGAGGGAGGAGGGCTGCTGCGTTACACACACACACACACACACACACACACACACACACACACACACCCATGTACATATTCACACACGCTACAGACATACACACACTACAGACATACACACATTTACACACACTACAACCATACACACTACAGACATACACATAAACAGGGAGACAGACACTACAGACATAAACAGATATGTGCACACACACACACACACACACACACACACACACACTTCTTTCAAGCCAAAGTGTCATTCCATGGCTAACTCTAAATATCTAAATTAGGTAAATGCAGTTTTTCAGCTTGTTCAGTGTAAAAGTTGAGGGGTAAAAATGAGTCCAGTAAAAGTTACCATGAAACACTTGAGTGGAAAACGGTTCAAGAAGTGCTTCTCTATAACTGTATGGCAGAAATGGAACACCACATTTTCTATCACGTTTCATCCATACATGATATGCATCACAACATATATTTAACAGTTTCAATAAGTTGAAACCAGTATTTTCACAAAAATCTAAATCTGAATTCTGTGATTTTCAATTCAGTATTTCTCATACTGTAGTGTATCTAGTGAACTAATTAAACTGTCTTTGTGAAACATGTAGTTGTTCAGTGTTCAAGTAGAGATGACAAGAGCGTATTGTGACAAAATGACAATCATTTATCACTACATCTATGGATCATTTTATATTGCCCACCTCTATTTTTAGTGCATCTATCAGCAAAAAACGTTCTCCCCTTTCTGCAAGACTTACAGCCTAAGAAGTGCTACTTTTCAAAATTGAAAGCATCACATTGGTTTTAGTTCTGTCAGCAACTGAATGGAATGAAATTAAAGCCTGATGAAAGAAAACAAGAGCCAAATATGATAGATTAAAAAGGAACAGAGTGAATAAATCTTTTTATTCATACATATATTTTTTATAATTAGAAGTTTCATAATTTGGTAAAGGACAAATTTGTCAATATTTTAGTACATCAGTACAGTTACTATCCATTAATACTGGTTTTGGTGTGTCTGCAGTCTGTCTATTATAGAAATCATCATTCATACGTTTAGTGAGTGTTTGAGTTAGGCGTTTGAAAATGTCGTAATGGAATACAATGGTATTTTACTCCTCTGCACTGACAGTGTTTATTGTCATGGTATTTTTTTATATTAATGATCATACCTGACCGGGAGATGCCCACTCCCATCTTTTAGTCTCTCTGTGCTAAAGTTTCAAATGCTGCTACTGCTACTGCAGAAATACCAGGGTACCCTCCTGGTGTGTCCCAATTCATTTGTCCATATAGTGCATTTCCAATGCAGTTATCACAAGAAAGAGCACAACAGAAGGAAAGAGGGGAGAGAAAATGTACGACAACAAACCCGAAACTGACCCAAGACCGATTATGGACAGGAAAAATCGTCTGGTCCTGGAGGGCCAGTGTGGAGCACAGCTTGGTGATTCCTTCAAACAGGCTCACAAAACTGGGTCAGTAAAAGGTGAGTTGACCCAGGTGTCTTTTCGCAGGGAAATCACCAAACTGTGCTTGATCCTTGCCCCCCTGGACCAGAATTGGGCACCTCTGCTTTATACACTTTGGCCAGACTTAACAAACAAGCTGTGACCTTTCCACCAACCCAAGAAATCCCTCTCATCAGACATGGTGTCACTGGAGGGCCACATTCATCCCCTCCTCAGACTCTGGAACTATACAAAAGCTGCACAAAAGTATTGGGACGCTTCCACATTACACTAACCAGGACTTTAATGACATTGCATTCAAATACATAGACGTTAATATGGAGTTGGTCCCCCTTGCAAGTATAACAGCTTCCACTTGTCTTTGAAAGCTTTCCACAAGATTTTGTAGTTTCTGTGGGAATTTGTGTTTATTCATTCTGTAGAGCATTTACAAGGTCAGACGATGTTGGATGAGAAGGCCTGTCTCGCGATCTTTATTCCAGTTCATCCCAAAGGTGCTGAATGGGCTTGAGTTCAGGGCTCTGTGTGGGCCAGTCAAGTTCTTCCACACTGAACTCATCCAACCGTGTCCTTGCTTTGTGCACTGGGACACAATCAGGCAGGAATAGAAAAGGTTCTTCCCCAAATTGTGTCCACAAAGTTGGAAGCATGGCGTTGTCCAAAATGTCTTGGTGTGCTACAGTATTAAGATAGCTGTTCACTGAAAGTAAAGGGGCCTTGCACAAATCCTGAAAAACGGGTGTGTCCCAATACATTTGTCCATTTAGTGTATTTTAGTGTATTTCCAGTGCAGTTATCACAAGAAAGAGCACAACAGAGAATCATGCTCATGATTAAGAAGGAGAGAGGGGAGAGAAAATGTATGTGAGTGTGTGAAATCTACTTCATATAAATGAGTATGTGAAATTTACACATTACGATACAAACTCGAAACTGACCCAAGATTATGGACGGAAAAAATCATCCTGAAACTAGTTGTTTTGCCAGGCCCTAGGGAGCTCAAACCTCTAAGCCTCATATAACCTAATTACTTTTGACACATTTGCATTACAGTTCCTCCGTTTTTTTGTAAAATTTACATTCACAGTTGCACCTTCTGTTCTTTAGATGTGTCAGTTGGCATTTTACTTCAAGTCAGATGTGAGAGGGAATTGTGTGAAATCTTGTGGCGTGCTGATGTGTTAGGACACAGGAAGCTTGTAGGCTGCTAGTTTAGATGGTATGAGTCAGAGTCAACCACTGACATTTTGATCGCATACTTAATTTCAAAGTGTTTATGCTTATGAAGTTGCTTTTAAGGTTACCGTTTATCGAGTCCAAGATGTATTTGCCTTGATCAGGTATTCGAAATATCATCAAAGACTGTCTTTCTGTGCCTACTGTGTAGTTTGTACTATTTTGAATAGCTGTGATAGTCATTTTTGCCCTCTCTTCCTCTGTTCACTAATTGCTAGCTCTTAGTGAAGTATGTTCTTCTGCGGTTCTTCTCTCCATCTTCTTCTGGAAACATGACTATATCTGCTTTCCCCAGGTGCGTCATTTTGTGGCGCATGCCGTTCATTTGACCAGGAATGTACTTCTTACTTCAACGAGGCCTTTTTCTTTTTAAGCTGCCTTATCAGGCAATAATGCATTCTCTATTTTCATGCTTGCATACAGGGAGATAAATGCAGATGTGTTTCTTATTCCGTCTTGAAGGACTTTGTTTCTTCAGGAAAGCAAATATTTCAATCGCAACTTGGCAAACACGTCTAGACCACAGACATTGTTCCTCTCAAAAGTAGCTAATGTGCTGAAATATTCATCCATCCCCCTACAGAAAGGATATTCAAACTTTCACTTTGATATGAATTTCAAATCAATAACGTCAAGGCCCCTGCAGAGCTCAATCATCAAACCGAATCTTCTCTGTCATTCCCCACCAAACGTTTTAACTTCACTAACGTTGAACCCAACTGTCTTTAAAACCTCGAGTTTAAAAAGGGACATGTTTGACAGGCTCTCCGATGCTCGAGTTAAAAGTTAAGGCTTGCCTTTGAGGTTAGCTTTCTTCGTTCTCTGCTGTAAGTCCCTTTGCTATTTTAATGCAGTCTTTTTATGAATAGCGTTCCTGCGCTCCAGCACGGTACACTAAAAGAATAGGCCACAGTGCACCTTCGGTTGCTGGGAGACTACTGGAAAAAGAGAGATGGCTGGAGTAATTATACTACACTCTCAGAATGGTCTGTTAAAACAGACATGCACACCCACTTATCTTAAACGTCATGTGAATGGACTTGTTTGAACTTCAGGTGTGGAACAACAACAGTGGAAACGGCAAATGTGCTGACGTATTCAGTGTCACTGTGGCCAATACAGTGTAGGACCTTTCTGGCAGTTCCCATTTCATTTTAACTCTACCTTAATTTCCCCCTGAAAATACAATAATATTTTGAATTATATGGCCATTAATTAGATTTAATCTGATTTAAAATTAGATTTAAGGCTTGAGTGTGAAACCCCTTAATCTTAAATTTAAGGTGTTAATTCAGGAGGTTCTGTTATTTAAGGGGCAAATTTGAAAAAGTATAGGGAAAATTCGGTAGTTTTATCCCTTAATCAGCCTTAATCAATCTGCACCTTTTCCCTTAATTTTCTTTAATTTCCTGTATGGGAAATTAAGGTCATTTTAAGGGGTAAAATTAAGGCGTTTGGTTTCGCAATGTACTACATTTGAAAAATTTAATGAATTGAAAAAAATAAAACTGTACGCAGTATTTAGAGAGCTCATCTAATTAGTCACTTTGGCTCCAGTATTTTAAGGAGCTTGTATAATCGCCATTGAATGGGACACTCCGGAGCAGCCAGACATGACTCTAGGATCACTATGTCTATGCCAAGCATCATTATAAAGCCGTCCAACATTGGCTGGCTGAGTTGGTGTGGCATTTGTGATCCAGACCAAACATTTAGAAATCAGTACCTGACTACTAATGAATGCAATTGTTTCCTTACAGCAATGTTTCAACATTTAGTGTAAAGCTATCCCAGAATGGTAAAGGCTGTCACTGGAGCAAAGGGTGGGGGTCTCTCTGTATTAAACCTTCAGTATCTGTCCTTTGGCTCTAAATTGGTTGAATTACTTGAAAGGTTGAATTACTTGACTGCCCACCATGTTACACATGGGACAGAGAGAGGTTTGTTTAAAAATGTTGGAGTAATCCTTTAATAGCACTTTATTAACTGCCACTGATAAAGGCCTGTGCTGAAAGAGTGCTGTGGAAAGTGATTTTTGTCCTTTTTAAGCTCCTATCAATAGAGCATTTTTATTAGACACTCGATACCCTCTTTGGTAGCACTCATAAAAAATAAAAGATTATTTGGAATAATGATACTGAAAGACCACTTCAGCTTCAGCAGTGTTTCTCAGCCTTGGTTCTTGAGACACCCTGCCTTGCACATTTTAATGCTTCCCTGCCTTAACTCCCCCACTTCAGTTCAGTGAGTGGTTGTTAATGAGCTGATTAGTTGGATCAGGTGTGTTGGGAGCCGTGAAAATGCTCCAGTGTGCAGGTCTGGGTGCCTCCAGGACCAGGGTTAAGAAAGACTGTGCTAAAGAAACTTTAGATTAATAGTTTTTTTAAAGATTATTTTTTTTGCAAAATGTGTGAATGCAGAGAACCTTTAAAAAACGTTTTACGTTTATATTATTATTATTATTATTTTTCCTGAAAGCTGAGAGCCACTTATGAGGATGTATTTATAAAATTTATTTTTTTTTTTTAAAGCTTCACATTTGCCCTTCAGGCTGCATAGGACTGTGGTAGAGTTGATCTTGTAGCCGAAGACACCACAGTGGCGAAGCTGACATGTTAATGTGTTGTGTAACCTGGGTCAACTGGGGTGTATAAGGACTGAAATAATCTGTTCAGAGCGTGGAGGCCCACGTCAGTGACATAATTTTCATAACGTTCTTCTGTGACACTGGTTTAATGTCAATGTTTACATGTGACCGATGATATCAGAATATCTATTTGCAGATAATTACTTAAAAATATTTTTGACAGATGTTTAGATTTGACCGTTCAAACAGATAAGGATACCTGGGGAAAAAAAAAGTATTTGCCTCCTACTGATTTCCTCTATTTCAGTCCACCAGATCCTCACACAAAATGTAATAGAAAACAAAGAATACATGAGGAAACAAAACAGTTTTTAAATGATCATTTTATTTGTTGAAGGAAAAATGGCAAAATCTATATTGGATTTATGTGAAAAACGTGTTCCGTGTTTAGTCATTTTACATAACTCTTAACAGAACTGCATTAATTGAGTCACATTTCAAGGCTTTATAACATTAACTGCCCATTTAAGGCTCTGCCACAGCATGTCAGTGGTTTTCAAGTCAGGAGTTGACAAGACGAATTACAAAAGCATTCATTTTTTTTCTCAGCAGTTCAGAAGTTAACTTTTTCTTATGCCTCAGATTGTTGTCTTGGTGCATAACCCGATTACACTTCAGCTTCACATCAACACGATTACACTTTAGCTTCACTGGTTAAGAGCAGAATTCATTGTTCCATCAAAATTCACGGCAGAATTTACAGCTCTGAAGCAGTAAAGGATCCTCACGCCACCAAACTACCACCACCATGTTTGATTGTTGGTAATGTTCCAATTGTGGATTGCTGAGTTAGAATACCGCCAGATGGTGCAGGACCTCCAAGAGACTTCCAAAGAGACTTCAGTCTTTCATTTGACTACTCATAAAAACATTATTTCAAAAGTCTTGGGTTATTGAGGTGTTTGTTTTTTTTTCTTCTTTTTTTGTAAGAGTAAGATGAGTCTTTATGCTGCTCTTAGTCTGTTTTTACCCAGTCGCTTTCTAATGATTTTATCTGAGGTAAGACCTGCAGTTTCTTAGATGTTTGCTTGGTGTTCTTTTGTGACATCAATAGTCTAGGCACTTCTGGGAAGTTCCTCCTTTTGGAGAAAATGGTTCAGTTGTTTTAAACCATTTTCAGAAAGATATATTTCAGTAACCCATTGAAGTAGTCTTTCTCATCTCTTCTGCATTTTCTTTTGATTGCGGCATAGTGTTCTTTTTGTTGAACCTTTTTTGTCTATTTCACGTTCTTTGTTCTGTTCTCAGGTTTGGATGTCTAATCAAGCCTGATCCAGAGAAGATAGCACCTTGTGTTGTTGGAAGGACTGAGGCATTATCATTCATCCTTCTTTAGAGGTAAGGGTATTCCTTTAATATGCTGTCTACATACAACCCACAGGCTGTCTTTTCTGTCATAAACCTCAACCATGGACGTCTCGTGGTTTGATTGAAAAAGATAATTAAGCAATTGGTGATTCCCAGTCACACTGGGTTACACACCACATCTTAATTACTCCAACTTCTTGATCTTAGTCTTTTTTATTTAAATCCATTTTAAATCCCATTACAGAGTTTAAAAATCTGTGTTGTGCAACATATTAAGATTTTTAAAAAATTTCATCATACTACCGCAATAAGTAAGACAGAAAGAATGATGTGAAAAATGTCTTTTTGTGCGTTGAAGTGGTGAGTAATATGATACTTCATATGTCAAGATATTTATTTTTTCTGTTGGAACAGATACTAAAGAGCCAGTAGAGACACGTTTTAAAATCAAATGCTATGAGTACAAACGATTTTTTATTTGTGTCACACACTACTGCATTAAAACAGTTTAAACAGAATTAATCGTGCAGTTGGTTAGTGTTTGTAATTAATCGTGCAGTTGGTTAGTGTTTGTAATTAATCGTGCAGTTGGTTAGTGTTCTTTTAAAATGATATCAAGATATGCTCTGAAAGGCAGACCTGTGATGTAATTTATCACAACAATAAAATACATTGTCTGTTTACCCAACCATGCTTCAGTAGTTTTGAAATCCAACCTAGACACTTTATGAACTGTACATCTTCATAAAAGCCTTGCAATGCAGTGAATATTTTTTTTCCCCCCAGAAAATATTCAGTCAGTGATGTGTCATTTTATCGAAGAGGGTTTTGGGGTATGGTTAGGATTTTACTGATGCTGACATCAATACTTCTTTTTCGTGCTGATACTTATCAGCACTCTTACTAATGCTGTTCTCTATAATTTGATGAGAAAATTAAAAACATGACATGGAAAGATGTGAAAGGATTTAACAGTTATTTTATTATTACTTTTTGGAGAGATAACAAGTGAAATTGTTTCCTATATAATGACGGAGTTGCAGAGTGTCCAATCTGGCATCAGGCCCTGTTTGACCAGGAGCTTATCCTTAGGGCAGCTGGTGTACTGGAGGTTAGTGAGTTGCCCCTGCGATCGGAAGTTTGTGAGTTTGAATCCCAGGAGTGACAGTGGCACTACTGAGGTTCCCTTTAGCAAGGTACCGACCCCCCACAGCGCTCCCCGGGCGCTGTGTCACTGGCTGCCCGCTGCTTCACTTTTTGAAGGGGTTAAATGCAGAGAAAGAATTTCACACTGTGTGCTGTGGTGTGTTCACCCATGACTATAAGGGCCACTTTACTTTCACTTTACTTTTATGTTCATGCCAGGAAAAGGTAACAATGTAAAACTTAAAAATGGTTTTCACAATGCAAGCACTTGAACACAAGTAACCAAAGTCTTTCAGAGTGGTTTCATGTGAAATAGGCTAGTTCATTGTAGAGAAACCTGGATTTTTTACAGTGCTAATAACAAGAACCAGAGTTCGTGATGTTATGTACTATAAAAAATTACATAGAACCTACATGCGTCTACAAGTTTCAATATGCAACATGTTTGTGTTATTGGGTACTTTACACAACATTTAGAGCAAAATCTTTTTGCAGTCATTGCTAAGCTATGTCTTAAGCATCAGACAGTTCATTCATAACCATTTCACGTGATAACTTTGTGGGGTAGTTGCTGTGAGCAGACTCTATAGAATCGTACATTTCAAATCAAACCACTCTGACTGACTTTATTTATCATATTAATGATTTAGTTGTGCACAAACTTTAAAAATCAGTAGAATTCCATTTTTATACAGGATTGATTCTGCTGTAATGGATAACAGGATGTTAGCTATGCTTTTTTGGGAACCTCTAATAAAGTTGTTAGTGAAACACGCTGTTGCACTTTAAGTATACAGTATGCTCAGAAAAGCTTATTTTTAATTTGTCATGACCTCGTCAGTTTACCCACCGTTGCTATATGGTAACAGGTTTAGGCTGTATATGTTTATGTATTTACAGTTTTCTGAATTCTGAAATGCTTTCCTTGAGTCACTTGATTTGTTAAACTTTGTACAAGTCTTTGACTTTCTTGGTGAAGGAGAGCAGTGGGTTACCTTGGTGCCATAATGGAGGTTTGGATTGCACTGATGCCTGCCATCACATGAGGCTAAAGATTGGTAAAAGGAAATGTTAACATGTGTGACTCATCTCTCTTCCCTTCTCTTGCACTGAGTGTTTTTCTGTTTCTTAGAGGTCTGTTGAGGGCAGAGGCATGAACCAACCTCTCTGAATTTTTTTTTCTTTCTGTCTCTTTCTCTTTCTCTTTCTCTCTCTCTCTGTCTATCTCTTGCTCTTTCTGTCTCTTTCTCAATCGATGTCTCTCGCTCTTTCAGTCTCTCTCTATATCTTTTGTTCTTTCTATCCCTCTCGCTGTTCCTCTCTTTCTCTTTATCTCTCTCTTTATCACTGTCTGTCTCTCTCTCTCCCTCTCTCTCTCTCTCTCTCTCTCTCTCTCTCTGTATCTTGACCAGCTCTCCTCAGAGGGAGTGCAGGGCCACATTTAATTAGGCATCTTTAATCACCTGAAGTCAGTCACTCTGACACTCTTTAACCTCTCTGTAAATGGGTTATTATTACCTCTAAAAACCCCCTCTGTGATTTCAGACATGAAAGACTTATTTTAGCTCTGCTCGGAAGTGAAACACTTTCTCTAATGACTGAAGAAAATTGACTTCTTTTCTCACCTATCGCTCAATTGTGTATCTGTCGTTAATTTCCTATGGATTCTTGTCTGCCGCGTACGGAGCTCATGACTGTTATGAGGGGGGAAAAAAATGTTTATTTATTAACATACTTAATTCAATTAAAAGCAAACCGTCAAGGCTAAACATTTTTAATTATGTTTATCTTTTATCTTCGTGACTGTGCTGAGTTCATACCACATGCCTCTCTTATTTATGTGAGGCAATCAGTGCAATTCATTTTGTGTTTTTCAAGAACACATGCTGTGTTTGTTTGGCCATATGAACTGAGTAACCTAGTTTTCTGCGCATTGTAATTACTGTGTGTGTGTGTGTGTGTGTGTGTGTGTGTGTGTAGCGTGGTTCAGAAACCGGAAAAGAAAACAAAACTGCACATCAAACGTGAGCCTAAGTCCTCAGAAGTCCAGCTTTGTTACCTAGTTTAAAGGTTTAAGCCCAGTCTTGTGTTTTACACAAAACAGACAAAGCACAGGAGAGTGTGATGTAATGCAAAGGCAAGTTTAAAGATTATGATGACATGGCATGATCTCACACCTGTTCTTCCTCTCTTACACCTCTGAGAAGACCAGGAGAGATTAGCAAGTGGTGCTCTCTTTCTGTCTTTCTCTTTCTTTGTTGCACACACAAGCAGGAACACATGAATTGTGGCGTCTGGCGTGTCGTCTGGTGGCAAGTGTTTGTGCCCTGATGAAAAGTTATGCTAATAGCCCCCCTGAGTACTCAGATTGATGGATGAGGGCTGCAGCAGCTTCCATATTTGGGCAGTCCCTTTAGATTATCCACAACACGGAGGCAACGAAGGAACTCTCCTCACACACACCTCGGAGTTTATGCTGAATCAGACAAACAGGAACTCACATCTGTGGGGGTGGATGTTTAATAATGTACAGATCCATAGATACTGCATATGTACATATTTATTTTGGTATGAATGCAATCGCCTCACTTGTAAGAAATTTGTCGCCAGGACTGAGAATATATATTGATTTCCTATATAAATGTAGAAGAGGGCCTAACTGATTTGATCACCTGTACCAGTTCTGACTTTAAGGGGCTTGGAATTCAGGTAACATTAGATAGTATTTGCTGATATAATCACATATAAAAAAACCGTTCTGTTTTCAGTGAAATAGTTCAGTGAAATAGCTTCGCTGACCAGTATGACTGTCATTTGTGAGCTATGATTAGATACCTGCTCATCCGATGTTTCTTCTGAAATCAAGGGTATTATCAGGGTATTTTCAACAATAGCCTCTTCTGGGTGGGCTTTACTGTAGATGTTGGAGGATTTACTTGCATTTAATCTCAGGAGCATTATTGAGGTATTATTAGTCGAAAGGTTATGTTACCAAGACCAGTTAGCAGCAATGGTAAAAAAAAAAATTTAACCACTATTTAAAAAACATATTCTTGTATTGATTTAGTTTATGTTGACCTAGTAACCTAGTACTCCAACACGTAAACATAACTGGACTTACAAAACATAGTGATGTGATATCCTACATTAAAACCAAATGAATTGTAAATTGCATAGATTAAATTGAAATACAGCTGTGGACTTGTCTGGCTGAATATGCTCTGCAAGGGCTGGGTACTGTGTGCCTGTTTGGTTGTGCAACAAAAGATCAGATAGAACAGCTTAGGGCATCGGTCTAATCTACGCATCCACATACACTGCAACCTCTTTTTGACAAAGACTAAACTTCTCATTCTATTCTTCTGTTTGCTTCCATGTCTACTTCAGTGCTAGGGAATTGTTTTTATGATCATTATTATTATTGGTATAAATAAGGACAACTAAATAACAACAACAGCAACAGTAATAATAAAAAAATATTTTTTTATTATTGTTATTGTTATTTTTATTATTGTTATTGTTATTATTATTATTATTCAAAGACAACCAGATGAACTGATAAACATATCCTTTGCTATGAATCAGACCAATGATTTAGTGATGGCTCCATCCTGATATGCATTAGCCACATCAGCCACATCAGCTTTTCTCTTCTTATCCTCGAACAACTTCAGCTGACCTGAATTCCTTGCTCTCTTTTACTTCTTTGACACTACCTAGTGAATAACCAAGAGAGATAGAAGATATGGTCAAGTCTAACGCCAGGATACCGCAGCTGTACAACACACCGAAGACCTTAATGTAACATTTACCATTTCAAGGTGAACAGACCAACTGCATCTTACTCTCTTTTGTGGTGAAATCTGCAGGATGGTGGATGTGAGGGTGGGTCTTTTTTTATGAAACCCCCAAAAAGCCCACACGGGGACCTAA
This sequence comes from Bryconaethiops microstoma, assembly GCA_037577275.1. Taxonomy (NCBI): domain Eukaryota; kingdom Metazoa; phylum Chordata; class Actinopteri; order Characiformes; family Alestidae; genus Bryconaethiops; species Bryconaethiops microstoma. Next base: position 10,766,807 of record JBBJLS010000109.1, read on the forward strand.
CTCTTTTGGGTGCAGGTAGAATGTTTTGTCCTCATCTGATATGATTTTGTGCATCAGTAGTGGCCACCCATCACACACTGATTGTGGCTGTTGGCTAGTTTGTTACAGCATAGTTTTATGTCAAGTGGTGATCAATGTTAAGGAGCAGTACCGCCACTCGCTATGTTGAAGAGTGTGGTGCTGGATTAGTTAGGATAATGTTTATTATTAATGTAACAATATTTCATTTTTAAATATCATGGTTATCGTATATTGTGACACCCCTACTATATACAGTGGAGGAAATAATTATTTGACCCCTCGCTGATTTTGTAAGTTTGTCCAATGACAAAGAAATGGAGAGTCTCAGAACAGTATCATTTTAATGGTAGGTTTATCATTTTAATGGTAGGTTTTTTTTTAATTGAAAAAATAACTTTAAATAAAAGATAGAAACTGATTTGCATTTCATTGAGTGAAATAAGTATTTGAACCCCTA
>JBBJLS010000109.1:10769295-10787815 GCA_037577275.1 Bryconaethiops microstoma
CTCTCTCTCTCTCTCTATCTCTCTCTCTCTCTCTCTCTCTCTCTCTCTCTCTCTCTCTCTCTCTCTCTCTCTCTCTCACACACACTTTCTCCCTCTTTCTCTCTAGCATCTAATTGAGCAGGTAGGGTGGTATTTTTGGATGCGGGGCAGTGAACTGGGCCATGTTTTTGTTTGTGGTCTTGTGATGTGATATACAGGTAGCTGTCTCTGCACTGCTGTGATCAGTACTCTTGATGTGTTTGGGCAGGTATTATTGAATACCTGGAGTGGATTGCGCTTCCCCGACTCACTTAGAACAGCACTGCCCGGACTGTAGCAGCATAATTTAAAATAGGAGCGCTTAACATCCTGTTTTTTAACTTTAATTGGCAAATATAACGCTTTGTTTCCCCCTCAGTTAAAGTAACAGTTTCCTGTTAAGGGTGTCTGTTCAATTCAGTGGCACCTATAAACCCGTACATCTCTTAGCGCTGCACTTAAATAGTTTACGTCAACAAATTAAATCAACAAACTGAAATTGCTGTTCAGTTGTGTTTTCATTGGAAACATCATTGTAATGCTGGATGATGAGATAACTGCTTCCTCCTCTTTCCATCAGTGCCATACCGTAAATGGTATTTTCTGTCTTCTCTTTTGACTGAGAGCGACTCACCAGTTTCACACACTACTGGCTTTGCATTTTTTTTGTGGTTGTTTGTGTACATTCCATCTAATCTTGTCTAATCTTGTACTTTTGCTACTGCAGGAACATGACCAGCAATATGTTTATTCAACAGAAATGTCCTGTTTCCCCACAAATTGCACTGTTCAGTTATGTAATCAAGGTCTGGGTGTCCATCTATGAACCTTGACAGTCCTAACGCCTGCTTGGTTCAGAGGAAGATTCTTCTTCGGAGTGCCCTTGTGAAAGATCTATGCAGAGAACACATTTATGCACATTGTAATCACTGTACAATTAGTGTTTTTTTTTTTTGTTTTTTTTTTTTGCTGAGTTTAACATGTTGGAAAAAATATGTGACCTTTGCAAAAGGCGTTTTATATTTTATTGTTTTCCCCAATATGGTATCTCAGCAAGTAAATAAAAAGAAAATACATTTGAAGAAAAATGCCATAGTTATGTGTGTTCTCTGGAGATGTTTACTTAATTTGTCAATTGACCTGTGGTGTTCAAACTTCTGTATGCAACTATACACATGGTGAAAAGTTCGTTGGGTTTGGGCCTTGCTTGGTCCTCACAATTCAGTTGTATTTTAACGTTAATAAAACAGATAAGAGGTAAAGAGTTATTTGGGTCAGTGAAACTTTTCTGACTGGCTACTTTGGATATTCTTTTCAAAGTTTTGTGTAAGATCCCTGCATCTGTTTGAGTCATTTGTTTGTTCGTTGAGTCAAAAGTTTGTATTCACGGCTTGTGGATCTGCTGTTTTTTTTTTGTTTTTTTTTTGTTCTTTTTCTTTTTTCTTTTTTCAAAGGTTTTTCTCCTCTCAGATCTTGTCCAAACACCGGCTCACTACAGCTGTCTGCTCTGAATTGCTGTCTGGTTGTTAGCAAAGCAGGTACCATGTGCTGTAAAGACTCGGGGTCCAATTCAGTACATTGACACCTTTTGAGCAGTGCCCAGTGCCTCTTGTTTTTTTGTCAAGAATATGCCGGTTTTGTGAGTTTTCAGAAGTAGGACCATGCTGGATTTGGAAGGAGCAAAAATAATACCCTTCATTCCTTTCAGGAGCAAGCGTGTCTCAAAGTTTTCTCTCACTATAGTCCATGTTTGGTCAAAGAATTTGCTGAACGCAAATGAGGCTTAGCTTCAAGTGGCGCCATATCTGGAATAATTCAACGTCTCCTCAATTTTTTTTTTTTGTTACCGAATGGCTTGTGCATAGCACAGAAGGTGCTAAAGTCAACCTGAGATGGAAAAAAAAATGTTAGTTCATGTCACTGACCTTTCAAGCATGATTCATCATATTTCATTTAAAAGACATAATTTAAATTTTTTTTATCCTTGATTGAGCAGTGACTTTAATGTCCCCACCAATCCTCATAAGCCACCCTGTTGTTACGTTATGACTTGGAAATATGTCTCGCTTTGTAAGGAAAATGTCTTAGGATTTCTGTATTACATTGACTTTAGCCAAGATTAGACCTCTTTTAAGCTATATTTTACCTGATTGTCCTTCATAACTGTAGCTGGGAGTCTGCTACCTGACATGGGCCTGATTAGGCTGACAAAATATTGAGCATCAGGCCAATTTTATATTAGACTCATGAAGGGTGCAGATTTGTTTTCAAAGGAGTGATTTTTCTTTTTTTTTTATGAGGTAGATCATGTGTACTCTCAGACATTCATTCTTTTTCTCTCTTTCTTTCTCACTCTTTCTCTCTTGCTCCCTCAATCTCTCGAAGCTGTGGGTATGAGTTGGATTCAGACTTCGATTTCATACTCCTGCAGACCTCTAATTGTAGCCCTGAAAATACAATGGTCAGTGTAATACTTGTTTTTATGCATAAACATTGTTGTTGTTGTTTTTCATCTGAATTTATTGTAAACGATGGAGTGGAACCTTCCAGTACTTTGGTTCATAGGCTCACAAATGGAGTGGTGGGGTTGATAAGACTGTCATATGGAGGAAAATAACTGTGCATGTTTGGCATGTTAGTGGCATGGCAATGTGGCAGTAACTGACATGCATTTGGTGATATATTTCAGACATCAGTCCGGTATGAGTGAAGAGGGCTTGTGCTGGGCTTGGACCTCGGTAGCACCGAACACTAAGTGTCAATTGGCTCTTTACACATTCTTCATAACCCATGCCATGGAAACGGTGGCAGGGAAAGGTAGAGTCTAATGGGATTTTACATAGCTGAGAGGGGCGATGTTCCCGCCTTGAACGATAGAGCACTGTGATAATCCCATTACCTTTCGCTCCGTGCAAAACAGGGCCTGCACAGCCGGCACCGCGTAGCTCCAGGCTAGCTAACTCACTAGCTCTTCACTGCTTGTCTTAATGCGGCTTGATGCTAGCACAAATGGTCCCAGCCTTTCTCAGAGCATTGAATCACTCACATCTCTTACCAATAAGAGAGGCCATGCATCACAAATTGCAGAATCATTTATAAATGTCAGTTTCACAAATCTTTTTTTTTTTTTCCTCCTCTTTCAGGCGGTGCTGTTACCCAGATTTATTTAACTCCTTTTTTTCTTTTTTTTTTTTTGTGTGTGTGTGTATTTAACTCTTTTCTCATTTGGTTGTGTCACATGTTGGAGTAAAAATCTCACAAATGCTCTTTTTCATTTTTCAGACAATATCATTTGTTTAGAAACAAACAAATAAACAAACAAAGGAACGTTTCCCGCGCTGCGTTCAGGCACATTGTCCCTCTGTGTTTAGAAACGCGATGAGGCCTTCGCCGTAGATCTTATTGCTCTCTCAAACTAGCACAGGAGGATGATGTTACACAACATGTCTATTTTAACATCCCCTTGTAAACGTGCTAACAATTCCCCGCCGTATCTCAAGACCCCAGATTAAGATTTTAATCTGGTCTCACTCACTTCTCGCTGCTGCCCTTAATTTGGTGAGATGAACTGCGCCTCTAGATTGAAGAAGATGCGCTGTTTGTTTTCGCAAAGTGAAGTAAATCCAAGTGGATCTCCTGTCAACAACTAAACTTACAGGATTGATTTAACGAGTGCAATTAGATGCTCAGGCAGATTGAGGGAGACTGAAGTCAAATAAGGGGGTGATTATGTGCTTAGAAAAGGAGATCCACATTAATGGTTTGATTGCTTTCTATTTTTACACCTAATTCTTTTATTGACAGCGTCTAAGCAGTTATTTTCCTCAGAGAATCTGAGTGTTAAGAAATTATTTGACTCCCAATCAACCTCTTCCCACAAACTAGTAAACAACAGCAGTCTTCTACTACTTAAGTTACTGTAAGATGGAGGGGGGTCTTCCTCTCCAGTCTTGGAGGGCCCATGTCCAGCACAGTTTAGTGATTTTCTTTGCTCAGGACCTCCCACAAAACTTGCCAAGGTATGTTTGAGCAGGTGAATCACTAAATGGTGTTAGACACTGGCCCTCTTATAAGGTGATGGCTAACTGTCATTTCTGGGATTCCATTGTGGTTAAACTGTATCTCACAGTTTGAAGAAATCTCACAGCTGCTAGTAGGACAGACTGGTGCGGTGCTGCAGCCCCAGGTCGTGCCAAGTTACACTCTTAGTTTTGTTGCTGGTTAAATGAAGGTTGCACTGCCTCAGTTATAACTCTAATGATGGAAATACTTTCAGTGAACCTTATTTGGGAGTGTAATCTGTGTTTGGAGTGGTGACACTGGATTATAGTGATGCCAGTGCAATGTCAGATAGTGGTTACCACTACATCACGGTCTACTTTAACAAATCAACATGGCTTGGTCTGCTGTTTATTTTTACTTAACATACTTTTCTTGTTTTGTTGGTGTTTAAAGTAGTCCAAAAATCCTGTCTGTTTTTCTTGGTGGTAATCACAAACATTTTAAGCTTTGAGCTTATGTAAGAAGTGCTGTATAAGGCATCACAGTCCTAATCTGTATGCTGGACACATTATCGACTAGTTGCATTCCACGTTACAGGGCTCCAGTCCTGTTAACCTGGACATTAATGGGGGAGGGGGTACGACTAGTATGACAGTACTTATTGTTACAGTAATATTGTCGTCATAGTATGATTTTTTAAATATCTGCTGATATTGTCAGTATTTAAAGAATGCTGACTAATGTTTCATCGTAAAGGGAGTCTGTAATTCTTCCTGTATGACTGTACTTTGTGCGGTGCATTATGTTCAATGTTGAATGATAATCATTGTACTGTGTTGACAGAATATTTAAAAACATGGCACTTCAGTTTTTTAATGATTTTTTTTTTTTTTTACATCTGTCTGTCCCAAACCTTGGAGCAATTAAATATAGTGATGTGTATTATGTAATGTCCTCAAAAATCATTATATAGGCTATTTTTGCTGTATTGCCCAACCCATGCTGGGCATTCTGCCTCCACTGGCAATTAGTGGTCCTCCTGCAGATTGAGCAAGCAGTGGGATCCAATGTGAAATAGAATGGATTAACTCCAGTCTAGTTTCAGTGTGTTTTCCATTTGAAACCTCAGCATAACCATCCTATCTTAGCAGTAATACACTCTAATGGCGTGAAATAATTGTGGTGACCAATAAGAAAGAGGAAGCCATTAGGGGTGGTGATATGTGACATGTCATGAACATGAAACTTCCGTTGTCCATTAATTGGCACGTAAATAATTGCGATATAAAAGTGAAACAGTCTTTCTACTTCATTTTATATGACTATTACTTTGCAAGTGCGAATCAGGAAATAATGCTGAATTTCAGTGATATCTGGTGTGCTGAGGCAATAATTAGGATAATGATAAGTGTGTGAAGCACAGACCAAGTACTTTGGTGAAATAGTTTTGGATGTGATGAGGTCTCACCAGCTTCCACAGACATGCAGTAGTTTTCAAATCCAGTAGTATTTGGTACTCATCAATATGGTCGTCTACATTTTAGTAAACATTTTAGTATGATTGGCGTTTAAGTTTGCATTTAAGCTTGTCTTTCGTGTCACAGTTAAAGCAGGTCTTGCTGCTAATGTTTATGTTGAACACTGATTGACTTTCAGTGGTATTGTGAGTGTGTATAATTCTAGTGATTGTCTGGATGTTCATGCTTTACGTGACAGTTTCTAATAGCATCTGAACATCAGGTGGACTTCAGTCCAAGTGCTTAACAATTAATTATTTAACCACTAATACACTTCTTATGTAAAGGATTTCTTCCATCTGTACTGAATCTGATCTAATCCTCTGACCAAATTAATGCATCTGTGTTAATTACCACCAGAGATCCGATTGTAGTGCACTAGACTTTAGCCATTACTGCACACGCTGTTCTGTGCCTTTGGTACGAAGAGTCAGTAACAGATTAATCCTGTATCAAGCACGATTTCCACTGTAATGTAATCCAAATGGTAACAGACACACGCAAGCAAAAGGCATTTCACCTGTCCTGTTCATTTACTGAGAGTCTGTCGGTAAAAGAAGAGAAAACAGACCTTGCCAGAGCCCTTAAAAATACACTGTGTATTTAGTTTTTATGGAGGCACATGTGGAAGATCCCGAACTAACTAAAGTTTACTTTGGTGGAAGGTCCTGAGTGCACAGCTTTGGATCTGTTGCGTATGAGGCTTACTTGGAGCAATGTTTCTTTTTTCCATCAGAGCCAGTAAAGTCTCTTTTAAATAAACATGGAAATTACTCGCTTACTGTACTGCCTCATTCTGCTCATTAGTTTTGTTGCCAAGGGTGTTAAACCGACATTGATGTGTTGACAAATCTAATTATTTTAATACTGAGGTCATGCAAATTAGAGTCTGTACACTAGTTTCCTGCACTACCAAGTTTTTGTCTTCATAATTAATCATAGAAAGTTGCATATTATATTACCAAATTTGCAGGTTACCTTTTGTGTTGGCAATTGTTTCCTGGTGATATTTTTAGACTAAAATTGGATGCTTGGTTTCAACAAGTCTCCTTAAATCTGCTTAAAATGCAGTAGCAATAGGAATTGTTCATATCACACAGTACAATGGAGAAAATGTGGCATGTGTAAAAGCCTGGGAAAAGCTATAATGGGTTATTAAATAGATGAGCAAAGTGTTCTGGATTCTATAGAGAATGCAAATTGCTCTTTTTAGCTGGCATTATTGGCATTTTAAACGAATTCTCTGGCCATTGTTGGCCTCCCTTTTAGCTTAGCGGGGGTCTTGCTCTTGATCTTGATTGTGAAAGGGAACAGCAGGAATGGGTACTTTTTTTGTTTAAAAAAAAAAAAGGAAAATGATACATTTAGTTGAATGTCTTGCTGTCTTCAAAGCTCAGTATTTATATGGGAGGTCAGTGTGGCAGAGAGAAATTTTCGTTTTCAAGGTTATCGACTCAGCAGTGGAATGGCATGTCTCTGTTCAGGCTGCAGCGGGGAGGGAGCTGAGAGTGCTCAGTTTTAACCTGATTGTCACAGGCTTGTTTGTGTAGTGCATTGTGTCTTTATGTAGTGTCTTTCAAAGTCTTTTTCTGTCCCTTGACAGCAAGACACTCAGCAACAATTGTATTCAGTACATTAGATCTACCATAGTCGTTAAAAATGAACACCTTTATTGTGACTCGTGGATTCAAATGTCTAGTCAGCAGTTCAGGCTGGTTTTTATAAAATGGGGCATAAGTTAATCCTTTTCACTCTTCAGGTCTGGTCCTGGTTTCTGAGCCTCGATTTGGTTGTCGGTGTATCACAGTTCACCTCGGAGAAATGTAACCCACTTTGTACTGAACATAAATTTGATGAAAGGTATGGCAAACAAGACAAACTAGAAGTATTTTCTAAAAGAGAATAAAATAGGTGGAGGTGGAATGGAGGTAACAGGGTTTCTTGCATTATTAGTACTTATGCAACATATCTACACCATCTGTTGCCACAGTTTTTAAAATTGTGGAAAAAACTCACAAACAGTGCCTTATTGCAAATCGAGGGTTTGGAGCACAAGTGACATCTTGGGCGAAAATACGATTTGGCTAAAAAGTCGTATTTTTGTAGTTAAAAAAAAAAAATCTTCAAAATAGGGATTCTGTGAAGCTGATTGCTCAAATATGTTGTTTTTAATCAAATAATTACACTCAATGAAAAGTTTGTTTTAGCTCTCCTGTAAAATTCTGAAAATATCACTTACGCATCTTGTGCTCCAAACCCTCGAAATTATAACTAAGAAATAATAATTATAGTCTTGGACAACTGGGTCTTCAACTGGGTGTTCACTTTTTTTATTAAACTTTTTGTTTTAGATTTTGGTCTATGGCTCAGTTTGTTTACAGATTAAAAAAAAAAAAAAAAGAAAAAAAAGAAACATCATGGTGTATCCTATTGGGTTTTTGGCCCGAAAAGGACTGCCCTGTTTGATTTAATAAAAATTTTACGTACATACAAATTGGCTTAGTAATAACTAATACAATTTGAATGATCAATGGGGTATCTGCAAGTCAGTGTAAAGCCATTAAACTGAAACTCTGAACACAAAATGCTTTGTGTGCTTCATTGAAATTGAGAAAATCGATACCAGTAGAATCTTACGGATGCACTTATGTTTGTTATGCATTTTATGGATGTGAACTATAATTAACTGTTTGCTGTTATTAATTTCTTGTAAATGCTTTATCGTGAAAATAGTCATTCCTTTATTCAGTTACTAATCAACAGTGACAGCTTTATGTTTCATGCCCAGATCAGTGGATTTAAATATCACTATTTCAGATGCCCAATCTCTGCTAGCCAATGATGTTCCTTTATTGTGATGAGGGAACTTGTTGGCTGAAATATTATGAACGGTTAAAAATTGAGCTAATAAATGATGATCCTTTTTCCCTTCTTTAATATTTTTAAACTACCTCTCCATAAACATTCTCCAGGACCAAATGAATGTGCAGTGTCATAATGACAGTAAGAAGATTTAGACCATGTGTGCTTGGGAGTGGTCTGGCATTTGTGACTAAATGTAGCTGATAAGAATGTATTAATTTATTGTCAGTATTTCCATTATGAGCATTTCACTCAAAAGTACTATGTCAAAATTCACTCTCAGTTCAGTTTCAGGAGCTTCTGAAAAAGTCAGGTGTTTGCTGTTACTGACCTGAGGTTTCACCTTCACAGTATTACTGTGTTGCGCCTTCACAGTAATGCCTGGCAGCTGCGTTCTCCTGTCAGTGTCAGTGTGCCCCTTAGTGTCTTCAGCAGTGTGGTTAGAACCTCCTGTGTTGGGCCTCCGTAGCCTCAGCTCTCTGAACGTGCTCCAGGCTCACGTGGCCCGAAGGCTGGATTAATTGCCACCGAGCCCTTTGTGATCCAGGAATGCAATTACCTACTGACCCAAATCATCCGCTTGGCAGGGCGTCCCTGCTCCCTCCGAGCGCTGCCAGCACTCCGCTACTCCTCCTGGTATTCCTCAGACTCTTCCTCTTTACTCTGCCATGTGCAGACAAAATAATGTAACTATGACAACCTATCAGGATTTTAGAATACAAGTAGTGACATCAAAAATAAATATTTTAAGCTTAAACTCTGAGAATCCAGAGTTCATGACCTGTGTATTAGTTCCATAATAATTAGTGACTGATTCACAGTAGTTACGGAATAAGATAAGGGTTCTAATGCAAAAACACACTTGAAGTGCTTTAGTTTTGTAGTTAACTAAAATAAATACATGAAAGAAACAAGACACGTAATTCACTTCAGCAAGATGATTTAAATGCTGAAATGCCTCACAGTTGGGGTTTGAGTGCTTCTCTTGAGGAAGATGAGCTTTCCAACTGACAGGAAATTATCAGCTACGTATCCCATGTCAGTGGGTGAAATGCTTTCGAACACCACTCCAGGCTCTCTGCGCTGGAAACATTCAGAGCAAGCAAATTCAATGTTTATAGACTTTTTTTTTTTTGTTAATAAAGAATGTGTTGAACTTGCTGATGTATGGGCTTGTGCATTGCTATAGGGCTGTGATGAGAGAACACTTTCACATGCACATGAAAGTAATAATTGAATACAAATGTGAGCATAACTGCACAACAAACTTGAAAATGCAATAAAGAAACATCGGTTTGTATTACAAATGCAGGCCTGTACAAATACAATTATTAAAAAACATCCAGCTGTGTCGTTAATAGCTCAGGTATGACTGAACTGAAATTTCATTGCGTGTAATCGGAAAGAACGTCGTCATTATAGCATTATTCACTACGTGCGTTGTGCTGCTAAAGTCTCAGCCTCAGCAGGAATTGATCCCTAAATTAGTCTTAGCCTCTCTGAGCTCTGTAAGCTGATCAGGAGTTTAGTGTTTTAGCCTCTGATCCCAAGTTAGACGCATTATGTCAGAACATATTGTCCTGAAATTTATGCATGGGAATAACACCACTGCAGTGTCATAGGCCAGCTTTTACCTATCTAATCTAATGGCTCATTTTAATGTTGATGTGTCGCTGTAAAGTCATCAGGGTCTGACCTGTATGAAATGTTTAGTTTCTACTATTTTAAAGGAGCTAAAGACTTACATTCAGGGAAATAACTTTATATGCCTAACATGTAGATTTATGGACACAGAACAGTTTATTTATCAAAACTGTGCATTGTCATTTAGGATTGTTGGTTCTTGGGGGGCTTCACACTGCATTTTTCTGAGTGCAGAGAAAAAGCTAGGCATGCCGCTGTGTTTTTGTTTCTTCTTTTCCTTCCTCTTGAGTTCACACTGCTGTGGATTTTGAAGACTTGTGTTGGTCTGCTTGTCTCCCTGTTTCTAAGCGTCTTCTAGTGATAGCCAATTGGTTAGATCAACTTAGAGAAGCTAACTTCTGCTAACATTAATCAGTAAACATGGTGTTTTTAGCAAAAGCCAGCTAAAATTAGAAAAGCTGCTTTTTGCTTGGCAGAATTTAGATCTCCGCCATTATAACTACTATTACAAGTGTCACCGGAAGCTAGTTTAGTTTTTGATCTGATTGGTCAGCACGAAAGTTTGACATGCATTACTGACTCCCCCAAACTCAGGGTGGCCTGGTGGTTCGGGAGTTGCCCCTGTGACTGGAAGGTTGTGGGTTCCAGTCCCAGAACTGCCAATGGCACCACTGAGGTACCTTTACAAAAAATACTTACAAAAGAAAGCCACACAGGGCACAAGACCAGCAAGACTTACAGAGTACAGCTCGCAAAACGTCCCTAGAAAAAAGGTGTCTTGGCCCACAAAAAAACATTCATGAAGCCTTTAAATAATCTAAATTGGAGATACACACAACCAGTCCTGGTGGGCATGTGTCCAACACAGTCTAGCAGTTTCAGACACACCCATTAAACCTAGTAATTAAGGTTGAGTTGAATCAGGTGTGTTTGAACAGGGAAATCACCAACCTGTGCTGGACACTGGTCCTCTAGGACTGGATTCGGGGACCCCTGAACTTGTATCACTAGAGTGGAGCTTTCTTTTTTTAGTTTGTTTGTGATAGGTTATCCTCATTCTATGCGTAGTGTGTGAATTGTACATATTTTTAATATGGTATGTTCAACTGTACTGTCATTTGTATCAGTGTAATAAAACCAAGTGGCAATTGGTAGATTTTTAATGCTTTATAGACCTTTTTTACAATACAGAAAAATCAATGGAGCGTGATATTGCTGATTTAATAACTAAATATATATTCATTGAAAGAGCATTTTTGCATCACCTGAATTTAGCTCTGGGAATTTCCAGAGTGGCCTGACATTGTTTAATTTGAAATGGCCAAATAGTTTTTAAGCTTATTCATGAGTTTGTTAGCCACAGCAATATGCAAACTCCTCAGCAGGTGCACACAAATATAGTGATGAGATACTGGCCAACTTTTGCTTGCCTACTGTTTCTGAATAAAGAGAACATTGGACAGAGTCCAGCATGAGCCACTCGTGACTACAAGCAACAAATCCTAGAATGGCTGTAATGTAATGAACAAAATAAGTAAAGAATGTCTAGAGTGCCCTGCTGCAGTCTTGGAGATCAAAGAGTTGAAAATGAGCTGAGTAAATAAACGCCAGAGGGGAAAAACCGTTCATTGATCTTCATTCAGAATAATTATTTCACATACAACCTTCTATATTAAGGCTTTTTAGAACGTGTATTCATCTTTTATTTTGGGTAATTTCCCAATTTTAAAATCATACTAAAGCAGCTGAGCCAAAAATGATCCATTGAAAATGCGGTCCTGACCGTTTTTCGCAGATATGGAAATGAGCCAAAGGCCAACATTTACATCAGTATATTATTGGTTCAATCTGTTCTGGGCCACAGGCTGAGAAACGGTATTAAAACCATCAACATGCAAATTCTCACTGGGTGACTTTTTTTTTTTTGTTTTCAAAGAACTGAAACTGACACATTAGATAAATTGGGATGTTCCAAGGTATTCTACAGCAAGCCAGTCGGGATCAGGCCAAATCCAAAGAGCTCAGCAGCGAAAGCTCTTTTCCTGGGGTGAAGGCCTGGCCCACTTGCAGTTTTGGCGAGTGAGAAAGGGAGGCGGAAATGGATCAGATTACGGTAGTTCTACAGGGCCGTGTGTGTTCCACCCAGCACACACACACACAGACGGTCAATTGCCTATCATGGATTACGTTCAGTCAGCTTTGGAAGCAGGTTATCAGAAATGGGAATGGAAAACATACAAATAAGAACAAAAAATGGAGGCTTAGCCGAATGGTTTGCAGCCTTCCTGGTATTAATGCAGGGAAGATTTAGCCTTTAAAGCAGAGTGATGCTATTACAAGCCAAGTGTGTGTGTGTGTGTGTGTGTGTGTGTGTGTGTGTGTGTGTGTGTGTGTGTGTGTGTGTGTGTGTGTGTGTGTGTGAGAGAGGGTGAGTGTTTATTTATGTGTGCATATATAGGTAATGGGCATGGTGCCACATGTGTGTTAAATGACTGTTATTGGCCTCAGTCACACGTATACATTTATTTGCCTATTTGCAGTGGCGCTGATGTGTGAAAGAGAGCGACTCTAGCAGTTATTTTATTGCCAGATCGTGCCGCCTGGAGAGAACATCTTGTTTTGAGTGTGTTTTTATATACGTTGTTAGGAAGATAATTCCTTGCCTTTGCAGGAGAAAGAGGGTTGACCTGCAGGGCCAACAAAATGATCCTGACATTGTAAGGTGTTTCATATTGAAGCCACATTTTTAATATAAACAGACAGCACAGAATCATTTGTTCTGCTAAGTTAAGGTTAGGATTAGGTTTCAAGTTACAAAATTCTGAAACAATATTTTAGAAGTAGTCCATGTGAAACCCTGTCCCTGGCCCACTCCCAGCAGCTGGAGGGTTCCCCTGTCTCTCCCCTCATATCCTCTGTGCTGGTCAAGATTTCAACTATCCCAGGGCAATGCTGAAGTAGGCATAGTCAGGGACATCATATACTTCTAAATAAGGATGGGGAAATTTCTGAAAGCATCCTGTAATCCTCTAAATCCTCATTTCCCCTGGCCACAACTTTCATTTGTTCTAGAATCAGAGGGAGTTAGGGAAAACAAACAGAGGTACATCTGTCTCGCTGAATCTTGAGGCCCCATCGACTCTCTGCGTGAGCCACCAGCAGCGCTCAAACTCCAAACCACACATGCTTGACTCAGGCTTGATACTAAAGAAATAGATCTGCATGTGGTGAAAGGAATAGTTTGGCCAAAAATTATTGTACATGATTTTAAACTTTTATTTTTTATTTTTTACTGTCTTAAGAGTTAGAGGTCAGCCAAAGTTCCATAAAAATACATCACCAAAACGTTTTTCATCCCAATCAAACCACATGCATCTCTTTATTAATGTGGTGAAGACAGAGCGGTGTGGTTTAGGACACAGTACGACTAACTGTGAGCCATAAAAAACGAAAGAAGGAAAAAAAGGATTTAGGAATGTTTGTCAAGTTTGCTGTGGGTGGTGGCAGACCAGAGTTCTGACAACTTGACCTCAGGATAGTAGATCATGGTCTTGACCCCAGATTTATTGCCAATGTGACCTTGAGTGTGGCACTTGACCTTAGGCAGCTTTTAAGAGACTGTTCCTCTGGTTTGCTAATGCAAGTTGCTGAGGACAAAAGCATTGGCTACGTTATACAATACAAATGGCCCTGGTTATTTTTGGAGGTTTTGCCATGCCGTCTTTGATGCTAAGCGCTAGTCATCGGACCTGAGGACTGACTGTGATGGTTGAACGGAGAGAGAAATAGCGAGCGAGAGATCAGCCTCTGGCATATCAGGTGATTTAGTTGCCGATGTGTCTCCACCGAGCCATTAAAATGAGTTGTAATGACATACAGCATAGATAAAGTGGATGCCCCGGGAACGAGCACTGGTTTGATCTTTTTTTGGGAGCTTGCTTGTGCAAACACATTGCCCGTAGGCACAAAGCCCAAATGATGTTATGCGATTGTGCAGTATGCTAATGCTTATTCTTCAGTGTGTGGCCCACATAGGAATTGGTGGACGCTCATAACCGCTCTTTTTTTCCACTGTGTTTAAAATATTTAAGAAGAATTGTTTTTTGTACACATTTCCATATTTTGCATGAACAGTTTTCATATTACAGTCTGTGAGGTATTTTTCTTAAGGATCATGATATAATTTTCCATGCAGTAGGGAAAATTAGTTTTGTTTTTTTTTTTTTCATTTTTGGTCAAAATCTAGTTATAAAAACAGTGTTATTAAAACGATACATTTAGATATTTACAAAATGTAAATGGATTTATTTGCAGTAGAGGTCGTGTTACTTTACAAAAACTAGCTGTATTTGATCCACTATGCATATTGAATATTAATTTTATTATGTAATAATAATGTAATTTTTTGTGTGATTAATAAACCACTTCTGGTTTTCTAAAAAGACAACCATTTTTGCAAATGTGTATGTGATGAACCTTTTTGAAATCAGTACATTAAAATGGAAGGAAGTAAAAACCAAGGATGCTATTTTGATTGATGCCATAGACGAACCATTGTAATTCCCTAAAGAACCATTTTTATAAAGGTTCCTCACCAGTTAAAGTGTGCCCATAACTAACCCATTATGTGGAGGTTTTTTAGGGAATCAAGAATTGTTCTTCTATGGCATCACATAAAAGGACCTTTTCTGGCACCTTTTATTTTTTATTACCTAAAGTGTTTAAAAGATTTTTAAAAAACACAGATCTCTTTTAAACATTGTTCTTTAAGCAAAAGTAGTTCTTCAATGGCACCCGTCATAAAGCCCTTTGTGGCAGCCCTTTGTGGAGTGTAAATTAAGTCACGGCTGATACTTTTTAAATACAGTGTTCGATATGGGTGTGTGTGCAGTCGGGTACTAGGCTCATTTCAAATTCGTTAAACATAGAGGCTTTCATATTGCTTTTGAAGACAATAACTCATATCTTTGTCACCCAGGGGAGAGTGATGGCACTTTTCCACTAAAGACAGGCTTAGTAAGATAGAGGGAGGCGTTGGATAAACAGGAAAAGGCCAGGCCTGAAGCTGTGGTTTACTCCGTATATGACAGGCCTGCTGGAAGGCCTCCATTTCATCCCAAATTCCTGGCATAGTGGGCATTCCAGCACCGATGGAGGGCCGGACGTGCTGCTGTTAAGCGGCGATACGAGTGGGTGGGAGTTGGGGGAGGTGGGACTGACACTCAAACATGAGAGTTATGAGTTTGTTGTGCTTTTGTAATGCTGGATAGAAGTCATGCACGTGACTCCAAATCCTATTTACTTGAGGGCAGGCCTTCATGTTGATGGCTGTGGCCGATAGGAAGTTTTGAGCCGACAAGCTGTTTTATTTGGGAGTGTGAAATGGATTTGTGGTGTCTGAGAGTGTCCCGAGAGGGCCAGTGATGTTGATGTGATAAATGCACCACGCGCACCAGTTGCTCACTCAGATCAATGGAGGAATGGAGCGGAAGTCCGACCCCCTCGCTCACTCAGGCAGGGTGCAATTACCCGCCAATGTTCCACACACGGCAACACACATGCAGTAAACACACTGCACAGAGCAGAGGAGTCCTCAGCCTGGAAAAGAAGACTAACTCCCATAGGACAGTAATCAGGTTCCTCTGACAGGATGTAAAATAGAACTGCCGCATACATCACGCTCACTTTGAGCAATGTTTCATATAATCTGTTTCATATAATAAGTTTAACTTTGGGCTGTTTTATCTTGTTTGGAAAACTGAAACCGCCAAAGCCCTTCTGGTCTCGAGGACCTCAGCGTAATGAAGAATGTTTGGTGGGTATGGTTTAAGCTGGACGCATGTAGTGAGACAACTCAGCAGCACATAAGTCATTCACTGTTAGTGGGAAGTAGACGACTGATGCTATAAAAAACATTCCCTGGAAAACAATGGGAAGGCCTTAACCATTGGAATCTCACCTGGCTGCGTCTTTCTAAAGCTGAGGCTGGGGGTCAGGGGTGTCGCTTGGGACCTCCTGCTTCTAATGGCCCTCTACCCCCTAATCAAAACCCATTAAAGGCTGCTTTCTACCCATAGCGGGTTGCATTCTCTCTACCTGCAACATGCCCTGCACTTTGCTCCGCTGCTCCGAAGCCAGGAGAGCTGCGGCTATTTATAGCTCGTAAAAGGAGAGAGGTAAAAGGCGAAGGTGATTTCAGGGGTATGTATTTTTCATCGGGAATCAGAAGGGCTCCCTTTTTGGCTCCGCAGTAAACACTCAGCACAAACACGGACCTGTCCTCTGTCAGAGCACTTAGGCCCAGTGAGTGTCTGCACAGAGGAAAATGGACCTGCTGCTACCCAGCAATGGCGCTCCAGTGGTCTTGGCTGTGGGAGCAGTGTGGTTAGACCACTGCAGCGAAGCAGAGCAAAGACCTGAACATGCTCTAATGCTTCTGTGCACCCGCCTCAGCCTGGCCTTCTGAGCTCAGGTTAGTGGGCCTCCCGCCCTGCTGGAGGTTACATTGGGTCAAATAACTTAGTGCAGATCACATCCATTAAACGAAGTAATATTTAGTCTGTGCACTTACTTCCTACAATAAAAAAGCATTCCCTGTCTGTACAAGAAGAAGGACTTCTTCAGTAGTAGCTAAATTGCATTTCTTTGACAGATTAGCCTCTTTAGAAATGTGTTAATGACCTAATGTTCTTGAATTGCCTGATTGCTTAAATATGATTTGAGCCCCACCCCCCTTTCTCCCTCAAAAACCAGAGCAGCAAATGACTTAGATAATGTGAGAATTTGTCTCGTTGCCTTTGTCCAAATAGGCTGCAAGGTTGAAAATGGTTTAACCTAAATTATCTTAATGGAATTGGAATTGAAATCAAATTGCTGCTGTTCTTGCTTAAAACAGGAGGGTACAAAACTAAAAGCCTCAAATCTTAAGGAATTAGACTGTAGATGAGAGTCGTTTTTTCCGTGATGGCAACTAAATTCTTTAGACAATGTAAAAGTGAAATAAATTAATATATAAATAAATGTGTTTTTGATCGATTGAATCATGCATTAAACTTGCAGAATGTTTCTGTTATGATGATGATAATGATTATGTAAGACAAGTTGAGCAGAAGTAGGTGCAGTGAATTCATCCTCGGCTATGAATTTCGCTCGTGGCTGTGGGCCATAAAGACTTTATTAGAATCTCCTTAATTTATTAGGCTAGTCATTCCACCGGTGTGGAAACTTGGCCCGGCTTTGGGCTAAAGTTGCTAAAGTTGTGTTTCACCAGCAGCAAAGTTTGACACACATTGTCCAAACTGCCTCATTTTATTCTATATGCAGCTAGGAAAATGATATTTTTAGCAAAAGTGGTTATGGATGGATTCAGATTCCAGTGTCCTGACATGGAATATAGTAGTACCCACAGTGGTTCTCTATAGGGTGTAACCACAGTATTTGTGTGTTTCTTCTTGGCCGAAAATGTTGTCTCAGTGAATTTATATGCATCATACACAATATTTTATATAGTCGCTGTTGGAACAAGACACCATTTATTGAAAGAAAGGGTCATTTACGAGGGAACCTTACAGAACTTTTGATGCATGTTTAAAAAAAAAAAAAACTAGTTGTTTTGAACTATTTAATGGACACAAATGACAAATAAAGATACAAGGCTTTTTTTCTGATGGCGACGACGATGGTGTGTATAAAATGGTCTATGAACTGTTTTACTTAGTGTTACTTTGTGCTATGTAGTGTAATGTGTTCCTGATTTACTCATCAGTTCCTGGATGGGCATCCTATATCTTGAATTTGTATGCAAATAAGCAGAGTTTGGATTTGTATGACCAGTAAAAAAGCAATTGAGATTGCGTGTTTAAGCAAGTTGCTTATCTGTGCTGATAAACATCACTTACGACTTTTCTGTTCCCAGACGATGTGGACGTCAGACTCCACATTTGGATATCTTGATGAGCACAAAGAGATTTTTGTTGTCTCAGTGCCCTCAATCAGAGCTTTGAAATGAAAGCTTGTGGAGACAATACAGATAAAAAAGTAAAGTTAAAAAAGGAGGGGGGGCAGCAACAGTAACAGTCAAATGAAATGATGCCGATCGTATGTAGCAGTGCCGCTCCCACTCCTTTTTCCCCTGTGGTCTCCACCACGTCTCAGCAACGTGGGAAACTGACAGTGTCAATTTATCAGAGAACAAAAGAGTCCCTCTCTGGGTAGGGAACGCGTCTGCGTGCCCTTAGAGAGAAAACACCCCCCTCCCCATCCCACGGTTACCTGTGCATCCAAACAGGATGCCGGATGCACACTTCTCCTGAAATAGACCAGAGGAGCATCTCCCTCAGCGTTCCCCTGTGTGTGTGTGTGTGTGTGTGTGTGTGTGTGTGTGTGTGTGTGTGTGTGTGTGTGTGATTGTGTGTTTTTTTTCTTTTATTTGTTGTTATTGCCATAGTTATTAGTTTTATTATTAGTGTAGTAAATCC
>JBBJLS010000109.1:10788974-10822191 GCA_037577275.1 Bryconaethiops microstoma
ACACACACACACACACACACACACACACACACACACACACACACACACACACACACACACACACACACACCTGTGTATATATATACTTCTGTTTGGCTGGGAAACATGGGGGAATATCCGGAACAGTAAGTGGAAAGATTGCGACAGTTCCTTTAACTTTTTTTGTTGCTGTCATATCAAAACGTTTTTTATTTTTCTTTTGATGTAGGGATGCATGAAATTGGAATCATACCAGCGCTAGAAGATTTTTTTTTGTAAGCTTTCTCCCAAAATTAATAAACTAATGTGGCAACACTGGACAGCTCACTGTGCTTGGAGGAGAATGTTAAGCGCCAGTGCTGTTACGTCAGCTAACAGACAGCATGGGGAGAGAGGGAGGTCCACCCTACCCAACTAGAGGGAGAGTGAGGCCAGTCGTGCTGTCTTGAGCTTTCAATGATGCAGAAAACATTTGGATAGTTGCACCACTAAAGAGCCACCAGCGATGTTAAGTTTATTATCCAGAAAAGAGGAATGTTTATACAAAATAAATATTTCTCTGTATGTATTTCTCTGTTAATCCAGCTAGATGTTGTCCCATTTTCTTCATTTTTCACATTTATGAATCAGTACCATCATCAACAGATGTGCATAGAAAATATGGAATATCACCATTGGCCCACAGTTCCAATAATGGTTCATCTCTAATTGGAGCACAACCGCTGACCCTTACCTTTTGTGAGCATTTGATGATAAATGGGCCACGAGATATAGACAAATAATGCTTGAACTTGATTAATGGATAAACTGATTAATAAACCAGTTTTACAAATATTGCTTAGACCTATCAATATTACTTGATAAATTTACTTACGAAATATCTTTTCTTTCTACGATTAGAGATACAGTGTCTTGTTACAGCAGTAAAAATATAGAGCTTAGTACAATATTGAGCTCAATACGGAGCTTGTCTCATAAGTTGTCTTCTTAGGTCCTATCTGCATTTTAATGTCAATAAAAATGGATCAGAATTTAACCATCACTCATAAATAAAAATACATGTTGTAGATCATACAGTGTATGCTTGAACCAACATGTATGTCTATGTAACAAAACTTTGACTGTGTAGTTAGAAAACATACTTAAGAACATTTTTTAAGGCCCAGGAAAAGAAGATTTCTGAAGGCGAACACAGCCATTACACTAAATGAATTTGTTTTTGCATGTACTGATAGCACTAAATGCTTCTCACCTCCTAATTGATTAGCTCGACGGTCTCGGGGGAATGTTTTTCGGGGTGACGGTCGCTTCCGGAGACGGCACTCTTCAAATAAGCACCAGCATGGACAATCTGAAACCCAACCAGCCCCCTCCCCTCAACCCCCTCTGCCTCTCTCAAATCCTTCCCCCAAAACTAAGACTTTGCCCTCAGAACTAATAATGGGTTTTAGCGCATGCTTTTGCGATTGATCTGGTAAGACTATAAGTGCAAGCAGAACAAATCCCCGTAATGATTGCCTCCGGAGGGGAGCCACAGCCGCGCGCTTAGACTTCACTGTGCCTGCTCAAAGCACTTTCCACGCAAATTATCTCTCCGCTGAAAAGAACTTCTCGCGAAAACCTCCTCTCTGAACTGCTTCATCAAACTAAACAGAGTTTTTCCTCCCTCGCCTGGGTTTTTGGCGGTTAGTTAGAAACTCTTCAGATAGGGATGCTTAAAGCTTTCTCTGAAGCACAGGTGTGTGTTTTTTAAAACACACGTACACGCAAACAGCACGAACAATGTACAGGTGCAGATGGTTTGAAGCCCAAGTGGTTATGCGAGCTGTTATTTGCTGATTGTGCAACGTGGAACAGGTGGCCCGAGAATGTCGCCGTCCCAGCTGTGATCTTTCTCCTCATGTCTTTCTCTTTTTTCAGCCTTCCCACATACAATTACTACATGCTAATCAACTCCATGTTTAATGTTGCAGATGTTCATCATGTTTCTAAATAGATTTGTGCTCTCCTATTAAAACATTGCAAAACTCTCCTAAGCTTTTTTCACACTGAAGACCCAGGACATTGCCTGAATGCCTTTTCTGATCATTTTCATGCTTTCTGTCATTTGCATGTGTTGTACTTTACTGGCAAGCAATGCATTCAACCATGCAATGAAAATCCAGGTAAAAAGAGGGTGACATTTTTATATGAACAGTACATTCATTTCTGAATCGTGCACAACAATACACTTTTTGTGAAAATGGAAATCTTGTCCATAAAAATACAAATGTCTTGCTTTGCTGGCCATGCCATGACACTCACAAGGCCAGCCGTACACCTGCGCAAGGTAGAGATTTTCCACTTCAAATTTCAAAATGGTATTTGATAACATCGTTATTGTACTCCAGAAGAGTAGAGTGGGCTGCGGCACTTTATTCATTGAGTTTTATTCATTTTACTACGTTTGTTGCATTCTCTGTAACGCTAGTCCAACTAGAGGTAGTTCCAATTTCTGTGTCCCTTTGAAGCCACAATTTCTACTCGATGCATGTTTATATATCAGCATCAACAGATGGATGTACAGGAAGGATACATATTTATGTATTATATGTTGGAGCATCCCTAATTTCAACACGCCAGTTGTGGTTTTCCTTTACATGTATATTTGATGATGAATGAACCAGTAGACATTGTCCAAATTACTTGGAACAATCTTTTTTCAAATTAACTTATTTTCAAGACATTATTTTTCTTTCTCCCATAAAGTTATACAAGATTTTGTTATGCCAGCAATATAGAGAAGCCATTATCTTGTCAGCTGTTGCATTGTGATGTTTATAAATATGGAGCCCTTATCAACACAGAAATGTTACCCCTAAATAAATTATACATGTAGTAGAGCTTAGCTTGACTATAAAAACACAAATGTTCTGTTTTGCCAGGCGTGTTGCACAGCCACTCAGCGGAAGGCATCCATGCACTGGTCAGAGTAGTCCTCTGCTTCACAGAAGTTTATATACAATAAATATATACAATGTATTCTCTCACAAAACTAAACTAGAATAAAAAAAGCATGACAGAAACCTTCAGATTTGGCGGCTGCAGTCTAGATGTCTTTTTTTTTTTTTTAAATCCTGGTAATGTTTCGACAAGATCCCTCCTGATCTTCCACAGTAATGTTTTCGGCCTGCAACAGGTAAATTGCCATGTCAGTTTTGACTCTGGCTTGTGTTCACATGTAACCTCTTCTCGCTACATTCTCAAGTGAAAGTGTATGTGTGAAAGGGCCTTTAGGTGTTCAGCCTGCTAAATGCTGCCAGACACAGCCTCCGCTGAGATACACACGTAGTGTTTGGGTTTTGCATGTGTGCAGTTATTGTCTGTCGTATATTTATATAAATAATCCATCTGAATACTCCCATTGAGCCAGATTGTTCTAATATTTGAGATATTTTAACCCTGTCTTTTCCTGTTGAATTGCAACATTTGTTGTGAGGCCTGAGATTAACACCCCTGATGAGTGTGTATGTGTGATTGTGTAAGTATGTGTGTGTGAATGAGCTGACAGATGCCTGGTAGTGTTTGTTGTTTTCAGAATTCCGTCTCGTTGGCCACGTGAAGGAGATGCTGCAGGGCTCTCTGTCATGTCCTGCCTGAATCTCAGCTCTGTGCGTGCAGCCAGACGCTTCTGGGCTTGCTCTCTCTTTTCACCACTGTCCATCTCCATATCCTCAAGCAGTGTAAAAGCCCCACCTCCCATGAGCTCTCACCCTGCTGCTTACACAAGCAAATCGCATCACAATATTTTTTCCCCCTCTCAGTTCCCGAGTAGCAACACACACAATGCCGCATGCGGAGTGTTGGACCATTTCTGACGCATGTGGGCTTGCATGCAAATACCCGTGAATCTTGCTTGAGAAGGCTGATATTTTATTTCTTGCCATTATTTTGATATTAAAATGATTTTTGATGTCCTGTCTTGCGCGCTCTTTTTCACAGCCCATGACTGAGATATGAGCTGATTCTTGCTTTATATTTTTATATTTATTCCACACTCTGATTTCAGCAAAAAATGAATGGCGAATTACCACAGCAACCTTAGCAACCAGTCAGATACAGACAGTGGGAGTCGTTTAGCCCTACTGTCTGTATCGGACTTGAGGCAATGACGCATTAGTGAAAATAGCGACATAATTATCTCATACCGCACCAGAGGATTCATCAGAAGGAATAAGCCAGAGCAAATATCAGACACCGCTTTAGGATCTGAATAACTCACTGTTTTTAGTAATGGTTCAGAATTCATTTGGTAACATTGTGGCTGATTAATGGTTATATGCATAGCACCAAAATCACGGACTTTAAAGGGATAGTTCACTAACATGTCCGATTTACATTTAAATATTTGCATGCAGTTTATGCAATGTTGATTGGCAGGATATAAGTGTTCATACCTTAGCTGCATTAACCTCTTTGCTTCACCGCAAAACTAAAGAAAGAGACTTTGAATTACCAGACCAGAGAAAATTGTTTATTAATTAATTAATTTATTTATTTTACATTTATTAAAATAAAGGCACTGTCAATGTATAGTACTGTTGCTGTCAATCTTATTACATATGGCAAGGTAAAAAGTGCACTGAGTCATTCTGAGGGATAGTGGCTGGAGATCAGGGGGCAGGAAGGAAGTCTTCAGTCCAGACTGTCTGCTCTAGGCATCTCTTTTGTTGACTCAACGCTTCTCTCTCTCTCTCTCTCTCTCTCTCTCTCTCTCTCTCTCTCTCTCTCTCTCTCAGGTTCTGAACAGCAGTTCATCCACCAGAAACATCAGCACTTTTAACGGTTTTCCAGGTAATTCACAGAGTGCCTCTTTTTAAGTGGATTAGAAGAAGAGGCTATTGTGTGTTTGGCTGGGTTCCTTCATTCGTAGGTTCATTCAGTAAAAAATCGGGGCTTTTAAGGCCCACTTGGAGCCTCTGAGTCAGAGCTAAATTATCTACTGACCATTAAATCCCACCCGCTCAGAGAGGTGTGAGAAGTCTCTGGATACCAGTACAATGACAGAACTCTGACCCATGCATGAAAGCTAGCCCCCTCCTCTCTCTCTCTTTCTCTCTTTTGTTAAGGTAGTCCATGTTCATATTCAGGCAAAAATCTAAAGCATACTGTAATTTGAAATGTATTTCAGTGCTAGTTCATTCAAAACAAGCACATTCTATTGAAAAAATGGATGCTAAACCACTACTACTTACTACATTTATTATTTTGTATCATGTTCAGCCACAACAATAAAACTACTGACAGGTAAAGTGAATAACATTGATTTTCTCATTGCAGTGGCACCTGTCAAGGGTTGGGACATATCAGGCAGCAAGTAAACAGTCAGTTCTTGAAGTTGATGTATTGTAAGCAGGAAAAATGTGCGAACATAAGGATCTTAGTGATGAGGGCGAAATTGTGATGTCTAGCCGACTGGGTCAGAGCATCTCCAAAACAGCAGGACTTGTGGAGTGCTCCCATTATGCAGTGGTTAGTACATGCCAAAAGTGGTCCAAGGAGGGACAAACGGTAAAGTGGCAACAGGGTCATGGGCATCCAGGGCTCACTTATGTGCCGAAGGGATGAGCCCATAGAAGAGCTACTGTGTCAAAAATTGCTGAAAAAGTTATTGCTGGCTATAACAGAAAGGTGTCACAATGTAATGCATGGCAGCTTGCTGCATGTGAAGCTGTGTAGTCAGAGTGTCCATGCTAACCGTGCCCACTCCCGAAAGTGTCTGCATTGAGCATGTGAGCATCAGACTTGAGTCATGAAGCAATGCAAGGTTACCTAACAACTTACAGGATCTGCTGCTAATGTTTTGGTGCCAATGTAAATAGAATGTAAATGTGAATGCTTATTGACTTTGCTTACTCTGTAATTAAATATGCTATTACGTTTTAATAATTTAGCAGAGACAATTCTTCTGAGGGTTCTTAGTCACATGTAGTGAAACATTACTATTTTAAGGTGAACTTGAAAGCGCTCTACTCGAGTCCTTCTCACTTTCTTGTGCATCCTTGGCCAGTTTATTTTTGGCCCATCATGCAGGTGTAAAGCTGCCGTTACCACAGCTGAGTGAGAGAGAGCGAGAGAGAGAGACTAGGGCCTAAAGGGGCTCATAGCAGGGTTTCTTGTTTTCTCTTACACTTGTTGTTGCTCGTCTAGAATCCTGGCTGGGAGTTTGTGTATTTGGACCAGAACTCATCACTCTCTCACAAATCCAGACACACACTCAGTTAAAGAAAGAGCACCAGCTGAATTTGAAGAACAACTCTGGCACTGCATGGCAGAGTATTTGAACTGTTTACTGTTTTTTTGTTTTCTTTATTTTTTTTCAGTATAGGAATCAGAGAGATTTTTCATGAAATGTGTACTTTTACTGATAGTCTTTAGCCATTCATCATAGCTCACTGAAATTTGCTACAGTAGAGATTGTACTCCTCTTCCATCACTGTCATGAGTAGAATACACAGTGGAAGCAAAATAATTGTTTTTATATTAATAAATGAAAGATTAGAGAATATAAATGGCAAAATGTAAAATGTAAATGTTTACATTTCAGACAATGCTTTAGCCATGCTTGATATTTCTCTACTTCTCGGATGTCATTGTACTGTGACCATCTTTAGTTAATGAGCCAGCTGAACAAGCTGCTGTGCATGGCTAAATACAACACTACCTCCACCATGTTTTTGATGATGAAGGAAACTCTTTTTTCAGGTTCTGCAGTGTTTAATATTCTTACCAGACATTTTATGGTTGCTGCCTGTAAACCTTAACTGTAAACCTTGTTGTGGAGTTTGAGTGCATGAGTCACTTTTTTTCTCTAATCTTACTTGACTTTCTTTCCTGCATGAGTCGCTATAATTTTTGATTGTGATAGCAAAGGCTAAATTAATAAAACCATTGGTATATTCTTACACAATCCATGTGAAGATACTAACACTGAAGCATTTGAAAATGATAAGATTTTTCTCATGTACTCCAGCTGTTGAAGCAGTGCAGTTAGAACAGACCACTGTGGATAGACAAAAGATTCCATAAATGTTGATGTGTGCTGGGCAAATGCATATTTTAGTATGCAAATAGGGAGAAGGATAGTGAAGAAGAGAATTAAACAGGTGTCAGGCTGCTATCGTCTAAAGTTTAATGTACTGTGGTGTGAAAATGTGTTTGCCCCCTTTCTGATTTCTCATTTTTTTCCCATGTTTGTCACACTTCAATGTGTCAGATCGTCATACAAATTTAAATATTAGTCAAAGACAACACAAGTAAACACAAAATGCAGTTTTTAAGTCCAGGATTTTATTAATAAGGGAGAAAAACAAACCGTGTGACAAAGTGGTTCATCACACCTGAGTGATGAACCACCTGACATCATGTGGAGATCCAAAGAAATTCAGTAACAAATGAGAAAATAAGTTATTGAGATCTGTCAGTCTGGAAAAGGTTATAAAGCCATTTCTAAAGCTTTGGGACTCCAGCAAACCACAGTGAGAGCCATTACCCACAAATGGCGAAAACATGCAACAGTGGTGAACCTACCCAGGCGTGGCCGGCCGACCAAAATTACCCCAAGAGCGCAGTGACGACTCATTAAAGAGGTCACAAAAGACCCCACAACAACATCCAAAGAACTTGAGGCCTCACTTGCCTCATTTAAGGTCAGTGTTCATGACTCCACCGTAAGAAAGAGACTGGGCAAAAATGGCCTGCATGGCAGAGTGCCAAGATGAAAACCACTGCTGAGCGAAAAAACAATAAGGTTCGTCTCAATTTTGCCAGAAAATATCTTGATGATCCCCAAGACTTTTGGGAAAATACTCTGTGGACTGATGAGACAAAAGTTGATCTTTTTGGAAGGTGTGTGTCCCATTACATCTGGCGTAGAAGTAACACCGCATTTCAGAAAAAGAACATCATGCCAACAGTAAAATATGGTGGTGGTGATGTGATGGTCTGCGGCTGTTTTGCTGCTTCTGATTGGCTGAAGAAAAACAAAATGAAGACTTTGGAGTGGCCTAGTCAAAATTCTGACCTGAATTCTATTGAGATGCTGTGGCATAACCTTAAAAAGGTGGTTCATGCTCGAAAACCCTCCAATGTGGCTGAACTACAACAGTTCTGCAAAGATGAGTGGGCCACAATTCCTCCACAGTGTTGTAAAAGACTCATTGCAAGTTATCACAAATACTTGATTGCAGATGTTGCTGCTAAGGGTGACCTAACCAGTTATTAGGTTTAGGGGGCCATCACTTTGTCACACAGGACCATGTAGATTTGGATTTTTCTTCTCCCGTGTTGTCTTTGACTAATATTTAAATTTGTTTGATGATTTAATATTTGAATTTGTTCAAAATCAAAAACTTTTTCACATCACTGTACATGTGGACTGTTATCACTGAGAATTCATAAATTCTTTAATTCTTGTAAAGATGTCAAACCATCATAACACGAGGATCATTAAAAGGTAAAGGAAGTATTAGTTAAACCTATTAAGATGATCTCAAGAGTCCTTGGTGTTATGTTGTGTTGGGCAGAGTTCTGGGGGGACATATGACATTAGAAACTGGGTGCAAAACAGTGGATGAATGACAATAAAAGGAATAAAGAAAGAGCTTGCATGAAGTTCACTCTCCATTATCCATCACAACAAAGCAGTGTACTTAATTGATTGTGACGTGTGTCGCCACAGGGTTGCTCACCTCATTATCATTAGGTTCAGCCTCATGCCACTGACTCGGTTACTGGAATGAGGCTGAAAATTTCCTGTGTGCCTCATATATTGGTTTAGCTATGTGTTCTCCTTTACAGAGTCTGAAAGTTAAGTCCCCAAACCTTCCTTTCCAAATAAAAATAAAAAAAGAGTCCCAACAAAAATGTTGCAGTTGAAAATCTGATATGCTGAAAGAGCCCACATCCTCTTCCATTAGCTTCTTTGCATGTGATCTTTATCATTCAGATAATATTAAAAGCTGATGAGGCGCTGTGTGACTGATAGACAGAGGGACTGCATGCTGTCAGCGCAGGCTGATGATTATCACCTTCTGATACTGACGCTTCATTATATTCAAACTCCTGAACGGAGGATGCACATCTTCTCTGTGCCTCAGTTAAAACTGTATTTTGCCTGGAAGCAGAATGTCTTCTCAGTGTTACAACTTGAGATAAACTTGTTAAAACGCCTTGGGAGATTTAGTCAATGAATCATCAGTGATTAATAACTTCATCTTAGCCTTAGGATGCTGTTAAATATGAGCTTATGAATGGAATCAGCATTATAGGTACAAATACACAGGATCGGTCAAAACATTGGGCACACTTTCTCATAAGCAAGGGTTTTCCCTATTTTTTGAAAAAACATTTTCCACATTTAGAATAATAGTGACAAGAAATCTAAGACATAGGGCAAAAGAATATTAGTATGAATTTTAAAAAAAGGAAGTTGAGTAGGATTCCTTAGTGAATAACATGGGTATTCTGATTGGCACCTTAATATTTACATTTTATTGAACTTTTCAGAACTTAACAGAATGTAATGTTATTTTTCTATTAGCTTGTTTATTTGCTTCAAACAACAAATGATGGTAAGGTTACTTACCTTTTTTAAGGTTAAGCCATCACATTTTTCATGTGACTTTATATAATGACCAAAGATGTGTGGCCAAATAAAAACTTATCTCCAAAGTGATAACTCTACAAGATGAGGAAAAACATTCAGTACCTCAGTAGTTCAGTTTTTTTCTGTTGGCCGTATGTTTTTGTTATGGTTGTCATAAAATGACAAAAAAATGTTCCTTCAATCTGGAGTCTTTACACTTTTCACAGGTACAGTACATATAACCAGCATGTCTAATATTATTTTTTACTCTTTGTTTATTAATAATTTTGATTTACGCATAATATTACATATGTCTTCAGTTACACATGTTTTAAAATGAAAAATGTCAAATTTCTAGTGAGCCCTGCTTTCTCTCCAGGTAAGACAGCTGATGATCACGTGAGGTGCTATGTTGCATTCAACAACCACTTACAAAGAATTAAAAGGGACATGTGCATATTTTTTTGAAGGATCAGGACAGATCCCAGTGTGTTTGCAAGTAAACCCACAGTAAACTTAGAGTTGCATTAATGTCTGAAAACATTCCTGAGAAGTGATTGCCATCAATCATTTAAAGCCTAAAAGAGTTTGAGCTTGTGTTAATCCTCTTTGGATGTCATAGAGGGTCACTTTGCAGTAGAGAAAGAACAGTGACTGAGTGAGCGACAAAAGAACAACTAAGACTGTTGTTTTTTTTTTGTTTTTTTTATCCCACCTTTCAAATCTTATATCCCTCAACCTGACACCATGGATGCCTGGCAGGGTTTGGCCACTTTTATTCTTATATCTGACCCGGATTTGATAAGTTGAAATAAGAAAACAGATGAACCATTGATGCCCAAATGTGTTCAATTTTCTTCCGTGATTGAGGCTTTCAGGAGATAAACCAGCTTTGATATAAACACAGAAATTTGCTTGTACAAACAACCTTAAAAAAAATTCCTGACCTTTAGAAAGAGGGGGTCACTGGTTATGGCAGGAATTCTAAAACAGGTCAAAGTTGACTGCACACTTTGAAAGTGCACTTTTCTTGTATATCTTTTCTTTCGAAATTCTGCATTTGGTCTCACTTTGTAGTGCGGGGGCTGTGTAGTGCGGCGGCCTTTACCGTTTTGGAGGGAAGTGTTGCTTTTAGTCTTGGATTCTGCCTTCTGGTAGGATCAGAGTTTTGAGGAGCAATAGCCTTCTTATTCTCTGCAGGCATTGATAAAGACCCCCCCATGAAACATGGACGCTCTCTTGGCCAACAGAAGAAGCCAGACATGTCTGCGTGAGCGCCGCTCAGAAACGTTGAGCTGTGGCCTCTGAGCGAAAACGCATTTCACGTTTTCTGGCTCGGCTACAGATCTCTCCGTTCACGACAAGCGATCCAAATGAAGTCAATCTACAGAAGATGCCTGCTGCGAATCTCAGCCCACTTTTAATACCTGTAAATTGCAGATCAAGCTTTTAAAGCAGAGTTTATTCTGTCTTTAAGCTGTGTCCCTTCGCTAAGGCGCTATGCATTTCACTCTGCTTGCATACAAATGCATTTCATCCTTCGCATTGAGGAGAAGAGGTGCTATTGTAGGGGAGGTTTTATTCCGCTGTGCCAGCGAGGGGGTACAGGATTATATACTGGAACTCGCAAAATTCTCTGAGATGCTAAAGAGAAGAGACTGATTTTCTGTTCCCTTTGTGGAGAAAAAAAAAGAGTGCATAAAACCATAGCATCATGCAGGAAAAAGAAGCTGTTGCTTGATACCTGTAGTTGGATTCGGTTCAAAACAAAGGCCCACAACTTCTCCAGAAAATGGTTAGTCGTTTCGTCCTTTCTTGCAAGACATTCGCGTTTCGCAGAGAAAGTGCCAAGCTCTATTCACAGATGAAGTGCTCAGCTGATAGTTGCTTATCCCTTTAATTTCGTGCAGCTTTTTTGGCACTGCTTTTGAGTTTTAGGCCCGAATGTTTGTTTGTCCCCGGCTTACTCCTGACGACATAGCAGATCGCAGGTCTAATTTCTTTACTAATTACTTAGCGAGGTGTGAGTGGAGGCATATGGCTGAGTGGATACCAAGTTGGGAAATCCTCTTACTCCAGGCAGCTCATGGTGTGCAGCGCTGGCTATGGCATCATCTCCTCGCCCAGTGAGACTGTTTTTGTTGTTGAAATTGACAGACTTGGCCTGGCTTAAACAGGCTGATAGCAGGGTGATTAGGCCGCTTGTGATGAAGCTGTTTTGATTAGAGTAATGATGTGCTCTGGCAGCTGTCTCAGAGGCTATTAAACACTGAGCTGTTTATCAGACGGCCCTCTGCTGTTTTTCTGAGAGAAAACCAAGAGAAAACAACTCCACTTTATTGGAGATGGAGGGTCCCTGCCAGTGTCAGACACTTTTACTCCAATGTTGATAGTTACTGATTGATTTTTCTTTTTTTAGCAGTCGTTCTATTTCAGATCCCAAGGGTCTAATTGCAGTAAAAACAAATTCTTGCTTGCATACCAAATAAGTCTGAGAGCTCTATTTTTATTTTTTTTTTCACATGGAATGTCTTGTTTAGCAGATTTTTTTATTGGGTCAATAGAGATACAGTATTCTTCTATAGCTTTGTATCATTTATTGGACTGTATACTTGATCTAAACAATTTGTTTTGAGTGAAGGAGCACTCCACATACCCGTTGGACTATATTGAGGTTGGGAAACTCATCAGCTCTTGACACACTCAAATCAGCCAGCTCGACACCTATCATACCCTGTTGAAAAGCACTTAAACCTTTTTTTTTTTCTTATCCATTCTCCCTCAGCTACACAGTCCATGTCTCAGCTCTCTCAAGCCTTAACCCCTTCTGACTGAAGTGGATTTAATGGATGAGTTTGGGATTATAGCTTTCACCTGAATTCACTTGGTCAGTCTCTTTCCAGAAAAGAACATTTACTCTATTCTGTTATTGGCAGCCTTGATAAATGTGGGTTAACAAAATAAAACAGAAAAGAAAAAAATGTCTAATTTGTACTTATATGAACAAATTTAACTGATGTATGTTCCCATTATATTTAGCCCAAGTACTTTTTGGCAACAAACACTTCATACACACTCTTCATGCCCACTGCTAAGTACGCTAAGTATGAACCCAAATCCCTCTGAAAACCTGTAGAGTGAACTGGAGAGGTTCTGTATTGAGTCTCAGATTGCTCTGTATTCTTCAGCCTCATAAGAGAGGGCTCTTTATGCTTATGCTGGCAAAAGGCAAATGCCATTAAGGCAAATGCTATTAATGATGACATTTATATAAAGCTTACTTTTGCTTAAGTTTTCTTTTAGGTTAAATGTTTTTCTCCTATTTTCATTGTGAAAGTGAGCTTCTTTTTTTTTTTTTTTTAACTTTTAATCACTGCTTTCAGCATACATCAGTAATTCTGGAAATGACTGTGTTAATAAAACTATGTGGGGGCTCTTTCAGAATGTGTTTAGAGATTGTTTTTAGAGTTTTAACATCACAGTACCACCTCTGGCAGACCAGCAATGCCAATGAATTAAGCAATACTGCTCCCGCAATAAATATAGCTGGATACAACTTTTTTTGTTATGATATTTAAACCTTTAGTATCAGTCAATATTCTTACCAGGCTGATGTTTTCTCATTTAAAAATTAAATCTTCATAGCTCATTTTAATTAGGCACTTACAGCTACATGCATAAGTATTTGGACATTTATGCAATTTTCTCTTTGTATACCAGCACAATGGATTTGAAATGAAGCGATCAAGATGGGATGGAAGTATAGACTTTCAGTTTTAAGGCGTTTAATAAAGGTGTTGCATTCACTTTTTCAGTCCTTTTCATTTTCAGAGACTCAAAAGTAATTGGGCATGTGACTGACAAGTAGCTCCATGGCCAGTAGATCCTTGTTATTCCATGGAAAAACTAAGCAGATAAAAGGTCTGGTGTTTATTCAAAGCACTGAATTTGCGTTTGCTTTACACTGGAACTCATCATGAGGTTCAAAGAGGTGTCAGTGCAAATGTAAAATAAAGTGTTCACAAAATGAACAAAATAGACATTTTATAGACATCACAGCACGTAGTGTGAACAGCACAGACTTGTTTTCAGTATTTAACCCATTCACAAGCAGTGAAGCAGCGGGCAGCCAGGAATACAGCGCCCAGGGTGCTGTTTGTGGAGATAATGTCTTGCTCAAGGGTACCTCCAGAGGTGCCACTAGCAGTCCTGGGACTCAAGCCCATGACCTTCTGATCACTGGGACAACTCCCTAACCACTAGGCCGCCAGCTGCCCAGGAGGCCATCACTAGGCTGAAAATCAAAATAAACCAGAGAAATAGCTAAAACTTCAGAAGTGCCCAAACCATGAACTCAACAGCACCAAAAGGTGCTGACTGGAAGGTGCGTCATAGTGAAAATAGATAATGACCCGAAACATATTGCGATAGAAACTCAAGAGTTTCTCAAGATAAGGAAACAAGATATTCTTCAGTGACCTGATCTCAACCCAACAACGCATGCTTTTCAATTACTGATGACAAAACGGAAGGCAGAAAGACCAGCAAATATGCAGCAGCTGATGGCAGCAGATGTATCTCAAGGGAGGGAACTCACTATTTGATTAGGTCCATGGGTATAGGATTTAAGGCAGGCATTGACTGAAAAGGATTTTCATCCAAGTCTTGAAACAAATTGCTTTGTCCAGTTACATTTGTGCCTCTGAAAAAGGATTCTGTAACTTCTGAAAGCTTAATGCATTACTTTTGTAAACCATATATTTTAAATCCATTGTGTACTTACAATACTTATATTTCAAATCCATTGTGGTGGGATGCAGAGAGAAAATGACAAATCCCATCAATGTCCAAATTGTGCTCTTTTTAAAAAAAAATACTAAAACAGATGCACTTTATTGGGAATGGTCCTCTCATGAACTCGATCCACAACATAGTGTTTGCCTGAGTCAGGAACATCTACAGAATAACCAAAAGGTTTATCATTAAGAAATCAAACAGCATTTCACTGCACTTTCATTGCAAACACGGTTATCAAGAGTGAGCAGCATGAGAACACCTTAATGATATAATTATTTTCTCGATGTCCTTTGAGAACTTGCATCAATCCACGTGTCTCTCTTTTGCTCACACTTTCTTGTTTTTATTTTATTTTTTAATGTAAGAAATGACAGTACCAATACATACAATACCTGAAAAAAGAACTTTTCCATTTTGTATAACAACAAATAACAATCAACCAACTAAGTAAATTAAATAAGTTTAAATGAAAAAGAAAAGAAAGGGAGGAAAAATAGATAAACACATTAAAATAAATAAATAGTTAAGAAATTAGTAAAAATAAGAAAAAAAGAAAAGAAAAAAATAATGAATGAGTAAATGTCATTGTAAGTTACATATAACAGTAATAGTGGATGTTTTTATATTTGTTTATGTCGCATTGGGTAGTGTTTTACACTTTTGCTTATATGATATAACTGGGCTCCAAGTATTATAAAATCTATGTATTGATCTTTGCCGGCAACATTTAGTCTTTCATTTAAAGATCATTAAATCATAATAACATTGGTGGTGGGCTACTGGATTTCCACCCCAATAATATTCTCCTCCTGACACACCAAAAATGGCCATTTCAAATGTGGGTTTAACGTCTATGTAAAATGATCTTCCAAATTCTGCTTTTAAGGTGAGGACGGAAAAATTGGTTGTTATGCTCAGACACTCTACTATACTCTATTAGGAAATAGACAGATAACAACCCAATATCACAGTGGATGGGGTTACAGGCTGGATCAGACTCATTTTTGTGTGTGTGCATCCGGAATTTACTGATATCAGACCAATACCGATACCCACTGACAGTATTGGTCTGATATCTTGAAAAGTTGAGCTTACGAAATTACCTCTGGCTTCTTCTGGATTCTGAAAATACCACATTGCCTTTTTGACTGGAAATCCAGTATATTTCAGGGCATGATCATAATTATATTGGCTGCTATTTAAAAAAACAAAAAACAAAACAAAAACAAAACCCCACGGCTGTTTATCAGACCTGCTCCATCGCCTCCATGCCAGTCTGGCCTCGTTTGTGGTGCTTTCTGTTAGTGTTCTAACGTCCAGACTCATCCAGAATTTTCTGCCAGGATGTCTGAAGATGAGACAAATAAACATTCCCTTGTTTTAGACCCCATTTTCCGGCTGTGATAAAAATGTGATGGGTCTGCTCAAATGATTTGAGTAGGTTTGATGCATATATTATACTGTATGTAAAGGTCAAATATGTCTAATGTTTTTAGGTTTTTCTGTGTCATATATAAGACTGAAGACAGAGATTTATCACAAAAATATCTCAGAATATTTACTGAAGGTGATCTCTAACCTTTAACCCAGTGGTAATTATCATTCTAACTGCCGTCCGTCTTTGTGAATCTTGAATGTTTTGAATGCAGCTGTCACTTAGCTTGAGAAAGCCATGTATGTATATGTATCGAGAATGGGTGTAAGCTTAAAGAAAGGGAGTGCTGTATGCTATCATTATCTTGGAAACAGGTCTGAAACATGTACTTAGACACACTTACCTGCAGATTTATTGTTCCCTGCATGCACATTAGTGGGCGAAATCTTAATGTATTACTGAAGACAGAGCCCCCAAAATCCGTCACCTGAATTGTAATGAATCTTTGGCCCAGAAAATCAAATAGGATTTTATAAGGTAATAAATTACCTGAGACTATGTCTCTGTATACTTTTCTAGACATATCGTGATATTGTCATTACTTAAAGAACGCTCCCTACTGCATATTTCATTACGAAAAAAGCATAATTAGTCCTGTTTATTTCAGTGCACATCTGTCTATGTATATGGATAGGTGGGTGCATGGATAGATGGATGGATTTATGTGTGTGTAAGCTTTGATGTGTAGTCCAGATGGACAATGACATTGTTATTGTGATCAATTACATCACGGTATCACTCCACATGCTTTCCTGAACATATTGTGACGTTGTCAGAACATAAATGTTTAATGATGAACAGAGCATGATTGATCTTGTTTAATTGAATGTAGTGCACCACAATGTGTTAAATAATTTGTACTCATAGTTTGTGATAGAATTTATTTTTTGTTTAACTCTTGGGTTTTGTTTAAATTCGCTATATCACCCATCACCAATGTGTTGGTAATTATCCTTGCCGTTGTTTTCGCTGGCTGGCCCAGAAATGTATATCTCAGTATGCCATTTGTACTAGCTTATTATTGATGTCTTCACAAATTCCCTGAAGTCAATGTAACATGTGCATTCATTTATTGTGTCATTTTCTTTACGTTGTGCAGTATCTGAAGAGCTGATCGTGAGTAACTGAAAAAGGTGGCAAGCTGTGTTAGCACCTCCTGCCTATTTGACCAACGTCACTGTGCAATTCCAAGGTAAACTTATCTTACTTTAAACATGTTTTCTCAATATAAACTGCAACATTGAATGGCTGGTTAGACAGATAACCATGGTTGTTTGCTATTATAACAGTCTTTGGGGAAATTATGGACTATGTGCTATGACTGTACTCAATATAATAGCATTTGGGGACTAGTTGAATGATATTAGGTCTACCTATTGCCTATTTAAAAGGAGCGTTATAGTTGGAACGCAAGAACTGAAAAGAAAAACTATTGGTTTTTAATATTGGTTTTTATTTTTATTTCTGACCCCTGCTGAAGACACTTTTCTGCATTGTTTCAGTGACATTTTTAGAAATTGTTTGAACAAGTTTTAATCGAACTTTCCAAAAACGCTTTTAAAAAAAGGATGAAGACAATATTGGGCGTTTTAGAAAGTGTAGGGACATGTCCCCAGTACCCCAGTGTGAAGTACATCTATAGTAATGAAGAAGAAGTGCAGGCTCTTCTGGGATTTTGGCCACTTCATGCTAACTACAAATATATTTCACTTTGACTTTATGAATACACTTTAGAAGGACTTGGCTGTCGTGTCATAAACACTATTATCACGCTGATTTACTGTATGGCAGGCTGTTGAAATGTTCTTCAAAATTGCATGTTTTCAAACCCACATTATGAATCACTTTTAAGATGACATCAAGCAGTAAAGCTGATTTCAACGTGTGGCTAGACACTTGACTTGTTTGTGCATTTAGGGTCGCAGTGAGGCTACTTTGCATCATAAACGGGGTGTGTGTTTTTGTGTGTGGGGTGTGCATGTGTATGTATTCTCTCCTCAACTGACACCGCAGCTATTCTTAGTATTGAAGCACCCTCCTGCAATCAGTTTTAACTGTATACTCACACTCTTCTGACTCGCACATACATTTTGAAGCTGTCTCTTGCTCTCCTTATCTCAAGATAGCAAATTTCTGATTGCCAATTGCCCTCTACTTAAAACACTCTCAGTGTTTATAGCAAATATCTGCTGTGATTGAGACACGCACAAGTGGCTTCTCCTGCCAGGACTCTGACCTTTAATGCTGATAGTAATTTCAGAAATTAATATGGTAGATTAAAAGATCAAGGACAGAGCCGCTCTTTTTTTACCGTTAGTTCGCAGAGGTTGCCATTCAAATTATCTTCCTTTAATGTAAGAATTCAGTGTCCCACTGAGATAAAACCCCTCGGGCTGAAGATGGGCTGGTTAAGGCCACGCGTGATGAATGAAGATGCACACTTTTACATGGTTGTGACCTCACTAGTGGCTATCCTCTAGATGCTAATGCTGCTGTCTTTGATGTTGCGCAAGTTATGAAACACTCTTGGGATAAAATCACCTTCATGTTGGGATAAGACTGACATTATTCAAACGAAAACCAAGCCCCCACATATTGCAGGGCATGGGTTCAGACTGTTAAAGTTGATAAATAGGTCACAGATAATTCAACAGTTTGCTCAGTCCCTCGAGGGAGTTAGCATTGACTTTATTTATTGTTCAAATCATAATGCATAATAGTCGCATTGACCCAAAATATTTCATAGCACTCGCATTCACCTGAAGGACTAGTTGTTAAAATATAATTTTTCTAAAGAGGTTTACAAGGTGAACAGTCTTTTGTGTATGTGTGAGCATCTACATAGCCGTATGAATGCATAATATACTAACCGAGAGAAAGTGCATTAGGGATCAGATTGAAGCCAACGAAAGGTTATGCTGGTGTATGATGCATTTATATTTAACAACCTCTAGGCCCTGGGCATCCAGCTGCATGCTTTAACTCGCCTTTCATGTTTTTATACATGATAATAGAGCATGATTCCTGGAAGGACAATGGGTTTGTTTTTGCAGTCATTTGGCAGCCAGTTCCACTCCTTTCAGACCAGGTTCAGTGCCACTAAAAATACTAATGAAGCATAACAGCAACAAATAACGTGATACCTTGAAAGTGGTAGATCCATAAAAATCCTGTTAACACACATCTGCATGTCCAATGTTTCACATTCACATGATGTAGATACGTATACATCTGCATGTCAGAGTTGGAATCATGCCATTCACCCTTAATGCATTTATCCGAAGCACTCACCCTCAATGCAAACAGCGTCTGTTGATAGGCTTTGGCTTTTTTTTAGCAAACCTGTATTAAAGCAATGCTTTTTCTTTTGGTATTGATCTCCTTCAGATGGTGCCGTCTGTGCAGTGCGTTGACCTTTCCCACAGGATCAGTGTTTGTTTATGGGCTTGAGCTCACCTCAGAGTCTTCTGAGGTGAACAGCTGAACAGTGAAGGTATGACAGACTGACAGCTGTCAATTATTAACAGCGAGCTCAGCAGAGGATTGGCTGGACTTGAGAAACGGCACCACACCACTGGCAGCCTCGGAGATCAAACGCCTCGTATTATGCAAGCTGTCCGATTCCATTTGATTTTTTCCCCGTGCCAATACGGGGCTGTCAGTAACTATTAAACTTCTCTTTTCGTATTTACAGTTTTGCACTGTGAAATGGCATGTCTCGGTCGCAGGGGAACTGAACCAGAGAGTACTGAAAAACTACAAGTAAAGACAGATAAGAAAACATCCTGACAAGCTGTGAAGACTTGAAGTTTTTATGGTTTTGATAAACATGTTCTATTATCAAGGGAGACGAGCACATCTTGTGACAGACAGTGGATGCGGTACTTCAGGCCCGTTTAGAGGTCTCACCCTCTAAAAATCAACATGGGGGGAGCATTCCTCTTGATACTCTTGCACAAAAACGATCAAATGCCGACATGGCGAGAAGGCACTCAGCAGGCGATATGCTAAACATGGGGAGGGTGTGCCTTCATCTTGATTTGCACAGCTAACGCATTCCCATCTCTCCATCTCGGATGGAGGAAGGATTGATATCTCTTCTGTATTAAGGCTGCATTGTTTTAATCCCATTTGTAATGCCTATCAAACGGCTGGAGCCTGCTCAAACAGTCTGCTAATTTGGAAAACAAATTAGTGATGGCCTTGTCATTTTATTAGCGCTGGTATTGTTAGTCTCCCATATTAGCCTAATTAGCTCTTTGGGGATGTGGGATGTGTGCCTTGGGGGTGGTTGCCGAGGAGAGACTGACCTCGAGCACCCACTGACCCACGGCTTCTGCCTGCTAAATGAAGCCGGACAGATGGAGAGGCCAGCCGCGGACCACAAAATTAATCATGTCTGATAAGCAATTGACTGATTTCAGCCTGAATGATGATGTCTTAACAGAGGTGAGCATTTGATTGTGCGTCCATGTGCAGGCAGCCAACAAAAGAACGTTACTTTGTCAGATACCGTCAAAGCAGTTTGAGTTATCTGTGATCCAAGACGGGCAACCGGATGAATTGATTAAATAGGCAAATACCCGCTAGACAGAGGCTTCCAACAGATAACAATCTGTCGAGAATAATAGCGAGCGCAGCTGATGTACTGCCGTTGGTGTCCGTTGCCATCAAAAACCCACCCAACAAGTCCAGCCTCATTACTTTCAGAGAACTCACTCATTGTCTTGTTTTCCGATCTTTGTTTTGTGTACTCACGTATTACCTCTGTGCTGAGAGTGAGAGGTTCATCCTTTTTTGCCGGATGATGATAAAAAGCCAAGAAAATGTGACCGAATAAGTCAAACAAGTGGTTCAGTGACTTCACAGCAATTTGTCTTAATTGAGAACAGTGATAACCCAAATCTCACACGTCTTTCACTCACTCTCTGTATGGCTGTATGGAGAGATAAAGGTCAGAGAATGTTTGAGTCCTAATGGCTCCTTGGGCACCTGCCTTGACATCTGCAGACTCTTAAACATATTCTAACTTCATGAATATTATAATGAGACTACACACTATCATAAACAGCTTGAGTATTATTCAACAACATTTTAATACATTCAAATATAAATGTTGTAAACATTAGATTAAAAAAGAATATATTAAAAGATATTAAAAAAGATATTAAAATATTAGTTAGAGAGAATATAATTAGAACACAGGCTTGGTAGTGTTTGGATGGTAAGCAGGGATGAAGACATGCTGGACTAGGATACTTTATTCAGAAAAGGCAGGTGAAGAAGGTGCTTTCTCAGCACTGGCTCGATAATACAACTGCCATATACAAATCTAACAGACACAGTCCAACAGAAAATCCTGTGTATCTAGCAGACAGCCTTCAGGAGACATGAATGCCGCAAAATGAGTGACTTCAATGCCATGGACCAGATTCTCTTTGAGAGGGAAAACACAAACTAGGCGTACCAAGGTGAAGCTCGGGGCTGAGAGAGATGCATATAATCACATACTCTGACTATGCAGACATGATAGAGAACAGACAGTGGTCTTAGGGTCAAGCTGGGCTTAAATAGAGAAACGTGTAACTATTTGGGGTTAAGGGAGAAACTAAAGTGGGCATAACAATGAGGGTAACAAGCCCAGACTCAGTATTTCAGAGACTGAGATGGGTGGGGCATGGCGTGGGAGACGCAGCCACGACAGCACTCCAGTCATCGCATCGGATTTAAAAAATTTAACAAAAATAACACTGGGCCTCCTCAAGGAGAGGCATTGGAATGGTTAAGCTAACATGACAACACACCCCAAATCAAAATGTACTGCATTTGTATTTGTCCTGAAGTAGTACTGAATTGCATAGTACCTACTGCCCAGATGAACAGCTTTACATGTCATGTTCTCTGTTCTGAAAACTTTTGGACAGCCCTGTATTAGGGCTGTTATGATTGCTTGATCAAAACATGACCTGGTTAAAACTGTATGGTCTCACTGAAATCAGCGTATTGATTACTTGCAGTTTGAATTATTGTGATCTGTAGAGGTCATTATAAAGCCTTATTTTTTTAGTCTGAATGTTCTTTACATTGCAGGCCTGTGAGAACCCAAGTACAGATAAAAATATTCAAAATACTTCCTACCATACTACTCACGACCATGCTACTGTTCTTAGCTATGCAGTGTACCTTTAGGCATTTTTATAGATAAAACTATGTTGCACAATTTTAGAAACCACATATGCAAATATGTTTGAGGTTCAGTTAGCTTCATAATTTGGAACCCAAAAAATGTGATGATATTCGGGGTAAGGGGGATATTTGAAGGAACTTCACTGAACAGTCGTCTCTAAAGTGTTTGAGGCAGAAACATCTGTAGGACAGAGTCTGTTGAGTGTATTCTGGCAGACCTGCTGCTGAACACTGCAGCGTGGGAGGAAGCAGGACTGAGGGCCCTAACTGCACCGGCAGAAGCTCCTCTGCTATAATTCCACAATGAACATTTAGCAGTTGTAAGTGCTCCCAAACAGTCGTTTGATTTTATTAATATGTCAACACGGGGCATAGTGTCACACTCAAATATTTGTCCCTGGTTAATGTGCGCTGAACATTTAGGCATAATGACCACTTGAACTCTTAACATGGCCGTGTTTCCAAACAGTGGAGAGCAGGGCGGGTGATGTTTTGTATGATGTTTTGTATGTTGTCGCGTTAGTCTGCTCAGCCGTTCAGCCAGCTGGCGACAGTGGAGCCGAGCCAGAGTGAGACCATCGCTCTAAGCGCAGATGGGAACCTTTAATTTTTAAAGCAGTTTTCCCTGCATGGCTGAGCACCCTGCGAGTTGCATCATGCAGCATATGAGCGCGAAATCAGCCCCCTTGCCCAGCTTCCCCACTTGTTCAATATCACAGATCCAGAAAGAGCAAAAGTGTCTTTAGCTACTGTAAACAATTAAACAAACTATATTCCATACTTAAGGTTCGTACCATATTCATATTCACCACGTGTATTCGTACTGGTGTAACGAGGATGCTTTTTCTGCAATATTCTGGCTGATGCATGCAGATAATTAAACTGACCTGTAATGTATTTAGATTTGACCTGATGTGAAATAAATGCAGCACTCTGTTCTGACTGACTGCTTTTCAACAATCAGCGTTTATCCATTGTGACTAGAATCACTGCAACCGCTTTATAAAATATGTGCCCTTGTGTAGATTAGAGAAGGGAGGATCTCTTATCGAGCACCACTTTCGCATCTCCTTGGATGACTCCTAAACTCTGTTTTTTCCGAACCTGAGGATGGAAGAGGTGATACACACTCCTCTGTGAAGGCAGCCTTCATCTAGAGCACAGCTGATGCACTGTGCCTGTGAGAACGGCAACAGACCAATCAGCCACAGGTATTAACATCAGATGAAAGGCTGGAATCTCTGACCTCACTGCTGCCACAGCAACTGTCTATTTTTTCTTCCATTGTGTGTGTGTTCTCTTCTTCTAGAGTCATTCCATCGTTGTTGTTTATCCAATGTGTATAGCTTTATGGAAGGCTCATATAACTTACTGTAGCAATTTCAACAAATAAACAAAATCACTTTCTTGCTTGTCTGCTGCCATGGTAACTCGGAAGAAAGTTACCGTGATGTTTCAGCATGGTGCTTACTGTTGCAATTTCGAGTTTTATTTATTTTAATTTTGTTCCATTGAAAAATATGTCAAATCTCTCCCTGTGATGAAGTCTCTCCTTTGGCAATTATGCTGGTCTCTCTCTTTTTTTTTTTTTTTTTAAAGTCTTTTTTTATATTTTTCAACAGACCACCTTGGAAAATGAAGTTAATTAAATAAATGACTGTCGCTAAAACCTGTAATAGCAGCTTCAAAAAGAAAATAAATGTAACAGAAATGATCCTTTTTGGTTGAATAAAGTGCCTTAACCTCAAATATCCGCAGATACCGATACCAGACTCTTTTTTCCCCCCACTCTTAAACTACTAATACATTTGTGTGGGTGCACTTAAGACATAAAATTTGAGTTTCTACTCATACATAGATTTTCGAGATTCAAGATTCAAAGCGTTTGTCATATGTACAGAAAAAAAGTGGCATTTTCTATGTGCTATGAAATTCTTTCTTTGCTGTCCACACACAAATGTTAGGTAAAGAGTTATAACAAAAAAACAAAAATAAATAAAAAATAAAGAATAAAAGGAATAAAAATAAAGATATATATGTGTGTGTGTTTATATATATATATATATATATATATATAAAAAATGGAACAAGATAAGGAATACAAATAAGTAAGTGAAGACAACTGTGATGTGCAGGTGTAGATAAATAGTACACAGTTTATCCATTGGGGAATTCTGCTGAATGGCCAGTGGCTTTTTGCTAGACATATACACTGTTTGGGTGGAGGAACTTATAGATGTTGGAAGTAATGAGCCGTTTGAGACAGAGGCTTGCTGTTCATCTTGGTTACTCCTGTCTTTATCATTTTCATGATAGTTTAGGCTTCTTTGGATATCTAGCACAATGATTTTGGCCTGTACTGGATTGAGTCACTCCTGTTGTGAGCTTATGATCCCATTTATTTCTTATTTGTATGATCATGTTGAATATATCATTGTTAACCTTCTTAATGAATATATTGTCACAATGGTTACCTAAGACAAGCTTGACTTGGAAAGTTTTAAAACAAGATAATTCAGAGTGAATCAAAGCACCCCCTGGAATTCTGCTTTTGTATGTTAGTCCTCATGCTCTGGCAGCTGTATCAGACAGCATCGCAGGAGTTTTTTGCTATCTCCGCTTGACCACAGTTAAGTGCGGTTAAGAATCTTTTCACTGCTAAAAAACAGATTCAATTCATCATTCTCAAAGACAAGGGTGAGAGCAAGTTAATTTACTGGCCAATTATCCCATATAAAGCAGTATAGACATAATTGATATTTAAGTTAATTGCTGTAATTACACAGTGCCTTGGCTTATTTGGCCTCTGTGGTTGTTCACCATCTCACACAGGCATGAGGGGAGAAAGGTATGAGTGGAAATCATGCTTCCACATAGATTTGTGTATAAACTGTGCACATGAACATCCCACTCAGACGATTTTGTTCTTTCTCAAGAGTCATTTGGGACCTTTGATTTAATTTGAATTTCAGTGCATCAGACACTGATTTCATATGAGAAGAATTTAAAGCTTTTTTTTGCAGAGAAAAATGTACTGACATACTTGGATTAGTCAATTTTAACACATAAGTAAAGTACATAGTAAAATAAGGCATATTCATTTTAATAGGTCCAACCCAAGTAGCATATTACTTCATATATTCATTCTTGAATAGTTTTCTCAAAGTCAGCCTTAAAAATTATATTTACATTTTATAGTTGACTGCAGTTACACATATTTTCATTCAAAATATGTTCAGTAAGCAGCAACAGTGTATTAACAGTCAGCCCAGCGGCTTGCGTGCCCTATGTTTCTATAGAAGCCACAGTTGGAGCCTATTTTTAAAATACATGATAAGTCTCATAGAAGTTGAGCGTGTAGTGGAATAGAATGAACAATTTATTTGTCACCACAAGGATTTTACATTTTGCCTGTTGCTTTGATTTATTTTGTGGTTTTTGATTTTTTCTATTTGAGTAATCTTTATCATGACTAAGTTGAGCTCAGTCTTCAGAAAGCTGATTGGTGAACTGAGAAGCTTTTGGAGCTAGAGGTCCATCTGAATGAGAGAAGAACGACCACGGAAGAAGTGGCAGAAGACTCAGTGACTGCCAGAACTTCCACAACAAAGAGGTTTGAGACTGTGGGGCTAGTATTTCTCAGATAATTATCACTATAATTAGATATTTGAGATGAATAATCAAACTTATGCTTCTCATCATAAATGTTACTGCATCATTTGATTGTATGAAGTGCTCTCAAATTTGATTTCGTCTTTGTTCTACTTCAGTGGCTGTAGGAGAAGCATAGCATTATTTGGTGATGTGGATGCCTAAACAAAACCAACTCTAATTTATGAAATAAAAAAATA
The DNA here is from genome assembly GCA_037577275.1 of Bryconaethiops microstoma. NCBI lineage: Eukaryota > Metazoa > Chordata > Actinopteri > Characiformes > Alestidae > Bryconaethiops > Bryconaethiops microstoma. The sequence goes on from JBBJLS010000109.1 coordinate 10,814,848, forward strand.
TATATTTCAACCTTAGTTTCTTTTTAGAAGCCTTTTTTGACAAGATTTTAGTTTAAGCTACCATAACATTAAAGCACACCATCAGATTTTTTTTTTTTGCGTGTGACAATTTTATAATGAGTGGGTAGTAAAAAAGGCCATCACTTGCTTTTTTTTCCATTTTCCTGTGAACCACTTTGTAGATACAGGATGTGGTTGTGCCATTGCATGTAAAATATATGACAGTGTAGCATTATCTGATCAAAATATTTTATTTTTGTTATCCTGGTTGATCAGAACATCCACAGAATTGCTCGTCTGAATCAGTTAAGATTCTCAGAGCATACAATACAAATGTTGAGTGGTTAACGGATTCATTTGCATATGTCGGCAGTGTCCTTTTTTGCAAATCCTACTATAGTCTTTATACAGTTAACAAAACATATTTCCTGCAGCATGAATACACATTGGAAGTCAGTGTTTACCACAACTACTCTGAAAGAAACTAGAGAATATGGAGATGTTTTATAAACCACCCATGGTGCTAATGATCCCTTCCCTTGTGTCATATCAAAGACGTCCTCTTGCTCTGAACTGAAGTGTTGGAAGTTGGGGAGAGTTTGATCTCGATATGCAAACGGGCTCTGCTGCTTCCAGAGACCCTTTTCCTGTGTGGATGTTGAATGTGTCCCATCGTCTTGAACTAGAGATGAGTGACATACAGCCCTCCGTTGTACCTGTGGCTCGTTCTCGTGTCTGGCCTGCTTCCCATCAGTTTGATAAATTCCAAACTCCTGTCGCTCTAGGAGGTCCACCGTGGGCTTGGAACAGCATTGGGCCGTGGCTCGTCCCAGCTGTAATTTTGGTTGATTGTCCGTACAGTTGAAGAGAACAGAAGGGCTTCTGTGCAGGAGGTCACTCATAAAGCCCTGTTGCTTAGGAGCAGAAGAAAAACGGTGAAAAGAAACTTGTGGAGTGTTCGTGTCGAGCTTTAATTTTGCTATTTCACAATAATTTGGCAAAGACTCCAGCTGACTGGCTTTTGATACCGCACTATACAGAATAGAACAAAAGCTATTAATACAAATGCACTGAAAACAGGCTTTAAATGGAATAAATTGCTCTCACACACTGGTTGGGTACCACACACCCAAGAAGCACTTTCTGTAAACCATCAGGAGTGTTTTTATTATTTCTTTTGATGTTGAAAGACCTCATCCTGCCTTTATTAGCCCCTAGGCGCATGAGATGTATGTGATGATTTGCTTTTATTTTCAATTTGACAGAGGAAAGAACAGGGTAGTATTTTTTCTGACTGCACCCAAAGTCGCATGTGCATTGTCCTCAAGGTTGAACATCACCTGATTTTAGCGTTTACATCTTTTCCATCCCATGGTGTCTTCTCCTGAGACAAAGAGGAAAGAGAGTGTGTGCGTGTGTGCGTGTGTGTGTGTGTGTGTGTTTGTATGTTTGTGTGTGTTTGTATGTTTGTGTGTGTTTGTATGTTTGTGTGTGTGTGTGTGTGTGTGTGTGTGTGTGTGTGTGTGTGTGTGTTTGTGCCAGAGCAAAACAGGGTGACTTGTTTTGGGTGTTGGGTGTCTAGGGTGTTGTTTACTTGTCACTTGAGCCCTCAGATCAAGCTCGGCGGCTGCCATGACACATGCCCTGCCATGTCACGAGGTGACAACGGAGCAAGAGCTGACAAATTGTCACAGGCCGTTAAGATGGCTCCCATGGCCAGTGCTATAGCAGGCCAGCAAGCAAATAATCTGAGCAAAGGCAGACAGATCAGTGTCCTACCTCGACATGCTTGCTTGTTTGGTTTCCTATTTTTCAGTGAGGTCTCTCTTTCTGAGCCTTCATTCTGCCATCACTAATCTCATCCTCAGGCCTTGTAGACCCAGCACATCTATTAACAACTTTTAACAAGTATTAGGACCCATCAGTTTGCAGTGCAAGTTTTGTAATATCCTGTCAGTTTTTTGTTTGTTATTAAACTTCATTGCATTAACAGTTTTTATTTTACCAGCATCAGTTTGTGTAGTTTCCGTCCTGTTTCTGTCATCTATGACTTCCTTCTATAAGTATGAGGAGACAGTGAGGCCAAACATCCGTAGTCTATCATCAGCATGGGAAAGATTAGAGAATACACTAATAAAATGAGACAAAAAGTACATTGACCTTCATGAGTTGGTCAATGTCTGTAATAAAATTAGAAAGAACTGTAGTGAACCTTCCTGGAAGAGGATGTATGTTTATTTTACCCCCATGTAAAGTGTGGAGCTTGATTGCAGACAGCTGGACATTTGCAGAAGAATGGGGTCTTTCGGTCTGACAAAAGTGGACCTTCTCTCCATACCAACAAACTACTGCTAGGGTCCAGAAGAAAGCCTTTGCTTTCTCTCTTTGTTTCATCTAGAGATGGGCCCAATCCGATATGATATCGGTATTGGGTCCGATATAGCCGTGGGTCCATCATCGGATATCAGTCTGACAGGCCCCATCTCTATATTCCAGTTCGCAGCTTGCGCTGGACCTTAAATTCTACACAATGTAATACGAGATGCGTCACCGCTCCTTACACCATACCATGAACCTGCGGCAACTTCAGCCTGAGCGAGCGAATAACATTAGCCGTTGTTTTGAACAAAATGTCACTCATTTGGAGATACTTTGGTTTGGAAAGGCCGAAAGACGGCTACTTGCAATGTGTGTAAAGCCAGTGTGCCAAGGGGTGGAAGTACAGTTGTGTTGTACATTACAACAAATTTAATCAAGCACCTGCAGAGATTCCACGACAAAGAGTACCAGGAGTTTATGCTGGCAAACAGGGAAAAAGACACCAGGCAGCAGACTTTAAAATGTGTTAGTTTTGCACTTTATTTTTTACACAGCTGTTGCTGCTAAAATGGACATAATACCTGAACTATTTAGATGATTCAGCCAAGATTGTTGTTTTTGATATTTACAAAATTTTACAGCTGTTGCTGCTCCCTTTTTGTGAAGTGTGACATAAATAAATTCCTTTGGAATGCCTTTAGAATCAGTGTAGTTGTGTATATTTTTTGCTCTTCTAATAAGTGCTTAGTAGTTTATTTATTCAGTGATGTAACCTTACTAATAAACAGCACAATTTCAACAAAAATAATGCTAATATTAAAGTAAAAAGATGCATTATATCTAAATCTGTATCGGTATCGACAGTCGTGTATCGGAATCGGATCGGAACTGGAAAAACGTGGAACGGCCCTTCACTAGTTTCATCTAACCACGCGTGTAAGCACCCACAGTTCACTAGTTGCTACTGGAGCTTAGATTGGAGCAATCTTACATACATGACTGAGATTTTTGAAAATGACATTCGTTAGAACCTGCCAATGTAAAAGTCTTGTTATATGATATTCATTTGACACTAAATATCTGACACACAAATATAATTAGTAAAGCACTTACAGTTGTTCCTGTTTTTAATTAATTAGTTTGTGCAGTAACTGTCTGAGTAGCCCTGGGCCAGCTGCATTTTTGCATGTTGAATGATTGTAAAGGAGTTTGTAATATTTAAATCCTAATGTCTGTGTGTGTACATATGCAAAAATGTGTATACAGGTTTGTCAGTAGTTAGTAATATAATCAGGGAGTGAAGAGTAGCAGAAGAGGGGAGTCATTTTCAAATATTTTAGAATGCGTTTCTTCTTATATATTTTGCTGTTGTTTGGGAAGTGGTGGTAGCAGGCTGAGGAGGGCAGACCAGGCGTTCCATTCCCCAGCCACATACACCAGCTTCTCCTGGGGGTCCCATGCCGTTACCAGGCCAGCTGAGATATTTAATCCTCCAATCGTGTTCTGGGTCTTTCCAGAGTTCTCCTTGGTTGTGGCCAGAACACGTCCACAGGGAAACACCCAGGAGACATTCTGACTAGATGCCCGAAGCACCTGAACTGGCTCCTTTTAATGTGCAGGAGCAGCAGCTCTACTCTGAGCTCTTCCTGGATGTCTGATCTCCTCACCCAATCCCTAAGAATGCACCAAGCCACCTGTGTGGAGGAAACATTTCCACGGCTTGTGTCTACATTCTCATTCTCCCATTCAGTCCCCACACACAGCTTGCGACCATAGGTGACAGTTGGAATAAAGATGAACTGGTAAATTGAGAGCTTTTCCTTCTGACTAAGCTCTTTCTTCACCACAGTGATTCGCAAAAACGACAGCGTCACTGCTTCTGCCGCCCCAGTCCTCCTGCCGATCTTCCGCTCCATTTTGTCCAGACTCATGAACAAGACCCCAAGACACTTGAACTCCTTAAACTCCTAAGCCACCTTTTTTCCAACATAGAGCCGCTGGCTTTGCAAAGCGATGATTAAGACTGCTCTTATATATGTATTTATTCATTTATTTGTTTGTTTATTCATTCTTTCATTTATTTATTTATTCATTTATTTTGGGGTATTTTTGGCTTTTGTGGTAACTAACTTAGTTACAACTCGATCCACAAGGCCGTTCTTCACTCTGAATAGGTCTTATGTGCTGCACAGTCTTTACAAGTGTGATTTAAGTGAAATAGATGTCAGTTGTGACTTTATAAGATGATTATTTAAAAAGTTATCAAAAAACAAAAAAAGTTTTTAAAAAATTATCAGGGTGAATCTGTCCAATTCCTGTCAATACTAACAAGATGTAGTCAGGGTAGTTTGAGAAAGTATCTGTATGAAGTTTGGACTGCATAAAAGATCCCTTTTACATTTGATCCCAAGCACTCTTCTCCAAGTGGGTATTATTAAGTTGCATGAAGACCCAACATTAGTGTATTGCAGTAATAGGTTTAAAAAGACAATCAATTTATAACTGGCTATAAAAATACTATCGTTGTATGCAAAGATACAATGCCTGTCTAAAAAGACATATAACACAGGAACTATAACACAGATGTAGTCTGTCTGTCTGGAATGCAGCAAACCACGTATTACACTAGTCTTAGCAAGGCAAGAAAGGAAAATTCCTCATGCAAACAGGTGCTGTATGAATCCACCAGAGGTGTTTGCACTGCTGACCCTTGTGGCATGTGAGAGGCACTGAACATGATGGTTTCTCTCTGAAAGAGAGGCAGAGGTGGAAACTTGCGAGCTCAGACAAAGAGACACTGGTGCATGCTCTCAGTAAATAAGCACTACACACTGAGGGAGGGAGGGAGGGAGGGAGAGAGAGGGAGGGAAGGAAGGATGAAGGGAGCTGGAGCAGATATTAAAAGATGATTGTGCGTGGGCTGTCTTGGCTCCCCTCCGGAGGGAAAACGTAAAGCCTGCATCAATCAACGAGAGGATAAAACAGCAGCCAAACAGCGCAGCAATGGAAAAAAAAAATCATAATAAATAAAAAAAGCTTCCACAATAAAGAAAGCAACAGCAAAAAAATAAAAGAAAGAACGAAAAAGAAATCTAACGTGGTGTAGAAATTTTTCTCTGTTTCAACATTTTACCACAGTGGGGATGGGATGGTGAAATAACAGCTGTTTGTGACCTCACACGGCACAAGTTTTTTTGTTTTGTTTTTTTCCCTCCCTTTCTTCTTTTCTTTCTTCATTTCTTGAGTGTTACTTATTTGTGCCTAGGCCTTGTTTTTCAGTTTGTATTGCTTTGTACCAATCTCGAACGAATTTCACTTCTTCTTGTGCCTTTGCACAGCCTCTGGCTCCGCGAGACGTTTTTCCCGACAAAAACATTACATGAAAATGGGTGTAAATCCTGAGTCAAGTTGTGTTTATGACTCTCCAATCAGCAATTGTACTTAAACCCCCTGTGTGGAACATCCTGGGTCCATTCATGCATTAGTTGCTGTTTTATTTACCAGTTTCACTTAATCTTCTTGTACAGTCATCTCTGTAATCTCAAAAAGTATTGAAAAAAAATCTCAATACTCTCAAGAAAAAAAAATGTGAGATCACATTTAGTCTAAGATTCTTGCTTAAATAATATATTTAAAAAATATTGTATTTCTATACATACACACATATTATACATGTGTGTACACACACACACACACACAGACACTCACTCACTCCCTCACTCACTCACTACATGCAATATGGGCTTACCCTATTTCAAACTTCTGTTACAAGAAAACAAATTTCCTATCTGACAATTTTACAAATAGCTCTGTCTCATTTGTTGGATGCTCACTTCAAACTTAACTTGTTGGTCCTGCTCGTCCCTGCAGCTCAGTGGGGGAAAGATCTGGAGACGGGGAGACCAAGACATAATTCTCACATTCTAAAGTTTTGCTTTTCTTTGGACTGGATATAATTTTGGTACAATTTTGAAGAATGCTTGGGATCAGTATACTGTTGAAGAATGAAATTTTGTTTAATATGTTACCCAAAAAGAATTGTGTGATGTTCTTCAAAACCAATAGTTTAGGTTATAAATAACATATTACTGCAGACAATAAAATATTGAAAACCAGTCAGTCACATTTGTTTAGGTATTTCTAGTGTTTTTTTGTAATAATATTTTGAAAAAAAAAAAGCAGCATATTGTTTATTTTTAAAAAATTAAGTGGCGTTTGCACCCTATTTCTGGCCTTTAGTTTGATTAGTGTAGTGTTTTTGGTTTCTGAGACTAAATGTATTTTATTAACAAAATCCCCCTTTTTTAAAAACAACCCCCCAGAAATTCTTATGAATAAAACATGACTAAAGCATGTTCCCATTTATAAGTCCACCGGAATCTTAAGAAACTCTTTAGTGGTTATCTGTGACTTCTTGTTTCATTGTGATGTAAATGACTAAATTACTGCTGTTTATATCTAGAGTAAGTTTACTTCAAATAAATGTTTGTGCTAATTAACCACAAAGACAAGGATTGATGAATAAGGTTGTACCTTTTTGTTAAGCCTTAAAGAGTAAAGTACGTAAATGTATAAATTACAAGGGGTGTTGTGATATTTTTGGACATAGGGTGTACATATTGAAATGTTATAATAAATATTACAGGAGTCATTTCAAATGTAAATAAACAGATAAACTAGAGCTGGGCAGTATATTTCAAGCATATTGTAATATCAGTATTTAAAGAACACTGACCAACTATCTTTTACATAATTAGTCTTGTTTCATTAGTAAATTAACACTGATTAAAAATAATTTGTACTCATAATTTGTGGTTGCAGTTGAGTATGCCACTCTACTGGCTCTTTTTGTCCGACTTATCAAAATATTAATTTTTTTATGACTAACTTATCTGATATGTGTACCATGATCACATCTTGAAGAACTGTGATAGTGTTAAGTTAGTGTTAAAACATTAATATTACAATAAATACTATTAACATTATTACAGTAAAGAGTGGTTTTATGTGTGGCAAAGTGTTCTC
>JBBJLS010000109.1:10822291-10844614 GCA_037577275.1 Bryconaethiops microstoma
ACAAAATATCAACTCCTTTTTAGAAAAAAGGAAATCTTGATACTTTTTTACTGCTTTCTTGTTCGTTTGAGTTAATTTTTTTGTGTTTTTGCTGGCAGAAAGAAACCCACTGCTGATATAAACAGATTCAAACAATCTTCATAGGTGCCTAAGACATTTGCACAGTACTGTATATTTTTGTCAAACGGCCCACCCCTAAGGTCAACAGATGAATCCAAAGTCATTCTGAATTGCACTGAAATAATTTAATTGCAGTTATTAAATAATTCACATGATGCAGTGAATTCAAATTGAATTGAATCATTGTGAGGTCACAGATGCATGTTGATCAGTTTCTCACTGTTCTCACTGTGTAATTCAGAGGCGTATCGGTTCCCGAGAATAAAATGACGCATAAAGTAACCACACCATCAGCACCATATCTGTGAGGCTCATGTAGGGACCTGGTTGTGGGCTAGTATGGGACAGCTAGCATCCCATCTGAACAGAGTAGCTTCATCCCTTAATTGATGGCTGTGTCTCGGCACTTAGGACGTCAATTGCAGAGATTTATGCTCCTCCTAACAACATAATTATATCAGACGTGTTTCGTTTCGTACACTGCGTTGTGTCCTGAGAATTTGTTTAAAGGAAATCCGGCATCGAGGATCACGAGGCTTTGGTTAAGACGTGCAAGGCCGGGTAGTAACTGACCTACTATCGCCCTCTACTCTTTAAGTTCAAGCCACAATTAACTTAGCCACACATGTGCTCCTCATTATCTTGTTACATAGCACTCTGCTGGCAGCACATAGAGTCTCCTCAAACGCACATACACATATTTTGGACCTGCCAGAGATATCTGATCACCCCGCTAGCACAAGCTTAGTAATTCTGCAGTGACTTCCTTCTTGTATGTGCAAGGCTCTGGAAATTGATGACTGATGCACAGCTTGTTCTTGCATTGCCATAGACGTGTTATTCCTCGCCTCGTAGTAGATTCCGTTTTCAGTTTCTGTTTTACCCTGTAGTTCATTTGGTGTAGCAATTACTGCTTCTTCCTGTTTTTTTTTTTTTATTTTTTTTATTTTTTTTTAAAGGAGTCGATCATGTACAAAGTGAGACTTTTTCATACTGTGGTCTGTGATATTTCACAACTGTCTCTATGTATGTAGTGGACAGAGGGCCAAATTGACTACAGTTTGGCAGTAAACCTGATGATGCCCTCAGCATAGTGGTGGAATATAACGCACATACACACGTTTTGGACCTGCCAGAGACATCTGATCACCCCGCTAGCACAAACACTTCTGTCCTGTCCAAGAGCAACGTTGTTTGTCTCAGCCCCTCAGAGGGAGGATCATTGTTTTGCAGTCTTTGTTTCTCTCATTATAGAGACTTATCCTATATGAAAGATGAGCTGCATCACTATGTCTTTGGCAGTCTTCGTGGCAATAGCATGACTATTAATCTTCGTTACACTTGTGATGCAGAGAAGGTTGGCCAACACAGAGCATTCTCTCTCAAGCCCTCATCACATTCACTCCTAGCTGTTGATGCATTAGTGTTTTTAGTAACTTGTAAGATATGCAATGCTGTGGGCTGACATTTGTTGCTAATTCCGGATGGGTGACATTTCAGGAGACGGTAGCAAGTGACTGTGCCCTCGGCTGCTGGTGCCAGCACCAACCCCCCAAATGTTCAGCCAGGCTTACTGCGATGTCCACAGCTCAAATCACAGCACTCATTCCAGCATGGGATCAGATATCAAATTACAGGTTCACAAACACTTTCTTATCTGGGGCCTTGGCACTGCCAGAGGGATTCGAGGAAAGATTAACACAATCTATTGTTGTGAAGTCAGTGCAGTACTGAGACACTTTATCTCTAAGAACTTTCACCTCTGAACTGGCTGAAGGTGACACGAGAGAGAGAGAGCGAGAGATCAAGAGAGAGAGAGAGAGAGAGATATTAATTTAACATAAGTGTCAGGTTGTTCTGTAATCTGAAGTTTCTAAAGTGGCCCAACGAAATTAGATTTTCAAAACCATGGAAATTCAATCTCGTTCTCGATGAATTAAGTAGGGTTAGCCCTGCTCATCTTAACTGAATAATTGGTTATCCAATTAAGTATTTGAGCTTTGTGATATCTAATCAAATTCCTATTTTTGTTTTTTGTTAAATAAATAATAATAATATAAAAGACTTGTTTCTTATCACTTTTTCTGTTGCAGAACCATGTGGAGCAGCCAGAATGATGGAGACCAGCATGGTCATGTGACCGCAAGAATGGAGACTAGTTTGCCCATGGGGACCACCAGCATCTCCGTCTCCCAGCAGCAAGCCCCTAAGAAGTTTGCTCCAGTGGTGGCTCCAAAACCCAAGTACAATCCATACAAACAGCCTGGGGAAGGTGGACATGAGGGTGCAGGTGAGACCATATAAAGACTTAAAACAGGAAGCTGGACATGTTATATCTGAATATATAGAAAACAAGCAGAACCATTTAAAGACATAATACAGGAAGGTGGACATGTTATATCTGAATATATGAAAAACAAACAGAGCATATTGTGGTTCACTCTTACATATTTGCGCAACATATTTAGAAAGCTGTCATTATATTTCACCAAGAGTGTGAAACACCTGAGAAACTGTGATTTATAGGAGACATATATTTGTATTACAAAAGGGTTGGCAGTATGGCAGTATTTATTGCTATTGGGATAAATTATGTAATAAATGAATGAATATTGTACCTGTTATATTTATATTGCGGTGATACATTTTGCGTTTATCGCCTGGCCGTAGTTTAACATTTTAATAACTTTCTGGCTCAGTTCGTTAAAATTAGTTCATGTTCTGAGTGTTATTGTACAAAGTTGAAGGGAAAACCAGTGTCAGTTTTTAGCTTGCAAGAAGCTTGTATTACATTATTAACATCAACTTTATTGTAACTTGTTTCTTTAATTAGTAAATGGATAATCAGGCCTCCAGAAGATGCTTTTCATGAAAGGCTGCAGTCGAGGTTGGCCAAAGGCATTTATAGGCAAGCTGCAGGGTTGTGTTTGCTGACAAATGACCAAGCCACAGGGTCATGTGATGTGGACATTCTCAGGGAGTTTGAAAGAGCACATTCCATTAGAGCAGCGCAGCTTCAGTGTCAGCCTGCAGTGACTGATGGGTCAGGCTGATATCAAGAATGTGCCATTATTTTCTGTTAACTCCTTCCCCTTGTGATTTCCATGGCCCCCTGTGGTACCATGTTCCTACCACTACCTCTCTGATGCTGATGATGACAGTAAGGTAACTTTCACTGATTATAAATGCATTATGGAAAACAATTAAATAGGACTTATCATTTGGACTGTATTTAGTGCACAACAACCAATGAAAAGAAGTTGCGTTCAGAAGCAAGTCAATCTGATCCTTTTCTATTTATATTAATCTTGCCTGTCATTCAGTGGCCTATAGAGATCTACAGGGTAAATATTTAGAATATTTTCTCCAGCGTTGGGGCATTCAACAGATAAGACTGTTTACATGCAACGTCTGTGCCCTCTCGATAAAGACTGTTTACAGCACATGTGCACTTCACAGTATGCACAGTGAGCAACCAAATATACGGTCAGAAATCATTATTCACAGGAGCATTCAAAATCAAATGTGGATCAAATGTATACTGCTTTGCAGAACTGGCTAAATTTTATGTCTGACATCATGTGATTAAATATTAGTTTTGTGGCGATATTTATTATGTCTCTTGACACTCACAGATTTCCAAAAATATAATAAGGGACAGTAATGTTTAAATAGCAATAGAAGGAATGCATATGCATTGAGATTTTGCTGAATTCATGTGCATGTATCAGGTGCACGTCATTTTGTTTAATTGTCTTCCACTTTTACTAGATGAATTTGGTGAATTCTCTTCTCCTTTACTCTTACATTTTGTAAAATTCATCTGTAGTTTGGGTTTTGTAGGATTACCAGGTGCATTGGATTTCACTGTTTTCTTGGATAAGAGTGTCTGCTGAAAGACTAGACATTTGTTTCAGTGGCCCATTTTCAACATGTATCACAGATCCATGCTAGGACTCACATCAGGGTTTAATTATACCACACTTCAACATTCTCTTTTTCACAGCAGCATCAGAGTAGATTTTATCCTGAGCTTTGGATCTTTGTGCTGCTGTTTCTTTAGCAGACTAACTTGTATTTTTCCATGAACTTGTCATCTTGGGCATGATGCTGCCAACACCATGGTTCTCTCTTGGGTTTCCTCCATATTTTTAACATTTAAAACAAAAACCTTTATTTTGCCTGACAATTAAACTTAATTAAATCATTTCAGTTGATTGTAAATTCTTGGTTGGCTTCGAGATTATGTTTAAGCAGTGACTTCCTTCTTGTATGTGCAATGCTCTGGAAATTGATGACTGATGCACATTTTGTTCTTTCATTGCCATAGACATTCCTCGCCTCGTAGTAGATTCTGTTTTCAGTTTCTATTTTAAACTGTAGTTCATTTGGTGTAGCAATTATAGTACTTCTTCCTTTTTTCTTTTTTTTTTTGATTGTGTACAAAGTGAAACTTTTACGTACTCTGGTCTGTGATATTTCACAATTATCTCTATGTATGTAGTGGACAGAGGGCCAAATTGACTACAGTTCGACAGTAAACCTGATGATGCCCTCAGCATAGTGGTGGAATATAAACTTCTACAAATTATTTTTCTACAAAAAAAAAATATATATATATTTTCACAGGGGCTCATCTAGGTAATCAACCAGTGGTACACACCTTTGACAACAAGGCACATTACTGAAAATACAACATCTTACTATTATCACATGATACAAACAAAAGAAAGCTGGCTCAGACCTCACCACACTTTTATTCATGCACAAGAATCTCAGCAAAACTCGGAAACTGCAGATGTTGGAAGAACATGGTTCTCACAGTGAGCACTGAAGAAATATTTTGCAGGCTGGCAATGGACCTGAAACTGTAAAGATGTCTCGAGTCCATACATTAGCATAAAGTAACCATTTGTCATATATGAACAGACTGCCTCACTCAAGGTGAACAGCATGAATTTCTCTACATTTAACCCATTCACCAAGTGAAGCAGTGGGCAACCAGGAACACAGTGCCCGGGGAGCAGTGTGTGAGGACTCAGAGGTGCACAAACAGTCCTGGGATTCAAACCCATAACCTTCTCATTGCAGGGCAACTTTCTAACCACTACGCCACCAACTGCCCCAACATTATCAATGTTATAAGGCTGCTCGGTCTCTGCTGTCTGCTGGAATGTAGGAGGCATCGACGTCTCTTTACCTTTTCTTCTTTCCCTTTGCACCCTTACTGGCTGTTACCTGAATCACCCATTCAGTCAAACCACTCATCATCTCAAACTGAACATTTCGGCCAAACATATATAATATTTTTAAAGTTGTGAAATTTCTCCCCTCCCACCCTGCCAGATCATCATCGTCACCTATTTTCGACCTGGGGAACCACTTCGGATTTTGAAAAATTTGTCGGAAGGGACAAAGCAAGGCTAAAAATCGAGTAGTAAAGACCCAGCTTAAGTGCTGCATGTATAGATGCTGATTTTGTTGTTCGTAATGAAATGTGATATTTATGAAGTGTTGGACAAATGGGGTAACGGAGGAAAGAAAAAGCAAGTAACTGGATAAAAGGCTGCTAGCTGTGTCTACACCTCCGGTATAAATACTTTCCAAGGGTCTTTTCAAACAACAAACTTCAAGTTCTGTCAGCTTAAGGTACCGCCTTCCACTCTGGTCATTAGTTAATTTCTATTTTAAAGACTATTGTTGAGAATTTGTTTTCGCATTAACAGTGCTCCTTTCTCTCGCTAATTAGTTGGTAGCAGCTCTGTCAGATGTATCCATGTTTCCATGGGTACAGTGCAGTCTTTCTGGACCCTAAAAAGCTCACTGATTAGAAATATGACTTAAACTTTATCTTCGTGATAAAAATTGTATTAATTAAGCCATGCTATTTTGGTACATTTCATAGTGTTGTAAGATGGATTGAAAGGTTCGGAGGGGTTTCTTTTTCTTCTTTCCCTTTTCTTCTCTTCCACTGCCTGTAGCCCTGCGACTCTTTGATTGTGGAAGTGCCGAGAGAGAAGGAGACGAAGTCTTTGTTAGAGATGTAAAGTGGTGAAGAGAGAAGGGTAGGTTTAAGTCAAATCCAGCATGGAGATAGGGGAACTATCGCAGCCAGCTGCTGCACAGCAGGGGAGAGATAACTCACCTTATTACATCACACGTACTTCAGACGTATTAGGGAGGAAAAAAAGAGTGCATGGCTAGAATTACAGTGGAAAAGCAAATTTAGTAGTAACTGGTTAAGTGGATATTGTGCATCTTGATGCAGTTAAAAAGAGTTGCGTCTCAGTATTTGACATCTCTGTCTTCGACGATGTTCAAAGTTGGGTTTGTTAGGCTGAAATGTTTCACACGAGTCACATCCAACTCCTTGACATAGACAAAGTAGACGACCTTGCATGTATAGGACGAAATACTATCAAATATAGTTATTAAGCAATTACTGTGTTGCGTTTCTGTTGTATGTTTCAGTTCATATGAATGTAGGTCAGGGTCCTCCATGGAGATGAAATGGGCTCCATGTCATTTCTTGAGGCTTAGCTAATAATAATAATAGCGTGTAATATCTGTGAGCTTTTTTCTGATGGATTGCAAGCATGAGCCTTTGTAACTTTGTAGTAAAATCATGAAAGCTTTATAGCACTGCATGGTGCAGTTCTGTCATTTTGAGCTAGGTTTCATATTTAGGTTTTATATCTTCTAGGCAGTGTTGACAGTAATAGACACTATAGGTAACGTATGCGTGCTTTAAAGCAAGGTTAGGTGTGTTAAGGTGTGCTTTGCACCTTCTGAGCCATGACTGGTCATATAAGTGTGTTGAGAAAAGGTAACCCAAACAGACAGAGATAGGATGCCTTTTACAAACCCTCAAGGGAAACAAACTTGTAAACCGTTTGAGAACTTATCAAGCTGTGATATTTTTTTTTTCTTTTTCTTTTTCTTTTTTTTTTTTTTTTTTTTTTTTTTTAAGTTGAGTCGTTGTGAGTGCTGAAACATGCCTGCTTGGTTAGACATAAAAAGTGCAATAAAAGCGTATTTGCCCTCTTTTGGCACATAAAGAAAAAAAATATATATATATATGTGAGCTGTAGTAAAGAGTCATATATATGTCATATATAGCATATACTATATAGCATATACTATATATATGTAGCATACATTGATCTCCCATAATATTAAAACCTCCTTTCTAATAGTGAATAACAGCTCTGACCCATTGGGGCGTAGACTCCACAAGACCTATGTAGATGTTAGCAGCAGGTCCAGAGGTCGTCCTTTATCCTATACCGAATCCTGCCATCTCTTCCCCAAGTAAGTGACAAACATATACATGATGTAAAAAATAAAAAAAACACCAGTCACCAGACTAGGCCCCAGTCTTCTGTTGCTCCGTACTCACGTGCCCGTTGTTGCGCTTTCAGCATGAACATGGTCAACATGGACACTTTGACTGATCTGCAGTAAACTGGGATGCACAGTATTCTCACTTCTTCCTGTCACAGCCAGTATGAACTTTTTCAGCAATTTGTGCTATAGTAGCTCTTCTGTGGGATTGTACCAGACGGGCTGGTTGTCCTTCCTTCCTGTTAGTAGGTACAAACCACTGCAATCAGAAACGCCCCACCCCTGGTGTTTCTCCGACCCTATCGGCCAGCCATCAAGAGTTGGTCTTTGTCCAAGTCTCTCAGGCCCCTACGCTTGCCCGTTTTTTCTCTTTTCAACACATCAACTTCGTGAACTGACGGTTCACTTGCTTTCTAATATAACACACTCCTTGACAAGTGCTGTTGTAATGAGATAATCAATGTTATTCACTTCACTTGTCAGTGGACTTCAGTATTGTGGCTCTTTGGTTTATAGATCATTGGCCATCAACTCTTTAATGTGTTTACATTACTACAGCCCTAATAAACGCTACTTGATCCATCTAATTATTAGTTAAATAACTGATTGAACATGTGTTTGATTTGGATTAGATGTGGAACTTACAGGTTTTGGGTCCTCTGATGTAGGTAGTGATTGGTTTGCCTTACCTGTGAATTTGACTAAGCTCACATGGCCCTCTCCCTCTGCTGGGTGTTAACACTAATGCAGGCAAATGTACAGTTGGTGTTACTATTGGGGAACATAATTGTAATTGTAATTTTTAAGTAATAGCGACCCCATAGTAGTTATAAAGTAAAGTGGCCCCTTACAGTCATATGTGAACACACCACAGAACACAGTGTGAACAAGTAAAGTGGCATTTGGCAGACGACCTTGTCCAGAGCCACTTACAGTCAGTAGTTGCAGGGACAGTCCCTCTGGAGCAACTGAGGGTTAAGTGTCTTGCTCAAGAACACAAGGGAATAAAGTGGGGGTTTAAACGTGTAGCTTTGTGGTCATCAGGTTCACAGGCAAGTGTTTTACCCACTAGGCTCCTACCATCCTCTAATGTGAACTTTGCATTTAACCCATTCACCCAGTGAAGCAGTGGGCAGCCACCAATGCAGTGCCTGGGGAACAGTGTTTGGGGATGGTACCTTTCTGAAGGGAACCTCGGTGGTGCCACTGGGAGTCCTGGGATTCTAACCCACGGCCTTCCGACACCAGGACACCTCCGTTACCACGAGGCCAGCAGCTGCCCCAGTCTTGTGGCTGTTCAGACCTACAAATGTTTTTTCTTAAAAAGTTTGTTATAAATAAGTTTCTTTTCCCCTGATGAAGAGAATGTAGTATAGCTTTACAACTTATTTAGTGTACAGTTTGACCTTCACATTATTTGTATTAAAAAAGTGTTGTTTATCTGACAATGTACCATATAACATGCAGGTCTGCCCTGAACTTAGTGACACTAGTTTCAACATTTTCAAGGCCATTACGAGTCATGCACATGTTCACATAGTTATTTTAAGATAAAGTTCATCATCAGTGTAAACACTTACAAGGGACAAGTATTCTTTTGTCTTTCTGTAGACATTAGATTTCACTGTAGTTTGAAATTTCCGTGCAGACTTATGTAATAACATCTGTGGTACATATCTATCTGCAGTAAATCAATTTTGCTTAATTTAATATCTCACAGAATGCAGCTTAATGGTTACTGCATGACCCAAGAATTTAATCTCAGTATTTCGAATCTTTATGCTTAACTTGCATAAGATTTAATTACGGACTGATTTAATTTCCCCCACATTGACTTAGATTGGCATTGAATTTCCATATGTCAATCTAAGTCAATCATATTTTGTTGGCTTTGTAAATGTCATGTGGACAGATTTATTAGGTGTGGATATGGCCTGGTACACATCTCACACATCTCAGAATTACTCTGTACTAAAAACAGACATATTAACAGATCAGACTATCAAGTTACTTTTACGTTTGTTACATTTACTAAGTTATACATTCTTTGATGCTAATAAGGATACTTTACAGAATAATAATGTCATTCATTGTCATGTTATCCAAACACTGATTGCTTATAGAATTTAATTATAAATAAAATGTTGACAAAGTCTCTCTGGGTAGTCCCTCAGTGTTAATTCATTAATTCGGCTATTTTTTTTACTCTAGCCACTGTAGCAGGGGGGTGCAGGAGCCCATAGGGTGAAAGAGGGAAAAACACCCTGGACAGGTCTCCAGTCTGTCATGGCAAACACACAGTCAGTCTTAATACTTAACAAAATAAATAACAGAGTATTCATGAGTTTATTTTCTTGATATTAATTATGCTGTCATGTTTAATTGAATATACTTGCGATACTGTGTGTTGTGCAGATGTCATGCAATCAAGAAAGGCTACATGATGCATAACAGTACATGATGCAATTATGTTCTGCGTGCAAGTGTGTATCATTTATTCTCTGCTGATCACACAACTTACATGTAAGTAAAAATAAGACTGAAAACGAGCACGTTCTGCCGCCGCTGTGCCAGAAAAAGTTCTCAGGTAGTGTCTCCTACGTACCAGCTACTGTTATGTAGTACTTCATTTACATTTATGGCATTTAGCAGACACTTTTATCCAAAGCGACTTCAATTCCCTACCTACAGGGGACAGTCTCCCTGGAGCAACTTGGGGTTAAGGGTCTTGCTCAGGAACCCAGTGGTGGTCTGCTGTAGGTAGGATTTGAACCCATGACCTTGTGGTCCAGAGGCAAGTATCCTACCCACTAGGCCACCACCAACCCTGCTAAATGCCATACATGTGAATGTAAATGTAGTACTTCATACTTCTGAATACA
This sequence comes from Bryconaethiops microstoma, assembly GCA_037577275.1. Taxonomy (NCBI): domain Eukaryota; kingdom Metazoa; phylum Chordata; class Actinopteri; order Characiformes; family Alestidae; genus Bryconaethiops; species Bryconaethiops microstoma. Next base: position 10,832,638 of record JBBJLS010000109.1, read on the forward strand.
CACCTTTACTCACATGTATCGACAGATTTCTGTTGGTTTCATTAATGTGATTAATTATGGTGAAATTGCGAGCCTTCCATGACCGAGCCAGTCAAAAAGTTGTTCTTTGAATTAGAATCACTACGTTAACTTTGCAGTAGCAGATAACATCACCAAGTACAGTAAAACTGAAACTCATACCATGTGCTTTGCCTTTGCCCACAAGTTTTAAGTTTAACCAATCTTGCTTCAGTTTTTACTGAAAACGTTCTCAGTGTGCAAGGGTTCCTGGAAGTGTTCCTTTTTACTCAAAATATGGCTTAAGTGTTCCAGTTACGTGATGGTCCAGGAAGTGCTTCTACGCTGCGCTGTGATGTGCTAAAAAGGTTCCCCTGGGCTTTGTGGTTCACACTTCTGCAAATGTAAGGATGCATCTAAATTGAAAAAAATGAAGGACACCCAGAACTGCTCTGTTATCAGATAGATTGTAGAATGTGTGTATTGCATAACATCTCTTTTTCACTTCTCTAATGGGGCAGTGCTGTCAATGGCAAGCTTTCACATTCACACTACAATTAAATTTATGAGACCTGGCAGCCATAAATAACTACTGCCTTTTCCATTTTTGTTTGCTGTGTGATTACTATTTTTGGCCTAAACTATGTAAAATATTGTATTGTTTTGTATTTTTTTATATTTTGGCCTACAATGTACATTTTTGCATCTTAAACCCATGATTTAAAAATTTCAATTTAAGACAGTTCACACCTGTACTGATGCAAAAGCTCTTCGAGAAATCTTCCCGAACATGAGACAGTCATCTTTAAGAACAGTTAAATTATTCCCACTCTTAATTCAGTACATCCTCAAAATGAATAGAAAGAGAAGTAAAGACAGAGGTGTGCATGTAAATATGTGTATACAGAACCTCTGTTCAGATAGAAGAGCCTTGTTCTTTCTGCAGATGAAAGGGCAAGAGATTCTGATTTGTGAGAAGAGAAGAGAAGAGGGTGGGGGAAATGTGAGGCGAACGTCTATGTATTGCACACGATAACTGTAATATTTAACCAGAGCCTATTGATTTAAGGGACTTTCCCAAACCTGTAAAGTCATAGCAAGTGTATCAATATTACATTTATGACAGGAAAGATCTGTAAATGGTTTCATCCGAAACCATTTCAAAGGGCTGATACAAGTCTGTGAACAAGTGTAAATAAGTTGGCAAACTGAGGTACAACAGAACAGCAGGCTTATTGGATGTCACAAATAATTCTGTTTTAGAGATTCTGCATCAAGTATTTTACTACTAAAAGCCATTGACTGCAGGGGTCTAGGTAAGAAAGCCATCAGAATAATCTCTTTGGCAAATAGCAGACAGAGAGGGAACACGTTTATAATGTGTAATGTTTAATGTGTTCAGTGCGCTGAAAGGCTGCAAAAACAATTATTTTGGTAGTCAATGATTAGTATGAATAAATTGACAAATAATCAGTAAATTAGACTAAATGTGGCCTTTTAATGTGACGTTACTGTTTTTATATAAAATAATTGTCGAATAGTCAATTTATTAATAAGATCAAATAAAAAATTTACTTAGCACCCCCTGAATAGTTGTTTTTTTTGGCTCTATAGACTGTCAAACTAGTTGTCAGTTCAAATATCTTTTGGACACCCCACTGTTACATTGGAACATACATGTCAACTTTTTTATTTTTATGTTTTTGCCTGAGGCTTAAGCGCTGCATGTAGTGTCAGATAGCCAGTTACTTACATGATGATTTTTATTGATCTGACTCATCTACTGCCAGTTCACATGCTCTGTGTGGTTAAGTGAAATTTTCATAATTGAACACTTGTTGTTGGTAATGTTGGCCACTTGACACCCACCCTGCTCCTGGGGTCTACCTTCGACAAATCTACCTTTCTGAGTTCACCTAATTATTTGAATCGGCTGTGTTTGATCGAGTTGAGCTCAGTTGTGCAGCTCCAGGACCACTGATGTGGGCTTTAATTGCAACTTATTTAGTGTATCTTCATCCTATATCTTTTTTCCTATATCTAGTATTTAGTGTATCTTCATCCTATATCTTTTTTTCACACATAGACTTACATTAAAAGTAAGTTTTACATTAAAAGGACATTTTGTCTTTCTCCCATTCATAGCTTATAAGAGAACTCCCATATAAACACACGTGCAGTCCTACTTGTATATAGCTGTTTATAACTGTTTATAACTATCAACATTACCTTTACACTTGCGCTTTATACTTTCTAGTCACTTTGTTAATAATATGTTAGGACAGATAGTATTCATGTTTAGAATTTTTGTGGTAATTAATGTTGCACTGTTTGTATTTGTCTACTCTGCTAAGAGGACATTCATGTTGGAATTTCATTGTACTATGTACACATGACAATAAAATTTTAGATCCTTGAATTGAATCCTTAAAATTACTTTTCTGTAGAAATAAGTTTTTTGTACTGACTGGGGTGATTTATTTCTTTTTTAAGTAAAAGAGGGGCGTGTTTTCAATTTAAAATAGCTTCTGCTGTCTGAACTTTCTTATGAGGAAAGTCAGAGGGCTGTTGTTCATGCAGAATGGAAAAGGCTGCAGTTCAGCTATCATTGCGTTCGTGTTATTCACAGAGGTACATGAGAGTGCCCTTCCATTTACAGTCACAGCAAAACTATACCTGCTATGAAGCTAACAGTCCAGTTGTTGTACAGCGGAGTACCATACAATGCAGTCTTGGCAACCTTTGTTCTCCAGCTCAGGCAATGCAGTCTTTCCTACATGTTAAGACTTAAAGTCAGGCTAACCTTTGGACCTTTTTTGGCCCGCTGTCTTGGATTTTGAAAATGAAGGTCACCAAAAAGATAAAGGAAATAAAAGATGCTTTCACTAACAGGCTTCTGCCTACCAGCTTTTGTGTGGAGAGGTGAATATCTGAAGAAATTTGCACAATGATTGGGGAGTCATGGCCTTGAGTTGAGTGGAGTTCATTAGGCCTACTTTACAGCGGATAAGCGCAGCTCTGCTGCAAGCTAATTGACTCTGTATTAGCGAAGATAAGTGAATGTGTCAATTATCTGACCAAGGGTACTTTATATTAAGTAGAGAATATAATAGGAGATAAGGCAAACAGTAATAGGGAGCAATTCAAAGATGTCTGGTTGAATGTAAAGGGGCGGGGTTCGCGGGCTGTTTTTGTACATGATTAATGAAGTTTTCAACAGTTATGCTCACTCTGAGCTCTTCTCACTGAGGATATGTGGCAAAAAAGTAAATGTATAATTTCCTTATAGTTGGGAATTTATAGTTTGCACCATGCAGGGATGTAGTTCAACAACAACAACTATTATTATTATTATTATTATTATTATCATTATTATTATTATTATTATTTTATTATTATCATTATTATCATTATTATTATTATTGTTATGTTTTGGTTGTTTTCTATTTATTTTGCTTCTAGGTGTATAGGGAAGCAATTACGGTCAAAATATCATATACTTGCTTTTGCTTTATTCTTGTTTTTGTATTACTTGTATTACTTTTGTATTGTAATGTTTTGCTGCCAGCAGTTTTACACCTGCACGTCTGGTACTTAACGTATTGTGATTTTGGTCAGTCAAAACAGGAACTGGTACACTCAGTTGAACAGGAAAACAAATGCAAAAAAAGAAAAAAAGAATGAAACGCATGACAAGATGCTTTGCTCACCAGACAGTGCTGCTTTTTTTTGGCACATTTCTTCAGCAATGTGCCTGAAATTAGTTTGTTGTTGATAAATGTTCCTGAAAGAACTCCCTCCTACTCACTTATTAGAGTGTTTTTTTACACACCATAACATTAAAAAAACATAGACTACTGGATTTCCTCATAAGAAAAAAAGATTACTGGTGAAGATGTGCATGCAGAGAACACGGTTGAAAGGCTGTATTTCGCTGTATTTTGTGAAGTGACTGTTACACACACACACACGCACGCACGCATGCACACACACACACACACACACACACACACATTTCTTAAGGTTTGCCAGCTGCGCATGCAGTCCACCACTCCATGTGTTCAAACGTGTTTGGCCAATTGGGGGTTGGAATGCAGTTCTGTTAAGCTACAAGAAAAATAACATCTGGGCAATGCCTCTGTTTAAACCTCTGTTTTTAGCAGCACCTGACACTGTGAATTTCATGGTTGGAAACATGTCTCCCCCATCTGATTTCTCCCTTAGATGAAAGACTATGGTGGTTAAATAACCACGGAAACAGTTATGAAATCGAGCAGGGGCAGGTGCTTGTTTTCTTGGGTTTAGCTGAGGGAGGATGCTTCAAACGCATCTTTCTCATGGGACTGAGAGTGAACACAGGCCTTTTGAGCTCTTTTTTTCACTTTTCTTTTACTATGCTCCTCTCACCTATGGTGTTTCGGAGCTTTAGAATGTCAGAATAATTGATTCAGGATTATTGTATTGGACAGATGTGTAGATTTTGCTGGTTTATAACACTGATATTCTATGCTAAAACATCTGCATTTTAATCATTTATAATTAACTTATAAATATTAATTTATAACCCTACTAAAATGCAGACATATGTACAAACATTGCTATAGGGATCAGCGGATTTGTACATGAAAAATATTGAACGTCGACCGTTCTTATGGCAGTGCTCTCATAAATTAAGCACAACAACAAGTCCTACATTGTTCTTGGCTTTCAAGTCCAGTTGTAAGGTAAACCGTTCATAGGTATAGAGCATTTAAGTTCTATACCTATTAAAGAAGGTTCTTTAAGCTTTAAAAAGGTTCCTCACACATGTCGTTTGTCCCTTAAAGCAGAGGTTCCTAACCACAGGGCCGTGGACCGGTATCAGCCTGTGAGTCATTTGGTTCTGGGCCACACAGAAAGACAGAATAAAAAATATTTGATTGATTATCTTTTATTGAAAAGATCTTTTACTGAAAGATCTTTTACTCGCCTCGGTCACGTGAGACGGTGCATCAAAAATGAGTAAAAAATGTCTTTGGGGAGCTTCTTCGAATTTTTTTATGCATTTTGTTTTTAGTTGTATCTATACCGTCCGTGAAAGTGTTGTTTCACATGAAACTGGTCTGTGGTGCAAAAAGGTTTGTGGACTGCTGCCTTAAAGGATCGTCCACTGAAAGGCGAACAAATAGTTCTTTTACTAGTTAATAGTTCTAATTGACTGTTTCTGTTGCCTTTACTGTCACTAGCATACTGTAAGCCTCTTCCCAGAACTCCTGGGTGCTGCTTACTCTTTTGCAGGTATCTGGTAGAGCACAGTGCTGTCAATACAGTGCATATCAGATGTCCGCTGAAGATGAGGCATCTAAAAAGGGAGAACAGCAGGACACTTGTTACCAAGGAATATCCATTGGTCTCACACACCACGTTCCAGCCGCCCCTGGAGAGTGTGACATTTCCAACAACATGCCCTGAACTACAGCCCCCCCTCTTCATTACGTGATTACATTATAAATGATGTGATTATTCTGGCATATACAACGCCTTATTGCACTGTAAAGGCCTAACACAGATGACTTTGGATGTATTTGTGCATGTCAGAAATACACTAATTTAATAAAGTGAAAGTGCTTTAGTGAGAGGACTAAATAAAGAGCACTGCCTCTAGGCCTAAACATTCAAGACATGAAGCTGTCATCACCGCAGCTCCTCACAGCTTTACAAATCACTGCTGAATGATTTCTGGGCTGCAGCGCTGAATGAAAAAGAAACAGTTTTTCATCAGCTTTTGGTCTCGGGCCATGCAGTTGTAAACACTTTCTCCTCGTTTCAGCCATAAAAGAAGTCGCCCTCAGCCCTGCCGATGAGTATAATTCTTGGACTCTCATCCTTTAATGATGCTGGGGCTTTTACTCTACACTGTTGACAAATAAAAAAAAACGAATAAAGCATTAATAAGGCAAAGAAAACCACCGGCTCCTCTCCTCTTACAGCATACACATCAGTGAACGTAATTATATGAGCAGTGCTCCCCGTTTGCTGTCATATGTACAGTATTTACCAATTTAGTGCACCATTGGTGGCATGCAGGCACAGTGTACATTGGCAGTGACATAATATGCAAATAAAACCTGTTAATTTTGTTTTGTTAAATAGAGCCGTTTTCTTCTTTCCCGGCCTATGCAAATCAATATAATAAATTTGTTCATGGAATGAGAATTTCAATTCTGCTCTTGTGGTTTTGTTTGCTTTCTATAAAGTTAAATGTTGGGGCTTAGCTTAGAGCTCTCATGGGCTTTTAGTTAGGAGATTGCAGCACACTTGTAATCCAAAACCTCATTTTGAGAAATGTAATCCAGACACATCACCAGTGTTTTATCTCTCTTAACTCCCCTGTCTGTTTCGATGGTAAGAGGATTAAATGACAAAATGTTGGGCTTCAGAACTTCATTGATGAGTAAATTGCTTTGGTATGGTAAACAGAGCAGCATGGGAATTATCAGTGTGATTTTGGGTAATATGTTTTGGCTGACTAGCGTGTCTCTTTCCAGGTCAAATGTCTGTAAACCAGTGAGATAAATGAGATTTCCTCAAAAGTGTTTTGCGTCTGCCTTGAAGAATGTAGCTTGTTAAAATCCTTATTTTCACTTTACCAGCTTAAACACTTTTAAGCAAAAGTGTCTTTTGATGCAAAGGCCAGTGTTTTGATGTTCACTTGAGCCAGTTCATAACCTTTTCCTTCAAGTGTTCTACTATTAGCTGTAAAGATTTTTTGGGCGACCCTCTGGACCATAGGAAACGTGTGCTGGCTGAAGGAGATGAACTTCTCCAACTATCATGTAGTTATGTTATCGCTGCGTTTGTATTGATGTAGTTTATGTAAATGCCATCAAAGATTTATTGTGATCTGATCTGGGTCACAGTGCTGGATTTAGACAAGCACCTTGTGAATTAGCCAGGGGGTTTAACATGTGCACACGTGTTATGCATTTTTAATGCATACACAGAGAGCTTCACTGGATAACTCTAACAATAACCCTTTTTCGGTTACAGCCATAAATGCCAGTAAGATTACTTGCTAAATGCTTGAATTTATATAACAAAGACGGGAAATTATTTTATAGTTAAAAACAAATTGTATTATTTTACCAATTTCTTTAACTATTTCAAAATGCTGATAACATCATTATTATTATTATTATTATTATTATTATTATTATTATTATTATTATTATTATACTAACAATCATTATCTAATGGGGTCAGGCAGCTGCGACTGATTCTGCTAGGTGAAAGAAACATAACAAGCAAAGCTGCTTCCAGACGTCTACGCCGCTTATCAAAGGATAAGGGGACTTTAAGAGGGAGATTATGGCTGTTTACATTAATATTTATTTTACATCAAACTATGTGTGCCTGATATAAAGTAGAGGATTAACATTATGCAAATTAGGGCCAGCACTTGCTGGTAGAGTGCCCCAGAGGCCCCATTGTCTTTCAGGGCACCCATGTCCCACGCTGATTGGTTCTTTTTGTTGTTTGGGGGGGTATCAGGTCCTCCTGTGTGAGGGCCTGATTTGGGATGGGACACACTGAGCCTTTGGTTGCTGTTTCCCAGTTCAGAGTTTTGCTGCCTTGTACAGTCAGGAACAGGACTGTTTTGTCCTTTGAAAGCTTGGAATAATTGGGGCATCTTGCATTCAGTGTCGTCGGAGCAGATAAGAACATGGCAGAGAAATCCTATTGCTTGATCAAACAAAGATACTCCTAACGATGATATATACTTGTGCAGCCAGAAATGAACAATGGGATTCGCTGTAAATGAGGAATACAGTGTGTGTGGAAAAGAAAAAATGGTGTACCTAGGCTAGACAAGAGTAGCATGAATTATACAGCGAGGGGCACTTATTCCGTTTTCGAAGAAAGCCTGAAAAAACCCTTTCAGCTTTACAGAGAAATTAATATATGAAAGAAGTAGGTCTAAATAAATTTGCACCATTCTAGCGAAAACCCCCCACGCTCTGTGCCGTCAGAGCAGAAATTTGGACAAGAAAAAAAAAAAGACGCCTTACTGCCCTTTCTCTTTCCTGCTCTTGCTGTAAAGTTCTTGGAAGGCACCCGTGGGTGTTCTTGAAGAATCTTAATTTGAGCTTGCTGGAGTCAGCCTGCAGCTGTCTCCATCGATCATTTTAAATGTTTTCAGAGACCTCCCTGATGGGAGTGGAGAGTGTTGGACACCAGTAAGTTCAAAGGTTGTTGTTCTCACACTGGCCAGTCCAGGAAGCATCCATGACAGGACTTACTTTAGCTCTGACTCACCTCTCATCACATGGCTGGTAGTGATTGCTTACACATGCCTTCCTGGGCCCCACAGAATGGAAATAGGCTGTTATGGTAGGCAGTCAGGCAGCAGGACAGCGGGTGAACCCCTGTATCATTGCACTGCTATACCCTGTTTAATTACCTTCGTAAATTCAGCATGATGTCTTCAGGGCTTTGCTTGCTTGGCCTTACTCCCCGCTTGGTGTCAGCATCCACATCAAACGGTAATGTTTTCAGCACTGTAAAACTGCGGTGAAAAAATGTTCTGATATGGCCATTGTGGGTTGGCTCTCAATCACTCAGACGGCATCGGCCCGGACTGTTTGTTTGGGTTTGTTTAGAGACGGTAGCAACAAGTAGCAGAGAGGTCCAATCAGGGCTGCCTGACAGGTTCCTTTCTGGAACTGGCAGGTTCCTTTCTGTTACTGTGACAACAAAGGCTTTCAGCAGAAACAGTGCTGCCAAACTCATTGTTATCGCTCATTGTTAACATATTCCAATATTCAGCTAACCTTTAATGTTGTACTGTTTATATATATATATATATAAAACTGCAATAAGTGAATTAAAACACTTCTGATTAGAGTATGCAAGCATAATCATGCATGTGTGCAAATGAATGAAATTGAAACTAAGCCCTGAAACACAATTTCTTCTCCCATATTTATTAAGACCTCGTCCCCTTGGTGATGATGAAAGGTTTCTTCTGTACAAAATAACCAGGATTTCTTACTGTTCAAGTTAATGAACCTGAACTGATTTCCACCTACTCTGTTTAGTTCAGATTTGAGTCTTGGCCTGTTGGGTCGAAACATTTGTTAAGTGAAAAAGAGTTAGCCCTGGGTGAAATAAAGCGACTCTCAGTGCTTACAGTCCTGCGGTTCATCAAGGGTAAGTCAGAAAAAAGACAAAAACAGTGCAGCACATGAAAGAAGAGGCAACTTTTCAGGTGAAGTTTCATCTCTTCACCAAAGACCTACTAATCTCGGTTTCCTGATGAATAAACAGGCGGCTCAATTTAGCGTGTGAAAAGCTGACCTGACTCTTCCCCTTCTCATTGAACACAGTGTGCTTTTTGTGATTTTGGTCACAAAGAAGCAGTTAAGCTCTTGCGCTGCAGAACACACACCAGCCTTTGATCTCTTTTGAGCTTATGTCATTTCCCTTGTGCTGGTTTAGTGGGGTGGGGGATTGTGGAGTTCTTGTAAAGGACATGAGAAAGTGATGAGCGTCCGTGGCTGCCATGGGAACCTCAAACAGCAGGCTGAAGCATCGCCTCCTGGAAAATATTGAGATGACCACATAGTGCCACACTGAGCGCCAGTCTGAAATCAGAACAAAATATTTCCCTTTCATATTTCCTTGTGTCTAAGTGGTCGCAAAGTGTTTTTCTTTATCCTCTGAATCAACATTTGAACAGTGTGGTAAGGTTTTTTTTTTTGCCCTTTCTTTGACCCCCTTTGAAGAAATGAATGGATCTGAAAATTAGACGTTTTTTCTGCTGTTAAGGTATGCTTTGGTTGCACCTTTTTTCCCCAGCTGTGCTATACAGAGACAAGTTGAAGTGTTCCTTCAGATGCTGCATCCCACAGAAGTACATCAGCAAACTACAACTTTGGTTCAAAATGATTCTGAAACTGGGACGTACCTCCAACATTTCTTCCATGTTCATTTTCTACGACTAATCTGTGCTTTCATGCTCTCAAAAGAGATGATGAGCCTCAGAAAACAGTTTTTAGACCATGTAAGTAGGTGGTTATAAGAAGAAGAAAAAAAAACACATCCCATCCAACGTTTAATTTCTGATGGTCACATGCCCCTCTCATCCTTTTGGTACACGGCTTTAGAAAAAAAAAATAATAATAAAAAAAAAGACCTATATCAGTCTGTCGCCGTATACAGGGGCGTTCAGTAGCTGTAGACCAAAGACGGTCATGCCTTAAAGATGTGTGTCACACATTCATTTCATAAATCTTTAAAACAGGGTCAGGCCTCAGACTGTCACTGGAAATAATATGTCATAATATTGAGTTCAGTCGCCTGCAGACAGTAAGGAAGAGATTACTGTATAAAGTCATTTGTAAGTTCATGACATGTCCTTTAAGTACCGCTAAGAAGATCCACCCAGTTCCTCTGTACCTCGCTAATGCCTCAGCGTATGTTCCGTTTATATGCATTCTGGGTGTTTAGTGGTGGAAAGTGGCTTAAAATCGTGTTGTACGTTGTCATATAGGAGCCGATTATCATCTTTGGTTGTTGTCATATGGCAGGATTATCTTACAGTAAGATGAAGAAACAAGGGAGACACTGCAAATCTTCCCACCAATATGACTTATGGTGCTTATGCAAAACTGTGGACTCTGCACCTAGTTCAGACACTTTGAACACAACTTCATTCTTCATTTTTCTTCTTCTTCTACTACTTCTTGTTTTATTACATTTTGTTGGCAAGGCAGGCCTTTCACTTCTCTGTCTTTTAGACTTTCCCTCACTTCTCCTTTTTCATGCCTTAAGTTTTTCATTCCTCCACCTCTTTTAAAGCACTTTTCTTTCTTTCTTTCTTTCTTTTTCATTTTATTACAGTTAAATGTGTTTACTTGTTTCTCAGAAATTGTATTTGATGCTATAGTTTGTAAGTAATAATAATAATAATGATAATAGTAATAGTAAACATAATAAGAGTGCTCAAGTACTATTACTGTTAGAGACTGTTATTCACGTATTACTATTATTTATTTATTTATTTTGTATTGTAATATTAGGAGGAGGAATAGTAGTAGTGATTGTTGTTTGAACTTCTTGTTTTTGTTTTTCTCTTTCTTGTTTTCTGTCTACTTTTTTGTCTTTCCTCTGTCGTGTCTTATTTTCTCTGCTTCTCCTCGCTTGACTGGTCATCAGCTAACTGACTACCGGTTGTTATGTCAGCCTCCCCGCAGAAGTCTCACTGTAGAGAGTTGACAGGAAACCCACCAATGAGAATCTCTCCGTTCCTATAGAAACCACAGGCATTTGCTGCTAATATAGACAAAAGCCCTTTCACACAGAGCGCTTAACGAGCTCACTGGCGGCCCCTCACTATTGTACAGAAATACATTGTGGGGTACATATAAGCAGCTGTAAGTGTGTTTCTGTCCACTGTGATCTTTCACTGTTTGGAAATATCTATTATGTTCCCTGTTTAATTACTGCCACTTATATTCAAGAGGTTTTTGCCGTCTTAATGATTTTTCCACCCAGAGCAGCCTATGGTCAGGCTGGAGGCTATGGGCAGGGAGAGGGCCTGCAGGAACTTGACCTTGACTGAGCCGTGCATGTCCTCGTTTGTCCTCATGTGAACTCAAAGCCTAGTGATTCACCTAAGCTCTGACCTATCTGCTTTATATTACCCAGCATTCCTCCTCCAGCAGCAGCCTGACAGGGCCCCTCACTCTCACCCAGCCTGCATTCCTCTACTTTTTTGAGCACTGCACTCTGCTGAACCCAGAACGTGTGGGTTGATGCCCCTCACTCCTTCCCCTGTACACCTCACGGTCTCTCGGTCTGCGTTTATTTATTTATTTCATCCATTCTTTCGTCTAAAGGACAAACCATACTTGTCTTTTTTTTGTACAGTGGAGGAAATAATTATTTGACCCCTCGCTGATTTTGTAAGTTTGTCCAATGACAAAGAAATGGAAAGTCT
>JBBJLS010000109.1:10851027-10862651 GCA_037577275.1 Bryconaethiops microstoma
CACTGATCATTATATCTATGCCACAGTGTGAGTCTGTCTGACTTCACACTGAAAATATTGAAACAGTTACTTGATTGTTGCCTGAGGTTTAATAAAAACCACATGCAAGTCTATTGCAAATCTAATATTACTCATATTTCAAAAAGTTGATGTGACTGAACTTTTTGATATCAGCATAAAAAATGGTTTAGAAAAGTGTGTTGTGGTTTCTGATGATTACAAATGGGTTTTTTTTGTTGACCCGTGTTATTCACGTAAAAGCACACCTCAAATACTTGATGTAATATATTGTAATGTAATAAATTGTCATTCATTACCTCCTTTGTAATTAAATTCTTATAATGCTGCCTGTTATTAATGCGTCTCACTCAGCTCTTTGTTACTAATGAATGATTCAAATGAACGTATTCCTGAAGGAAGAGAGGTGTTAGTGTTCTAGGACAATGAGTTTTAATGAGTGCATGAAGGGTTATTGGTGGTCATGGTGTGTTTTGGATGGGAGATGCTAAAGAGAACAGCCTGAACACTATCGATTATATTTTTCACCAAGTAATCTACTGATTATATTGTTGATTAACTGAGAAATCGGCTTGTTTTGTTTAACCCTTCAGACTCCAAAAATATCTTGACACCTCTGGGATTCTTTCAGAGGCTAACTGACAACATTTCACAAAGTGTTTCACCATAAACTAGAAAAAATAATAATGATTACAAAGTTTCTTATTTGAAGATGGGTCTTACATTTTTTATATAAAATCTCTAAGGGCTAGAAATCAACATGTAACAGTGAGACCAGGACTGAAAGGATAATTGACATTGAAACCAGAACCAGATTTGCAAAATGTGCTGTGCTGCAGCTGCAATATGTTCACGCTTGCAAACTCTCCTTTCTGAGCTGCAGAAAAAAAACATGCGTCTTAGTCACTGAGCTTTCATTTTCACTTTTGTCCTAAGCCATGCAATGACTTCATTATTTCACTGGGCATTTTAAATCCTCACGAGCATGCATTGAACAGGGCTGTGCAAATGTTAAGCTTAGTAAATGAATGTTACATTCAGGCACATTGTTGGTACATACGGTGGTCACATCAGGACGCATATTATACTGTGCCTGTGCTTGTAAGTCTATCTGGGCCACAGAGAACAAATTTGACCAAATGCATGTTTTTTGAAGGAGGAGTGTTGTTATGCTAATTGTGTGAAGAGCTTTGAAAAAAGAGCACAGCAGAGCTTCTCAGTGTATGTATCTACTCCAAATTGACACACATAATGTATTTTGACTTTGCATTAATAGGCATTGATAAGGATATTGATAGGGGAAATTTAGTGATTGCATGTCATGCCCTTGTGTCGGTCCTCCGTCTTCTTGTGTTTGGTTTGCCCTGTATCCAGTGGTTTAGTCCTCTTTGTGTTTTGGCCCACATGCGTTCCTTGTGCTTTGGAGTTTGTCAAGTCAAAATGGAGTCCTGCAGCTGAGCCTCCTGACGCATGCCCTTCGTGACATCCACAAGATTTTGGAGTGTTTTAGTCGGAATTTGTGCCCATTCATTGTGTAGAGCATTTATGAGGCCAGGCACTGATGTTGGACGAGAAGGCCTGGTTCCCAATAGCCGTTCCAGGTTATCCCAAAGGTCTTGATGGGGTTGAGGTCAGGGCTCTGTGTGGGCCAGTCAAGTTCTTCCACGCCGAAACTCATCCAACCATGTCTTCATGGAGCTTGCTTTGTGCACTGAGGCACAGTCACACTGGAACAGAAAATGTTCTTCCCCAAATTGTGTCCACAAAATTGGAACCATGGTAAGTTGAAGAATTAAGATGCCCTTCACTGGAAGTAAGGGGCCTAACCCAAACCCTGAAAAACAGGTCTGTCCCAATACCGTCAATACCATATATTGTATGTTAACAAGTACAGAAACAAGTACTGTTTTCTCTTATTTGTCCAGTGTAGCATACTTACACCAGAGAACACAAAATGAGCAGGAAAAAATGCAAAAGAAAAGTGAAAAATCAACTCAGACTACTGATGAGCCACACAGCACTATTTGCTCAGTGAAGGTTTAGACACCAAAACTGAATTCTTTTAGTTTCAGTCAGGCAGAAAATAAGATGGCTTAGTCCTGCACATGGTATAATTATTTTGCAGTTCTAGCTCATTAAAGCACCTAATTCTGTGGAAAATGTGGATTTAAAACGGTCAATCATTACCAATTTTTCCTCTTCACATTACAAAAAAAAGTCAAACACGCAGACTTGTAATCAACCATAAATGCAATTGATTATATAATTATACAATTTTGGTATTATGTAATTATATTCAAGCAGAAATACAACAACAATAACCCTCCATTTCTGAGGGTTAATTTCAGTCAGGTAAATCATTGTGGAGAGAAAAAACGTGTGCGAGAGAGTTCGACATCGAGAGAGAGAGAGAGAGACTCAAAGTCCAAGGTATGAAGAAACGGAAAGAAAGACAATGGAAGGAGGGAGCAAGAGAGTGAATAGACGTGGCGACCCCAGAGAAATGACTCTTCTCCTCATGAAATGAGGTGACTCCTGTGTAAAAAGGGCAGAGCACTGTACGGGCCTTTCACCATTAAACTGCTTCCCTTCAGAGCTTTAACTCCAATTCCTGGCACAGATATGTCTGTGGTTAGTAGTTGAGCTCAGTGACATGTTCTCCCCTGTGCAGAGAGATATTCCGCCATAAGGAGAAAGCAGCAAATTCAGCAGCGGCAAAAGGACTTCAGGGGCTGGGTATGATGTGAGTAATCCCAGAACCTCTGAAGAGGAACAGATAAGGCGGTAAAGGTAACAGTATTGTGTGGTACTGCAGTGGTTAAAGATGTTTAAGAGAGGGATCTTTCAAGACATTAATGTTAGAGAGAGTCACAGACTGAACAAAAGGCAAATAAAACACAAGGCAAACCAAGAACCCCCCACCCCACATACACACACATACAAACATCTGTATAAGTGTTTTTGTGGGGTATTTCCACTGCCTGTAACTGAATTACTGTATAACTGTATTAGTCTATTAGTCTCTTTACCTTCCTGAAACAGAAGCTGTATTCATGTAAATAAGCATTTGTCCTCAAGGGGACCAGTCGAATGTCCCCACAATGTCAAATGTTTCCCGTCATTCAAGGGACTTATGGTTTGTCCTCAGAGCTAAAAGCGCACATTCCTACACATACACTGACTGACAAAAAGCTATCCTATCAGGTGCAAAATTCAAACATCTTTGTCTTTGAGATCCAACTGTGTACATTAAATACGTTTTAAAGGTTTACTACATTTACCGTGTCAGGAGAAAAGCCATTTTCAGTGACGGCTGGTCATAATATTGGACGGGTCAGTAGGTCACACATTACTAAAGGAGTCTGTAAACCAGCAATATACAAAGTAAAAATATCTTACCTGAATATATGTTCCTAAGTCGTTTTTAAAGAGCCTTAATAAAATACCAAATCATCATCTCCTTGTTTGGGAACAGCCCTGAACAGGATATTAAGACTACAGAGAGTGATCTGATCGGCAGAATGCTGTAATGGATCAGCTGTACCGTCTCTGCAGGACATTTGTACAAGGAGATGCAGGAACAGAGCAACACAGAGGCTCAGAAGGAGCTTCTACCTTTAGACCATAAGCCTCTTAACCAGGACACAACACGACAACTTTAACTGTTCATTACCACACAAACGGAAGTCTTTATCTCACCTGTCATCTCTCATTTAAGTCTACATACATCAACCAGCAAACCAGCACATTGCACTTTACAGTACATAGATATTCTGCTGTATTACATTTGCACACTGTACAGATCTTGTTTCTAATTGCAATGTTTATTTGAAAAATGTTTTATTACCATAGCTCAGCCTTTTCACATTTCTCTCAAATTTATTTGAAATTACTTATGGTCTCATGGACCAACTCAGGGGCACCTCATAATTATGTTTGCTACAAATAAAGAATCTTAAATCTTGAACATTCTGCATTTCTACATTTCTACATTTCCTTTACATCAACACTGTGTAAAACATATCAGGTTATAATGCACAGTGTGTTTTCATACCAAAACATTAACCAGCATATCCTACTATCAAGTGATGACTTTTTAGTGTCAGTGTTGGTGTCTAAACAGGATAGTGCCCTCATTACAAGATGAATACACACACATAACCCTTATTAGAGAACCCTTATTTCTTCCCCACAAGGTTGGTATGTAAACAGGACGATGTCTACATGAAGAGATGGATACAAACTCACCATTGCACACCCACCCACACACACATGCACAGACCTTATTAGAGAATCCAGGCTCAGGCTGTGTAAGGCCCATAGGGCAATCAGGAGAATTTGTAAGTGATGGAATTCCAAGCTATCAGCCATGTCCGAATAAGCTTGTACGGAGCCAAGTGACAGACACTCATTAGAGACATCCAGCACAGCCTAGCAGAGCACACCCATTACTGCTCTACTTAACGAGCAACCAGAACACACTCAAGGAGAAGCCTGAACTTACATTGGGCTGGTGAGGTAACAAGCCACAAGAAAACTTTCTTCAGGTATTAATCAGCAAACATGTCCACTATGAAGCTGTGGATGTTTAGAACTAATGCAAGCAGCACCTTGTTTCCGTTAGCAAGCAGAATTAGTATTATCAATCTCTCCCTTAATCATTTTAAACTCTTTACCCACCCACTTTTTTCTGCACTAAGGGAATCCAGCGAGATTGCTCCACTGTGCGTCATCTCTCCCCATTGCCTCTGCCGGGCTGTATGTTTTCTGTCCCGCACTGTGTGCAAGCGCAATTTGCTTTTGATCAGGATCGTAAAACACACACTACTTTAAGAAGACTCTCATTTCATACTGTCTATTTGGAGTATCCATCTATCTGTCAAACATACCGAACAAAAGTGCCATGAGGGAAGTAGACAGACATAATTTGATCTAAAATCAGGCCTCCTCCACAAAGTCCTATTCAGCGCTGTTATCAAAATTATCAAGATAAACTGTTTTTCACTTCAGTGAATTACACTGGGACGATATTTTGCAGCCCCTGCCAAATCTACCAAGAAAGCAAGCAATACTGTTGGGGCAGCTGGTGGCCTAGCGGTTAGGGGGATGCCCCTGTGATCAGAAGGCCATGGGTTCAAATTACAGGAGTTCCAGTGGCACCACTGAGGCCCCCTTGAGCAAGCTACCGTCCCCATACGCTGCGTCTCTGGCTGCCCGCAGCTTCACTTGGTGAATGGGTTAAATACAAAGAAGAATTCTGTGCGGTTCACACTGTGTGCTGTGATGTGTTCATGTATGGAGAAAGTGACACTTTACACTTTACATTTCAAACTAAAACAAACACAAAAGGTCTATATTGTAGATTGGCTTAAACTCAATCATAGGTTGTTTAATTCAAAACTAAAGCAGGAATTTACTCAATCATGCATTTGAAATGCCTCACAAACGAAAACAGATTAAGAAATTGCAGCTACAATGAAAACATATTTTTTCAATTCACTCACCATTTACCTTATCAAGGTTGACCAATATATTTAACAAATGATGATTTTGCTTTTTAGTGATTCTTTTTACTGATAAAGATACAGAGCATTGTGATGACCATAAAAGATCCATGCTCAGGACTTCTGTTGTCTATGTGGTCATCAAATTATTAAGGTCCTTCTCCAGTAGTTAATATTATTGTAATGTCATACTAAGTTACAGAAAACAGTAAAGTGAACAAAAAAGGTGGCTGAATCAAACAAAGAAGATGTCCTGTGGACAGTTAGCTTTTTCAAGTAAGATGTTGTTTACAGCTGGAATGAACTGATTATACAGGGACACTCCAAGCCATCAGCTCACCGTCGTCTCACATCTCCTATAAAATTGTGCAGTCGACACACCACAGAGACTACAACTGATGGGTGGCAAGTATGTCTGAGAGAAAGGGAACAGCTTTGTACATCATGAGCTGGTGGTAATCTAAAACTATAAAACTGTGACACAAAACTGTAAAAGTGTGATACAAAATAAAGAATATAATGTGTGGATGCCTTCTAAGCTTCAAATGTCTGTGTTTCAGTTAAAAGTGTGTGAAAGCAAAAGTACATTGTTCTTAACTTGGTTGTTACTTAATAGTCAATGTATGCACACTGAGAAATAAAACAATAAAATAATAAAATAAAACAATGAAAAATGAAAACATTGTTCAGAATGACAAAACGCTAAAAAAAAAAAAAAAAAAAAAAAAAAAATCAGCCTTAATTTGTGAAGCTCATGTCTGACTTGGTACTTAGAAGTACATGGTCAAATAATTCAATCTGAAGTCGGACATGAAGCGCTGCCAAATCAGAATCTAATTTGGAGAGCGGATCTTCATTCTGTCTGAAACATGCAGAGAAACCCAATCCAGGGATTAGTGCTGGACTTTAGAACTCTAAATTTGGCTTGTTGCCGCTCCCTTAGCCGGACAAATACCCTGTTCAGCTCGTTTTTGAACACAGAACTTACTTTTTTAATCTCAGTAAACACTTTCTTACCACAGATTAGGGGCTCGTGGTTAACCAAATTGTTGCAATTATATGTGTTAATCTTCTTGGGACAATGTGGTTAGTATGTAATCCCTTCTCCACACCCACACACACACGCGCACACACACTTAACACTTACACAGAAAGCATTTTATAAATAGACTGGCTGTCCTGCTAAATCTTCTAAAATACAAAAGTAGTTAATCATCGAAGTGTGGATTGTACTCTTCCAAGTTACACAAAGTATTATGCGGTCCTGTTTAAATCCTGGATTATTCTTCTTTTGCCCCCA
The DNA here is from genome assembly GCA_037577275.1 of Bryconaethiops microstoma. Taxonomy (NCBI): domain Eukaryota; kingdom Metazoa; phylum Chordata; class Actinopteri; order Characiformes; family Alestidae; genus Bryconaethiops; species Bryconaethiops microstoma. Next base: position 10,857,850 of record JBBJLS010000109.1, read on the forward strand.
CTCTGCTTTTTGATATGTCTAGATGTGGGATTGCTTCCGTGTCTGATCCTTATGATTTTGTGAAAGTGTTCAGCCTACTCCATGCAGAGTCTTGTTCTTTAGGTATTAAGGAGCTTGCATGTGTAAGTCCGGACATGTTTTAAACTAATTTGTGGGTGATGTTTTGTAGATGTTTGATTTCCTTTTGTTTTCTGGACAATACAGGTGACTACCCTCTGCCGCCCCCACCAGTCCTGGACACCAGCGGCCTGTCCTCACCAGCATCCTTCCCTCCGCCTCCCCCAGTGGACGAGAGCTCCTTTGACTTTCAGGTAAGGCTGCATTGGAACAACCAGTCGGTCTGGAACCACCAAGCTTCACCTATGTCCTTTATAACCCAGTTCTGGCAGTGTATAATCCAACTGGCGTGTGGCCCAGTTCTTTATCTGCTTAATTTAACCTCACTTTTGGAGACTGTGAGGCCGCATAGAAGCCTGACACCTATTGACTCACTTCCCACAGTGGAGGTGCTCCGGTCACACTCTGCCTTTATAACCTATCTAACGGCATGTTTTCTTTCCATAATTAGATTTTCCTGTGGTATTTAATTTTTGTAAAGCTGATTGCAGATATGGCCCCGAGGTTATTTTACAATATATTACTGTCATTTCTATTTATCTCTGTGTTTACCATTAAACAAGGCTCCTTCTCATTTACTGGCTCAGTTTGTGGCACTACTGCTCCATTAAATACATGAAGTGAATCTACTGTTAGGAGTAAAATAGCTCAGAATACACCTAAGTAGGGTCAGTCCTCCATTTTTGTTTTTTGTTTTTCTTTTCATTAAAATGACTGTGCCCTTTGCACACCCATGTGTTTCTCACGCCAAGGATTCGGTAAGTGAGCACAAAAGAACCACTGAACTGCAGAGTTAGATACTGACTTAAGTCATCACATTGAACAAAATATTTCACAGCTTAACTGTGTTGTTTTTTTGTTTTTTTTAACCAAATTACAATCTGCTGAAAGTCACTTGCACCAATCATACACCGTAACATTGGCCTTAACATCATAAAACCACCTGCTTAATATTGCCTAGGTCTGCCTCGTGCTGCTAAAACAGCTCTGAACTGTTGAGGCTTGGACTCCAGCAAAGTCCCATAAATTGTGAGGTGGGGCCTTCATAGATTGAGCTAGTTTGTCCAGCACATCTTACACATGGTCAATCAGATTGAGATCTGGGGAAATTTGTGGTCAAATCAACACCTTTGTCAACAACAGTCTTTTGTCGTGTTCCTCAAAACAGTTTTTGCAGTGAAAAAGGGTGCATCTCAAAAAATATCCATAGGAATGCCAGGACCCAAGGTTTCCCAGCAGAACATTGCCTAGAGCATCACACTGCCTCTGCAGATTTGTCATTTTACCATAGTGCATCCTGGTACCACGATATCCCAAAATAAGCAATGCTCATTTTCTTTTACATCATGTTATCAGCTGAGTGTTTCTTCAGAGCAGGCCTTCTTCTTCTATTGCTCCATGGTTCTGATGCTCAGCTACCCATTGTAGGTGATTTCTGTGGTAGCATGGGCACTCTGACCGGTCTGCGACTACACAGCTCCATGTATATAAAGCTGTTGTGTTTTCTGACACCTTTCATAGGCAGCATTTTGAGCTACACCTCACGTAGCCTCTTTTTATCTACTTCTTTACTACTGGTAAAGTAATTTAGTGAAGTTTTATTGTCTTTTGCCTGCAGCATGGCAATGAGTGCACTTGAGGAAAGAACTTTGCCCTTTGTATCTCATTCCCACAGATTAGGTCTATATAGGAGGAAGTCAGTCCTGAGAATCTGGGAGTTTGTTGGTTTAGCCATATACACATAATGTACAGCAGACACTGCTTTGTGCTGATGATTAAGAAAGTCGTGTATGGTTACAAGTAAAGGATTGTTTTCATCTTTTCTGAGTGAAATAAGTCCAGGGCCTCTTATAGAACAAAAATTCAACTATATTCTCTGAGGTGCTTAAAGTAACAGTTTGGCAAAAAAAATCTTACTTACAATTTTCCGTTTACCCCTAATGTAGTCAGGCAGCAAAGACTGAGTCCCATTTTTCTGTTTTGTTTAGAGTTGAAGCAGTGAGCTAACATAGGTAACAAACGCTAAAAGCGAATGGTCAGCCATAGGAAAGCTGAGCTAGGATCAGTTTTTATGACAATGATCCGATCCAAGGAGCGTCCTGTTAATGGCTTCTCATTGGTGGGCTATGCAGTAGCATTGAAGTTGTTTATTTTTATAGATCGCATTTAGTTATGCTGTGTCCTTAATTTTATTAAAACAATTTGGGCGACTGTTGACTTCTATTGTTTGTTAGCTACATTACCTCATAGCTCCAGGGCTAAACTTAGGAAGCAAAATGTGGACACCAGATATGTCCTGGCTTATCACTTACATCTGGTTTACAAGTGGAAAATTAGATTTTTTGCCAAACCATTTCTTTTACTTTACAGTATAAAGCTCAGATTGCAAGATGTGCAGTAAGAGATAATGACTCCAAAAAGAGAATACAGCAAACTCTGCAGGGCAGCCCTTCTACTATTCTACTCTTTTGCTACCACTCCCCAAAGACCAGTTCCTTTTAACTCCTGCTTCCGATCACAGTGGAGCTTGCAGACGCGCACATATGTGTATTTTTGCAAAAAACAACAGTGGTGAACCACCAGAGCTGCAGCTTTCCCTCGTTACAGTTCTCTACATCTTTCATGAATGAAAAAAGCAATGTTGAATTATTTCTGTGCTTAAGCAGAACTAACTAGAGGAAGAGGGCAGAGTGTGCCAGCAAACATGAATAATCAAACAACACCACAACCTAAATTCTTTTGTTTTCCCGTAATTTAATGCAATGTGGCGAGGAGTGCAGGGATATGCAAATAGCAGGCTTTACATGCTGCTCGTGGAGGGCGTCCGCTCCTCGCTGGGCCCCTTCTGCTTTGTGGGCTTAACTTCATCATTCTCAGCCTTCCCTTGAGCAGTGGCCGCTCCGTAAAGTCAGCTACCCGGTCAGCATTTGAAAAGGATGACTTACATAACCTGAGGAAATGCTTCATTAGTTTATTCAGCCTTTTCTTTAATAAGCCTCTGTTCAAACATTGGACTGACTTTTTGGCCCTCCTGCTGGAATGAAGCTAATTCCTCCAACATCTTAATTATGTCCTATACTCGGTGCCAGAGACCCTTTTTGCACTGTGCTGGGCAACAGGTTTCTGTATGCCTCTGCAAGTGTCTATTCTGCAACACTGCTCTTAAATGGCCTGCAAATTATTCTGTATTTATCTGTTAGTGGTGTAACCATGAATCATAACCACATGTACCTCAGTTTCCATAGGAACATGCCCTCGTTTTAGAAAAGTTTGAGTCTCTTCCCTTTGCGCCTCTAAACTGCGTCCGTTTGTATCATTAAGACTAATGGCACACAGCGAATTTACTGTATCCTTAAAATTGCCTTAATGTGTGGTCAAATCCTGGGCATATTTGCAGATTGACATTGCACGGCGTGCCTTGTACATCGTCTCCGCTATTTTCATTCTCTCCTCCTTTCTTAATTTGTTTTTCTTTCGTTTCGTATTTCTTCCGCTGTCCAGATTAGTGAGTGTGACCCATGCATTAGAGCTGCACACAAAAGCCATTCACACAGCTTCCCCGGCGCTCGTTAGGCCTGTTAAAACGGGGTGTGTCTGCTTGCTTTTAGTTCATTTAAGACTCTGCCATTAGTGCAGGCTTTGTTTGCCGTCTCCCCTCATTGCCTGGGATGTTTTCAGCAGCGGTGCGGCTCCAAATAGAGGCGGGTAGGGGCCGTAATGGATTGTGACAGGGAATCCTAACAGATAACATTAGAGCGAGAGGCAGTCACTGATCCAGCCTGTGAGCTTCAGGCCCACGGGCTATCCCAGGACGACTAATCTCATCCACTCTACTCTACTGTCTCCTTCTCTTCTCTCCTGTTTTTTCTCTTCTCTCCTCTGCTCTTCTATTCTTCTTTCCTCATCTCTTCTTTTCACCCTCGGTCATGTTCTCTTATTTTTCTGTGTCCTCTCCTCTTTTTCCTGTGTCATCTCTTCTCCTTTTTTCCTGTCTCCTCACTTCTCCTCTCCTCCTTTCTCTGTGTCCTCTCCTTTCCTTTTTTCTGTGTCCTCTTCTCTCTTCTCCTCTCCTCTCCTCTTTTTCCTGTGTCCTCTCTTCTCTTCCTTGTCTCCTCTTGTCTCCTCTCGTTTCCTTACCTCTTTTCCCTGTGCATAGTTTGCAGTATAGTTTCGTTTACTAAAAATACAGTCCTCACTGCTACTGAGAGAAATTCCCTGGAACTTTGGGGAGCGCAGCTCAGCTTCCTACTGTAATCTGCTACCTCTCATTATTTTGTACTAACTCGCCTCCTCTTGTTTGGTTAGGGGTCTATTAAAAGTTTCCTCAGGAAGTAGCTATGAGACAAAACAAGTTTTTTGCATTTCCCCTGTTTCGCATTTTTGGTTTGGTTTCTATCCAAAATTGTTGCAGAGTTGGCCAAGTTATCTTGAGGCTTAACATGGAGTGTCCCTTTACAACTTCTCTACCTTCCTGATCAACACAGCAGTCTCAGCCCTACTTTATTCATACCGTACTGCAATGAAAGCACTGATATGGAAAAACGAATGACTTTGACATCATTGCAAAACACCTAGCATTTGAAAAACACCTAGCATGTGATGCCTTTATTTATATATATATATATATATATATATATATACACACACACACACACACACACACACACACACACACACACACACAC
>JBBJLS010000109.1:10875793-10886829 GCA_037577275.1 Bryconaethiops microstoma
GGAGTGTTTGTATAAAAATAGCTACAATTCCTACATGTTTAATCATATATTTTTGTTCAACCCCTTGAATTAAACCTGAAAGTCTGCACTTCAATTCTGTTGTAGTTGTTTCATTTCAAATCCATTGTGGTGGCATGCCAGAGATGTATCACAGGGCAGCAGCCAAGCAGCAGCAGGGAGAAATAAATAACGTTCTCGGATTGGCTGCTTTCAAACCTCCTGCCTCTGAGTACAGCTGACTGTGATGTCCGGGCCTCGTCCACCGTAGCAGCATAGGAATTAAATGCGCAAAAATACGAAGAATTTGTTTTTGGATAAGAATTAAAAGACTGGGCAAAAATAATGTTTTAGTGAGGGAGAAACAGTTCGGTTCAGGAAGTTGTGCTTGAGTGTATGGAGTACAGTTTTGATTTTATGGCCTGGGGTGGAGGCTACTGAAACTTTTGCCAAAAGGCAGGAAAGAGAAGAGAAAGTAGGAGAGGTGTGGGGGTCATTCACAATGCTAGTGGCTTTGCACATGCAACGAACGGCGTCGATCGTAGACCCCAGTGATCTTTTCAGCTGTCTTTACTATCCGCTGTAGGGTCTTGCTGTCTTAGGTGCTGCAGTTTCCAAACAAAGTAATGATGCAGCTGCTCAGAATGCTCTCTATAGTCCTTCTTTACAACATACTGTGGACGGGGGGTGGGGATGAGTTCTCCTCAGTCTCCATAGCTACTGTAGACATTGCTGGGCTGTCTTGGCAATATTGCTAATGTTGAGTCTGTGTGAGGTTGTCCGTGATGTGAGCTTGGAAATTGGTGCTTCAGACAAACTAAAGAATCCATCGATGTGTAGTGACGTGAAGTCTACAAACATCTATTTTGTTTTGTCCACATGCTCAATCGTGGTGATACTGGAGGTGTTGCTAGTGACCCTTACAAACTAAAGTCTCCCAGTCAGGAAGTTCAGGATCCAACTGCAGAGGGACGTATTCAGGCCCAGCAAGCTCAGTTCTCTTATCTCTTCCTATCCTTTCAGTGTTCCACAAAGATACAGGGCCTGTCTCAGTCACCAGCTTGCATTTAACATGGCAAGTACTGTCACAACATAGCTTTTGTCTTGCATTCAACCCTTCAGCCAGTGTTTGTCACCCAAAAATGATACTGAACACTCTGTCATAAAGCCCTGAAATGTTTTGCTTTGCATTAAGTGTAGCTTGTGTTTGACCTTTAGATAACTTTATTCAGAAACCTGCAAAACTAAAAGAGCTATGAACAAAAATACTATTTTGTGAATAATGTCAACCCCTACACAGTTTATCCATATATTGTGGTTTCAGTATACATTTAACTTTCAGATGTTTAAACCACCTTACGAACAAATGACATCTTGCTTTTTACTCACGAGTTTGGAAAGGAAAAGGTCTAAATCATAAAAAAAACCTGCTCTTCATACCAATAAAGACACTTTGAAGAACAAAGCTGCACAATAGACCCAAAATGTTAGCAATGGCTAAAACAAAACAAAACCTTTGTACATATTTTAGGAAATTAAATATTGCCCAAACCTGTGGCCTTGAGTCCATTTATACACTGCTCCTCAAGTATTACTCTCAAATTCCAAAAGAAGACAAAGTATGTGAGCAGCGTATGAATAGACTTGCAAAAACACAGCTCTCTTATTCTGCATTTTGAGGCCAGATCAAGTTCCCATAAAAAGGGTGAGTAGTCTATTGACTGAAGTCATTTACTTTGGCTTAATTTAAATGAAAACTGTGTAAAAAGGTGCAGAAGGCTTGTTTAAATCGAAGTACATCAGTCTGAGAGAAAAATGAAAACTGTGCGAAAAGGCACATAAGTCCTGTGTAAATCGAAGTACATCAGTCTGATAGAATCCCCCCTCTCCTCTTTTTTCACTGGTCCCCTGTTTCTAATTTGTGCTTTGTCTCTGAATTGTAATTAAGGAATCCATTCGTAGGCTGGCTAGCCGTAGACCATGGGAAATCTCCTCTGATTGAATTCTCTCACCCCCATTCTTTAGCTTTAACGGCTTCTCACTATGCTCATTTTCGACTTTATAGACAAATTAACTCTCACTAAGTCTCAGTTGATGTGTCAGAGCATGAATTTTTCAGCACGCTCTGTAGTTTCATGAAGGCGGCATGGTGTGTCGACTTCTGAACCGCGAGGTGACAGAGATCTTCCGTGTGCAGCAGGAAACTTAGATGTAACTGCTGTTCCTATTAGCTGGATAAATCTCTTGAAAATGTCCACTCTTTTTTCAGCCCTATACCAGTGTTCAGGCTGTGAGCTACACCACTACCTTCACCACTCTGTAAAATATAGCAGAAGTGCTGACTGTTTGGCTCTTTATTCAATTAAACAGTTTTCCTCTGTCTCATCCTCATAAATCTCAGCCCAGATACACAGTCCAGCCAGGCCGTTTGGTCTTACAGAGTGGACAGCCCACTAAAAAGGACAGCTGGGGCCTGACTGATATATCAGTTGGCTGATCATCAAGTACTCTGAATTTATCAGTGAAAATGTAGCTGATAAGGCATATTTATTCAGTGACACGATAGCAAGCAGTAATGACTTGTGCAAATAGTGACGGTTAATTTTTTTCAGCATTTTACCATCCATTACTTCCGGCATTTTACAGTTATCATTATATCACCTTTTGTTCAGGTTTTTGTTATTATTATCTATTAGAAATTATTAATGGCGGTCATAATTCATTATTAAAACTGGTATTGGTCAGGCCCTAGTAAAATATATGAATAAACAGTCCTCTGAGAACAATTCAAGCTCAGTAGATAGAGATAATAGAGACTTCACAAACAACTGGCACCAATCATATACAGCAGTCCTGGTGTATTCTTACAGGAGGAATAGTAACATAGCTGTGTTTGTGTGTGTGTGTGTGTGTGTGTGTGTGTGTGTACGCACGCACGCACAGGGTTCAAGTCAGAGGTCAGGGTCAGGTCTTGATTTCTTGCTGAAGAGAGAGCTTTTGTTCTCTGTTGTAAATATTCCTATGTTGTTTGTAAATGCATGTATCGGGGCGTTAAATGCGATTTACCTTTTTGGCAGCTCTCAAGCGACCCTGTTTTGAGAAACAGCTTGCTGTTAAAATAGCATTTGTGTAACCTATGCGACATTCCCTTGCAAACGCTGCACCTCATCATAATTCAGCATTTCTTAATGCCTGAAAGCAAAACGACCCTGCTCTCTCTCGCGCTCTTCACACAGCACCTGCGTCCTAGAAGCGGTACAGAAGGTCACAGGGAAGCGGCTGTTTTTCTCTCAGCCTTTTCTTTCACCCAATTTTCTCTTATCGTTCAGTCTGAAGGGAGGTAGAGGATGCCTGTTTCCGGCTGTTTGCAGGTATTGTCATCCGGGGTGCCACTCTCAGACCTAATCCTGTTGTCCTGGAAAAAACCCCCCAAAAAAACAAGCGTCAGGATGAAATTTCACACTGGCATTTGGGCTGCCAGGAGGAAAAGTGACATTCTGCACGGTCAATCGTAGCAGCCTAGATAAATATTCATTAAGATTATTTGATTAACTTGTCCATGGCGCCCCGATTTATCACGGTTCCTGAAGACAGAGGAGTGGAGGGAGAAACGGAGGTAGAGGTGGATAGCCTTTCTACTGGCCATGAGAAGGAAAGTCAGACTTACTGAACTATCAGATTCTGGTTTTCAAGAAGAAAGGAGGTGTAAAATAATGGAGGAAACAAAAAAAATTAAGATCAGTCGCTTCATCAAAACAAAACATTTTAAATCAAACAAGTAACTAGGTTATGTAAACATGTTAAGATGGTCTGAAGGATTAAATGTTAGAATGTATGAATAGATGCGAATGGTTCAGATACGCTGTGGGTTTAGATATGCTGTGGGCGAGATATTGTCCATCCACATTGTCCAGCATGCTGAATATTATAGCCTATTAAGAGGTGATTCTACGATTGGCATCGCATTTAACCACTGTTGCTCTTAAAACCTGAGCTTTATTTTTTTTTAAGTATTTTTCAATACTGAATCTAAGAGAACATGACCTTAATCATCGACCCCTTTTCGAAACATTTTTGCGATGGTACCCGGATCATAGAATCACCCCAAAAGTACTTAGAAGTAGACAGAATATTGAACTTTGTTTTGAATTAGAACTACACTTTTGATACTTGTGCAGCATTGACTTTATTGTTGGTTTTTTTTTTTTCACACATAAGAAGAGCAGTGTGCTTTCTGTGTCCTGTGTTGTAACCATGCGTTGTAGAAGCTAATTAAACCTTTGGTTGTTAGAAAGTATTCCGAAGGACATGTTGTTAGAATATATCGATCTTTCCTCAAAGACTGACAGGAAAGCATCATTAAATCCGATGCCTGAAGAAAGAGCAGGCAGGGCTGGGAGTAATAAGACAAACAGTGATCTGACAGATTCTCAGCTCAGCTCGCTGGAAGCATGTCGCACACAAGGGAGACAAGATCGATGCTGATCAATACCTCGCAGGTGATTCACGCAGGAGAAACGTGTGTGTGTGTCTGTGAGTGTGTGGGTGTGGGTGTGTGTTTGTGGGTGTGTGTGAGAGAGTGTGAGAGAGAGAGCACATTTGCATGAGACTGAAGACATTTGCCCAGGCCTTAATTATAAATGAAGAATATTGAAACTAAACAGCAGAAGGTCAGATGTCAGCAATGTGACAATGCCAGGGCGGGCACTGCTTGGTGTTTGATACCAACTTACGCCTTTCCAGCTGCCTGGCAACCTTGCCTCATTAATTCTTCTTGAAAGGTCACATTCTTCAGCCACTTACTGATTTAAGTGTGGGTTTGCTGGTTCTGTGAAGTGTTTGTTAAAGTGTACTGATCCATGTTCAAGTGTTTGAAACAGCATGCGATTTTGCTGGTCGGTTGGGTACAATTGCTTCCTTTGAGTAACCTGAGGCCCAATAATCTTTATCTAGGCTTGTTTTAGACATTATGAACCAGAATTACGGCTGTGCAATATGATGATATGTTGTAGTTATCACGATAAGATACACCAATACTCTTTTCTGTTTTATATCTTGGATACTATCACTAATTCCAAAACACTGACCACTGCTTACTTCCTTAACCCTATCAAACCTGGCATCTCATTGTTGCATTCAGAGCCTTTGTCACCGCCTTCTTTATCTCATTCCAACCTGCCTCAGAGTAGTTGGGACATGAACACGTTCATGTTAGGATGTTCATGTTGGGATATAGTAAAATGCATCAACATATTGAAACTTTCTCTGCACTGCCATGTTTTTTCTATCACTGTGTAAGAGCAGCACCATGCTTTCTTTATTGTCGGATGTAATGTCAGAGGTTCTGAGCTTACGTTCAGAACAGACTTCACATTGTCAAGGGCTGATTGTTGATTTCCTGATTGTAGAGAAGAATACAGGTAATAGTATGTTTGTTTAATGTTGTGAATCAAGTCTACACTTATCCCAGATGTATTTGATTACTTGAGACATGTTTGGTGCCTATATTTTGCTTTATTTTATTGCTGAAACTATGTGGCTAATGGAGTTAACACTAGAAGTCTTATGAAAAATATGTATGAAAATTGTTTCCATAAAATACATCACTGAAAACTTTCAAACCACATCCAGCTCTTCATTAAGTTGGGAGAAATTTGTAGATATGGTTCATGTCACAGTGTTACCTACTACGAACTATAAAAATGAATAAAACTACACCACTACAGGCAGCTTTTCCAGGCAACACCAGGGCTGATATTCACAAAGCAGTCATAAAGAGGACTGATCATGGATCAGATCCCTCCATATTTATTACTGAATGCCACAAAAGCTGATTCTAGATCAACACTTCTATTCCTGAGATTGTTTGTGAATGATTTTAAAAGCCCTTGGTAAGTTGAGCTCTGTCTACATCCACAATTGTGCCGCCTCAATAAAGAGCTGGATGTGCTTTGAGCCTGCTGAGAGAATGTTTAGGGAAATATTTTTGGAAATGTTTGGGTGACTATTGATTTCAAGTGTTTAACAATATTAGCCCCATAGCTCCAGTCATAAACTTGAGTAGAACATGCAGACATGTCTTGGCTGAATAACTACTTTTGGGGTGTTTGTTTTTCATTTCATATTATTGATTTTACATAGTGAATGAAACACTTTTGAGTCATGAAATGACTCACTCAGGCCCTTAAGTGTATTGTATTTCAGAACACATATCCTGGAAATTAAAAGACTTCACACAACGTATCGCATGCAGTTCCACATCCTACCAAATAAAAAGCTACACATTGACCATTGCACATGTAGACATTTTGCCAGATGGCATGCAACAAATGCTGAGGTGATCTGGAAACATTCTGGATGGTCCATTACTATTGTAAAGTATGTTTTCAGTTATTTGTGACAGCCCTGGCTGTGTTGCTGAATGACTTCTAACTTCTTTAACAAGTTGAAATTTGACACACATTATGTATCATGGAAATGTCTTTAACTATGTCCTTCTTGATGTTATATCCTTGCTATTTCTGGCCCCTGGCTTGAATGCAAATAGAGAGGGTGAGGGGAAATGGGTTTGGGAGAGTGGGACTGTACATAGAGAGACAGACTGGAAGAGTGAGAGTAAGACTGTGTGTTTGTGATGGGGACGGGCCAGTGGAGAGGAGTGTCTGTTTGCCTGCGGCGGGAGTTGACCTTAAGGTCAACACGGCAGCAGGTTTGGAGTTTTGACAGGAGCAGCCAACTGTGGAGAGAGGAGCATGCCCACAGGCGCTCCATGTGGCCCGTCAATGCGTGTTAGTCTAATAAACTGCCTACTATCACGCCTGTGTCTGTTTTACACGCACTCAGCCAATCGCAACCCTCTTTGTGGTCAGCGATGCTACAACCTGCCTTTATACATTACAGGGTTTGCCGTCCGAACAGCAGTGCTAAAAGGCTCACTGTCAAATCGTCGCCACCACATGTTACCCATGACCCCTCCACCACACCAGGGAAAAGGGCACTGATAGGCCGTAGCGAGCACTAATGACTGACACTATTATTTTTGCCTCTTCTAGGATTATTGTTCATGAATCACTTAAACTTAAGACCTTGTAATAATTACACAGTATATATGATGAATTATTCATTAACTACTCTGGAACCAGTATCTAAGGTGTGCAGACATACTGATCCTGCTATTTCTGAGGCCAGTTCCAATTTTTAAACTCTATCAATATCAGGTACATATCCAGTACCAGTGCTCTGTTAAGTCACATTGAGTTTTTATAGTAGGAAAGTACGTTAAAAGCAACAGCAGTTCACTTACATACTATAGTGGATATGGTCAAAAAATCAACTTTTTTTTTTGTGCAGTATGTTCAATAACAATTTTCAGCCAGTGGGATGTTGACCTTGTTGATTTGTCAACAAAACATGTTTCACTTTTTGATCGTATGGCTTTAATCACTCATGGATAATAGATACAATTTGAAACATTTCAGATGTTTCTGGTATTTATTATGTTGGTTATCCAGTTGTGCAGAATTCAGTCGGCCACGTTATTGATTGTGTTATATTATTTGCAATTGAAACGACTAGTCTTTTCTGGTGGGTCATGGAAGCTTTTGTGATCAGGAAGAATTTTAAAATGACAAAATTACAATTTTATAACAGCCATAACTAACACACACACAGCCCCAATTTCTTAATTGAGTCAAATCTACGCTGGATGGTTGAAACGCTCTCGGGAGCATTTTAGGGTTACGTATCACTGCACATTGTATGTGTAACTGTAAAGGTGACAAATAATAAACATCTTGAATCTTGGTCCTGGCTTTAGTCTGCATGTTTTAGGGAAGTCATACTGAGATTCAGGCTGGTCTGACAATTAAAAACATTTGATTATTTTAGTCTTTGGATGTAATCATAATAATAATGCGTTTGGTAGTTTGATACTACAGTTCGTTAGGTAGTTCTACTCGAATACACCCGCTATACTTGGTAATTAAGAGATACGTTGAACCAGGTGTGTTTGAGCAGGTACGTCATCAAACTCAAGCTCTCTAGGAGTTGTGCACCCCTGCTTTTGGCAGTTTTAGGTTAAACTCTCTGGAGCAGGGACCTGAGTGCCCTTAGACCCCATTCGAGGTACAGATAGATGGATAAATGTACATTATTCATTTGCAAATGGGCAATTTAGGTATTACATAAGTGACTTTCTAAGTGTACTCCAGTCATTGATTTGTTGAATTCTCTCATATCATTCTATCATTGATTTGTTAAATTCTATTGGGAACACAAAGTATCATAAACACAAAGTAATTAAACGAAGGATTGCGTAGCTGAAGCAGGTATTAGATGGTACTGAACGTCCTCGAGGAGAGGTTTGGAGATGGTTAAGCTAACACATTTATGCACAAAAACATCACATTTTATGTTTTACTTGTTTGTTTATGCTTATTCAGCTACTGTCCTCATAAATAGCTTTGAATGCCATTTTTTTCAATTGGCCTGTGGCCTTTGCACAATACTGCATTTACAAATATACATAGTGCACAGCACTACAAACAGCAGTGAACAAACATCAGCAAGAGACAATGTCAGTTGAAACATCCACTTTCACTTTGTTAATATGACAATATTAACTTGTATGCAGGAACATTCTGTATGGTTGTTTATATGCAAAAATTCTGTCTTATTGTATAAAATAATACAGGCTGAGGAGGGTACCATCTGCACACCCTCCCCCTGGATGTTTCATATGCTCCCATGTGGGGACAGTGAAAGGTCCTTATGTCTCTATATGACCTAACCCAGCACAGCTACAGGGTTGCCACCAATGTTATTAGGATGCACTTAACATTTTCATTAGCTTTTTAAAGCACATTTTTACTTTTAGTATGACTGTTCCTTTATAGTAAAAATATGTTATGACTAACCTATTTCTTACAAAGGATAAAGGGAGCATCTGTGGTGCAATTGAGGTGTCCAGATGAACAAACGTCTGGAGAACAATGTCTGAGAGAGAACTTCTCTTAGCATGCTGCCCCAAGTCATTCCCTGTGGTCCCTGTAATGAGATCGAGAAGCTCACCATGGCTGAGCACGGGCTACGTGTATATTACAGACTAATAACTCCATATCGTATTGTAGCTGTGACGTATGTTTGTCCTGAAGCTTGGTTACAGTGGATTACATAAAGCATGAATTGGAGCATTGAGTCACTTGATACTCCTGGCTGTTGTCCTGCCTGTTTGAGGGTTCCCAGTGCTGCTCAGTGTTCCTAACCTTTTTCACAGTACAATCCTGTTTTGGGGTTAAAAACATTTTGTGACCTCCACTTGCATGCACATACCACATTGATTTATCTGTTTGATGAGATGTACACAGATCAGCCATAATACTGATACAGCCTGCCTAATCCTGTGTAGGTTCCCCTCGTGCCGCCAAAACAATTCTGTCCTGTCAAAGAAGCCACAAGAATGTGTGCTGTGGATCTCTGAAGGTGTGCAGTGGTATCTGGCACCAACACGTTAGCAACAGGTCCTTTAAGTCCTGTAAACTGTGAAACAAGGACTGTGGATTACTTTGCCTAGCACAGATGCTGACTGATATCTGGGGAATTTGGAGACCCCGTAGACGCCCCAATCATTTCTGACCAATTTTTTTTTTTCAGTATGCTAGGACTAGAAATGGGAGTCCAAAAACGGATAAAAGCCATCCTTTAAAGTGAACAAATAGACTGTTCTGAGTTAACACACATTCTGGACCCTAAATATGTTTTGTCACAAAAACTGTTAATGGCCATAGTCAAGGCATTGCTAGTTCACACAGGTGAAAACACAGAAATTAAAGGTTTCTGTCACTACAACAGATTTCCATCAACTGAGCTCCTTGTATTTCGAAAGCCCTCTACAGAGTTGCTGTCCAAATTTTCACTCCATCAACAAATCGAAACACCCCCTATTTGGATTCCTCAGAAGGTCCAAAAAGGAAAAAGCAAGATGAAGAGGGTGTTATGTTACATTAGCCTACTTATGAGTTTTACCTTACAATTTACCAACTGTCAGTTCATTTTTGAGCTAGGTCAGACCAAGTTTCAGATTGTTATATTAGATTGTTATATTCCTTGAATACTGTTGGACCAGGGGATCAACCTTTTCACAGTTGAGGTAGTCAGGCAGCTGCATTGGGCTCGAACCTGCATTGTTTTGAGGAAAAGTGCTGAGCTTTGTAGTAAATCCCTACAGGTTCTGTGGGATCAGACCAGACAGACTGGCCTTCCTCCCCACATGCATCAGTAAAACTTGGGTGCCCAAGACTCAGTCACAGGTTCACCAGGTGTTCTTCCTTCATCCACTTTTGGTAGGTGCTGACCACTGGGAACAAGCTGTTTTGAAGATTCCCAGTCATCTAGCTGTCACAGTTTGGTCCTTGTCACAGTGACTCGTAGCCATTTTCATTTTTTTTTTTACCTGTTTTGTTTTTCCAACATATCAGCTTCATAAACTAACAACTCCTTCTCATATGAAGAGATATACAAATAAGGTATAACATAAAAAAAGAGTGGCTCATATTGGGTAGTTATTGTGAAAGTTGTATTACAATTTGATATTTATATATACATTATAGTGCCAAAAGTATTCGCTCACCTGCCTTAACACACATATCACCTTAGGTGACATCCCATTCTTAATCCATAGGGTTTAATATGACGTCGGCCCACCCTGCAGCTATAACAGCTTCAACTTTTCAGGACAAGCTCTCCACAAGGTTTAGGAGTATGTGTATGTGTTTATGGGAATTTTTGACCATTCTTCCAGAAGCAAATTTGTGAGGTCAGACACTGATGTTGGATGAGAAGACCTGGCTCACAGTCTCCGCTCTAATTTATCCCAAAGGTGTTCTATCGAGTTGAGGTCAGGACTCTGTGCAGGCCAGTCAAGTTCTTCCACACCAAACTTACTCGTCCATGTCTTTACCGACATGCTTTGTGCACTGGTGCACAGTCTTGTTGGAACAGGAAGGGGCCGTCCCCAAACTGTTTCCACAAAGTTGGGAGCA
>JBBJLS010000109.1:10914554-10938586 GCA_037577275.1 Bryconaethiops microstoma
TCTCTCTGTCTCTCTCTCTGTCTCTCTCTCTCTCTCTCTGTCTCTCTCTCTCTCTCTCTCTCTGTCTCTCTCTCTCTCTCTGTCTCTCTCTCTTTCTGTCTCTCTCTGTTTCTCTCTCCCACATTCTCGTGCTGTCACACATATTCAAGCCCTCTTTGCTTAGCCCAGTAGACTCATTCTCTCCTACAACTTAACTTATTGTAGAATCTATTAAATTTAAGGTGCTTTTAGTATCGATACAAATCTTATTCTGGGGAAAGGTTACTGGGCTTATACCGCCCTCATCATTACTCACAATTTCTCGCATCTAATAAACTCTTTACTTTAAGGTCATGGTGATGTAGAGAAACTTGCCAGCTGTATAAACAGGGGTATACAGTGTGAATATAGCTATTCCATTTTTTATCCTAAAAGAACAATTAACCTACAAAAGATTTATACGTAACTGTTAATAATATTCAATAGTGATCAAATTGAAAAAATGAAATTTCTCTAAGTGCTGTTTTGCCTCACAGGACCCAGCTGGAACCTCACTGTGGGATTTACAATAGGTTCCAGACCAAAACCTACTCTTAAAACTAAACTGTTAAACAATCTCTCAGGGATCAGACACAGTATTCATAACCATATCATGTAATAACTTTCTGTAAGGTTGCTTTTATTGGCATTACGCTCTTCATATGCTTGATTCCTTTCACCATAGCTGTAAACCATTCTAAGTTTCTCTAGAATTTCATATGTCATATTAATTGTACACCTTATGAAAATTTGGTGGAATTCCTTTTGAATGTTTTATTGGTGCACTTTATTCGTGCATTCATCATAAAATATTCACACAATATACTGGGCATCAAGTGTTCTCATGTGGTGTAAAATGAGATTATGAGGTTTTTATATAATTTTTTATTAAAAACACAATAAAAGCACATGCACAAAGGGAACATGTCTGTCTTATTTTCATAGTTGTATGCAAAAGTTTGAGCTTTCTTTGTCAAACCACAGGTTTTGTGTACCAGCATTTTCTGTTTACCCCTTCTAAAATATAAATATAAATGTTCAGATGCAATAATCCTGTATTGGCCTGCTGGACTGTTCTGATTATCCACATGTATGGTAATAAGCTGGTGTAGCACTGATTAAAGGGTTTTATTTGAGTTCTCTGTAGTTTAGGAGATTGCCTGATCAGCCCAAGTGCGATCAGAAGTGAGAATGAATTGTTTTGTAAAATACTTCTGCATAACAGCACCTCCTGCTGACCAGGCAGGCACACAGCAGCCTGTCACCCTCGCTCCTTCATCATGCTCTACTTGCCCTCTGCGCTGGTCTGCTCAGATTGAACTCTTGAGCTGTTTCACTCGTGCATACACACGCAGACACGTTGACACTGTGAGTGTGTGTGTGTATGTGCGCGCGTATGTGCACACACAGCCAGCAGGCCTCCTCCCCATGCTTTGGTAGAAGAGGCAATTCAGGATGCTGGTGTTTGGACAGGAGATAACCTTCAGCCCTCCATTTTAAATCATCTGTCATTCGCCTGCAGCTGTTTGGCCGCCGATGGAAAGGATTTACCACACTTTGGCTTTATAGAGCAAATGAGAGGGGAGTGGGGCCAGAGTGCGGATTTACACAGAGGAAGAGCAGACACTAGTTCCGAGGTGCAAACCTGAGTACATCTTCATTATGGCCATCATAAATGTTTAAATATAACTTAATGACATCTCAGCTTGTGTAAACAGGGGCATGGAGAAGCCTCACTCGCAGCCGTGGACAGAACAAAAGAGTGTGTTTAGTGAAACAGTGCAATTATACACAGACAATGGCCAAGTGTCACTCATTCAGTGTTTGAAGTATCCTTAGTGGACATCTATCTCTCTCTCTCTCTCGCTCTCTTTCTCTCTCTCTCTCTCAGTCCCTGCTCCTAGCTCCCCTCTTAGCACTTTAGACTTGCTCTTATCTGTTAGCAGAGAGACGTGTCAGTTTCCCCAAACCTGACCTACTTTCATGTACACGCACTCCCATCACACACATATACACACACACACACAAAGAAAAACAGCAACACACTTTATTGGCTTCCCAGCCGCACACATCAAGCTGAATAATTATTTCCTCCGAATCGAACGTTTTTATATTCTCTCTTCGTCAGTGCAAACTTCTAATAGCAGAAATTCCTTGATCTTGCTTCTTTAATTATTATCAGTGCCTTCTTCGTTCTTTCCCGCAGTTCTCCGTCATCACCCGCTTGCTTTTCAGACGTGACTGTTGTGTTTTTTTTTTTTTTTTACTCTGCCGTTTTAATTAGAGCTGAAACAACATGACCCATTTTATTCGCAGGGAAATGTATACTTTCTCTGCGTGTGTGTGGCTCAGAAGGTGGCCTTGAGCTGCTTTCTGCCTGAGATACACTTTACTCTCTGTGTTCCACAACACTAAAACTGGGCGACCCTGCACAGATGTGTTTGGGTTTTTTTGGTTTTTTTCCCACAGCTTATGCGCAGTTGACACTGTGAATAATGACCAAGCTTATGCTGTCTCTCTCAAACTCTCTCTTTCTTATTCTCTCACTCTCTATGTCTCTCTGAGAGGACACCATGCCATGTGTTTTGGTAGAAGCAGCCGTGTTGGCAAGTTAGAGAGCGGCTAGGTCCAGGCTACTGGGCTGTTTTGATTAATACATTAATACACGTTTGATTAATACATTAATACACGTTTGATTAATGTGGGAGTAAAACAAATATTCATATTCAGTGCACTTTGTGTCACCTTCTACTCCAAATACATTTCCGCAGCAGTCGATATGGTCAGCCCCTGATGGTGAGCTTTACACACCTACTGTAACAAACAGATTGCATGAAGGTTTTCCACTTTCTGCTAGTGCCCAGTAGGCTTGAGGTGGGGTTGCTTACTTACTTAACAGAGTTAAGATCTGCTGGAGTTCTTTGATATAACAGAGACAATGTGTTTTGGATGGTTGAGCTCTGACATGCCATCTAACTTTGATTTGTTAAGTCTGCAAGCGAAATACAGTGGGGACTGTAAAGCTTGTGAACGCTATAGATTTTCTAAATGCTCAATATTTCTGCATGAACATGATCTAAAACATCAGATTTTCATACATAGATGAAGAGAACTCAGTTAAGCAAATGAGACCAAATACTGTGCTTGGTCATTTATTTCTTAAAGAAGCTGATCCAATATGACATACTTGTGAATTGCAAAAGTAGGTAGTAGTTCATTTGAAAAAAAAAGTAGAGAATGTGTTTTCAATCAGTGGGACGACAATGATGTGTGAGTGTATCTATCAAAGTTTGTCCTTTACAGCACATTTTTGTGGATGTGAGCCAAGAGTTATTGATGCTTATCAGACTGGAAATGGTTACAAAACACTGCATTCCAGTATAAGAACCTCCTGTGAAACATGATGGTAGTAGCATCATAGTTTAGGTCTGTTCTGCTGTATATGGACCATTGATAGAGCAGTAAATTCTGAATTATACCAACAAATTCTAAAGGAAAAGGTCTGGACACGAGTCCTTAAACTAAATCTCAAGAAAATGTGGATCAAAAGGATGACCTTAAGTAAACAAATCATCTACCAAAGATTGGTTCAAGAGGAATAAAGCTAATGACTTGACTATGGCCAAGTCAAAATCCTGACTTCAGCACAATAGAAATATTGTGTAACGACCTGAAGTGAGCAGTTCATGTGAGGAAACAACATTGATTCTGTGTGGAAGAATTGGCTAAAATTCCTCCGAGCTGATGTGCTGGACTGATCAACATTTACCAGAAATGCCAGCACAAGGGGCTTTCTCCAGATAGTGAAAGCAAAGGGTCACATACTCTTGCCACTTACAGATATGTTGGTCTTTATTGGGCTGCTGGTGGCCTTACTGGTTAGGGCATTCGCCCTGTGATCAGAAAGTTGTGGGTTCGAATCCCAAGACTGCTCGTAGCATCTCTGAGGTTCCCTTGAACAAGGTACCGTCCCCACACGCTGCTCCCCGGACGCTGTGTTCCTGGCTGCCCGCTGCTTCACTTGGTGAATGGGTTAAATGCAGAAATAGATTTTTGTGCTATTCACGTATGACAGAATGGTCACTTTACTTTTCTGTATATGTAATATTGTATCATTTTCCTCAATAAGTAAATGGCAGAGTGAACACTTATCCACAGTAAAACTCTTTCCACATTGTCCAGAACTGCCCTTTCACACAGCATGAGATTGTCTCACCTACAGTAAAATCTCTGTTTGGTTTAGGCGAGGAGTGGTGCCTGGGTGAAGCACACGAGGCAGAATATGAGAGAAAAGTACACTGTGGAATTTGCAGTGTTTTGTTTAGAGCATGATGAAGATACTGGAGGAGGAGACTGGCTCATCCATACTTATGACTGTTTTTGAGTTGATAGACACTTAAGTTGATAGCTTAGTTGGTGTCTTTGTGTAAATTATCCTTCTGCGTTACACTTGGATGTTTGTTTTCCTTGGTTTCATACCAGTCACATGGTGGCGTCATCATCTCTTTCTCTCCCTCTGTCTCTCTTTGTCTTTATCTCTTTGTTGTTCTTCTTTCCTTTTCTCTTCCTTTCTTTTACAGCTATATGACCTTGTATCCCCCAGTCAGTTCCTTTTCCATCTGGGACTATCCTGGCACTGGTTTGGTGAAAGTGCCCGAGTCCCTTAAGCTGCTGTAATCATCCATTTAGCACAGCATCTTAATAACAGCAACAAATGCCTTAATCCCGCGTGAAACCACAAAAATGGAGCGAGTGGGGGGGAGGTTGCGCGGCAGCACCCAGCCTTGTTTCTATTATTATTATTTTAATAAGCTCTCTTATGTCTGCCAGGGCTTTCCACCACCCCTCTCTTTCTCCTTTCTCTCTTTCTGTCTCTCTGTCTCTCTATCTCTCTCTGTATGAACTCCAGTCAGGATGGCGGACTGCTCTCAGTGTCCGTCTCTGTTTAATTCCATAAGTGGGTTGACCGAAGATAAAGCCAGTGTCAAGCTCATACACTTGTTGTAGTGAGCGAATGCAGGTACTTAGTATTTTTCAGACAGTTTCAGACTATGCACTATTCACTGAAAAGAATACATATTGAAGAATACATCGGGGAGACACCGCTGGATCATTTGCAATGTCAATGCTTTTCAAATATTGTTCATTTAACCCCTTAAGATCTGATGGAAAGGCCTTTGTATAAAAGAAATACTTCAGACATATGTTTTGCCATACAAACATTTTTCTTCCGGTTGTCGCAGGACCCTCTAATTTTGGGGTCATTAAAGAGGCAGAAATGGGAATATTTTTACCACAGAAAAACTGGGAACATTTAATACACAACTTTCTGCTGTAATTTATCATTGAGACTACAAGTCTAACGTTGCTGAGAAACACTGAAAGTCGGTACTTACCCAAATATTTTCTGTAAATATATCCCTAAAATATCCCTCAACTCATTCAAAACCACACCTGGCTCTTAATTAAGTTTTCAGTGTGGTTTAGAACACAGTATGATTTCAGAGCACCCCGCGTTTAGTTTGCCTAACTTAGTGAAGAACTGGATGTGGATTGTGGAAGTTTTGATGATGTGTACAAAAATGTGTACAAAAAACATTTGGGTGACTGACTGTTAGCTTCTAGGAGTTGTTAATGAAGTTTGCTATATAAGCAAAATTTAGATTTCAGACGTGAAATCTGATTTTAAAACACGAATGCTTAAAATGCTTATCATGAACACCCACCAGGTGTTTATATGTAGTTTGCCATGTTTCCATACTGGGTAAATGGGTTAGTACCATAAAAGGGTTGATATTTTGATACTTGGCTCTATAATTACTATAGCAGTTGCTGTGGCTCGTTCTCTTTTGATTGATCTATCAGTTGTTTTACTAAGTGTCTAAATTTACTATTTTACTATTAATCTAAATGACTAATTTTCAGAAAGAATTGCCACAGACTTTGGCGAGCAGTCCTTCTTTTGTTGGAATTCGTTTTCTGAGAGCAGGAGAGGAATGGAAGAGAAAACATTTCATAATTAACGGTAATATTCCCAGCTCCTTGAACTTACACCTTTTATTAGATTGATCCCAGTTATTCACATTTGAATTTATGACATTCCTAACACAAAGAAACACACTTAAGATGACAGAAATAAAATGATTTAATAGTCCTCATTTCTCTGTGTTCTCAATGGCCACAACACTTACTGTCTTTTCTGGTGGCCCATGCAGTCCATCATCCAGAATGGTGCTGGTATTTTTTGTCTTCAGTTGCTTGTTCATAGCACTAGTGGTGCTGTGTTAACATCGACCATTTACGCAGTGAACAAAGGACCAAAATTACACAGGGATGTTGAGGAACATAAAACACTTGCTATAATGATTTGAAGCATTTTAGAAATGCAAATGGTAATTTTTTTTTTTTTTTTTTTAATGCCTCAGGATATTGGTGTAAATGCATTTTCAGCATCAGTATCATCCATTATATCGACCAATCGCAGCAGCCCTAGTAGTTACCTAGCAAATCCTAAGGTTAATGAATAATAAAGCTGCAGTTCGAAAGGTCAAAATAATATGAAGAATGTCAAATGGTGAAGGCGGATGCATTCAGTGTTGGTGGCATTTCCGTAGTTAACGTCTGAAATAAGAAAAACAGTTCATAGTCATATACTTTGATGGCAGAAGGAGCCAAGCTGTATGCAGAAAGGAAAGGAATCTGACAGTGTGTTGTTTTTAGGTTGCATGTTTGTAGGTTGTGACTAAAGAATTTCTCTGCTTCAGAGCTGCTGCGGCTGGATAATTGTTAGTACGGCGGCTTTCTCGTAGAGAGAGAGAAAGAAAAAGGAAAAAGTGTGTGAAAAAGCACGGTGAAAGAAGCTATAGGGGAATCAACTGTTTTTTCTTTGTTCAGTGAAATAGAGCTTCATTTTCAGCGAACAAATCAGGAATTATTCTTTGCTCTCTCTCACACACAGAGACACACACGCATATGCATACACATACACACACTTATACTCAGTTATTCTTCTGTTTGGAGATGTTTTTAGAGATGATGAGTGGAGGAGAGCGACGGTGAGTGCGAGATCGAGAGGTAGACTGGAAGATGAAGAGATGTTGAGTAGTGTTCTGCGAGTTGTCCTGCTGCGAATGCCCCCTGTGACGGGTCAGCAGGTGAGCGAGCAGCGGCATGTCTCAGAGCGTCTGACAGGATGCCGATACTCAGCAGGAGACGCATGCTTTACTGACCCTGAGCGTATGTCCTGTCTGCAAGCCTGCCTGCACCTCTACAGCTCTGCTACACACACAGTCAACAACATCCCCCCCCACACCCCACCCACCCAGTAATTTTAGGCTGCAACAGTCATTAATCAGTCATTTAGTTGTTGACAAAATCAATTATGGAAAAAAGTTGAACCTAATAACAGAAATGCTCTTTAATCTTTAATCACTTAATGGTGACTCCAGATCTCTGTTTCTTAGTCCTACTGCTTCAAATGGGAAATGTAAGTAAATAATTAAGATGTTAGGGTCTTGAAATGCTCTGTCCTGGAGAAGCTTACCGAGGATTGTTCGAAGTGGTAGTGACAGGACATGTGAAGCATTTAGGGACGATAGAAAGTTATTACATGAAACGGCTGTGACTCTCAGGCCTGATACCTGAGACATTTTATGCAGTTTTGTGAAAAGGTTTTTGGTAAAACATGTTCGATACTACAAAACCATTATTGACACCATTATTGAACAGCTTGTTTAAAGTGGTAAACCCTTTTACTGTATTTGCCTTGTAAATCCCTGGATCTTATCACTACCACTGAAAAGATGTCCAAATCTATAAGCTTGTCCACAATGCACCATTTAAACCCTGTATGACTTTATTTGCAACTGAAGTACACAGAAATTTTAAACATTTGCTTCATTCTAAATTTTCAAAAGAATACAAACGTATGACTGGCGGTGTAATATATATTCAAAGTTGTGGGGAGGTATTTGTGCTTCGGTGATGGGCTCTCCAGTGCTGTAATCGATTGTACAACCGAGCCCTTTGCAAACTGCAAAAGCAGTTTTTGTGCATGTTTACCCTGCAGCTAGCCATTAATGATGTACAAGGATGATTACGCGGTGTGTGTTCTGTACATGTACACTCTAAGCTTAATTAAAAATAAGTTGCAGTTGGATTTAGTTTTCTTTCTTTCCTTCTGCATTTTTGTTGCCTAAGGAAGCATCTGCGCTCTATGGTTAACGACTTCTACCTGCTTTTTTGCTAAATGTGCTATTGCCATTCCAGCATGAAGCTGATAAAGGGCATTGCTCCAGTACACACAGATAACACACATTCATTTGGGAAAACAGGAGAGAGCCCCTGTAGGGGAGCAGCTCTGTGAGAAATTGACTTTATGCTTGTGGAAAAGGCTAAACTCGCTGTTTAGATTGACTAAGTGTAGCAGTTAGAATGTAATGACAGAATGAATAACTTTTGAGTCTTTTTAATTGCCAAGAATTGATATTAAAATCCTACATCTCGCCATTCATGAAAGGTGTAAAGACACATGTATAAATACATACACACCAACTCTAAATAAATAGAGTATTTACAGTCTATATATATGTGTGTGTGTGTGTGTGTATATATATATATATATATGAGTGAGTGAGTGCGTGCGTGGCTTTACACCTTTCATCAATGATCAGGATCACCAGTGAGCATAAATGAGGTGCAGTGGCTGTTATGTACAGTTAGACTATAAGTGCTGAAGTCGTGTGCACTTGTAAAATACATAGACCTTTTAAGCGATGAGTGAAAGCTTAGAGCAAGTATGCAGGAGGATTTGCACGTTTGCTAATAGAAGCATTTCGTCTTCCGTTCCACAGCGATGGTGTTTCAGGCGTTATTTTTGCATGATGAAAACAGACCTCACCCTCACTCACTTTTTCTTTTTTTTTTTCTGCTTTCCTTCTTTCAATCTCTCTTGATAACGAGCCTGCAACGCCCCCGATACGGCTCTGAGTGATATGTTTTGGGGGAAAGGAGTGGTTAAATATTCATTTATTCCTTTTTTTATTCATTTATTCCTAAGTTTTTCTTTTTTCTTTTTCTTTTTTTTCAGGAACAGAACTTTAAAACCAAACACCATCCTTTCTTTGCAACTCTGAAATATCTAAATTGTTTGGCAGTTGTGAAAGTTTCGCTCTCGTTCTTTTTTTAAATACCAGTTTTGTTAAAAAAGGCCACTTTAGGGTCATTTATATTGCATATCACAGATTTCCAACTCAAGAGATCTGTAGCATATAGACATCTTACTAGCATTGTTTCACAGAAAAAAAAACAAATGAAAGCATAACGCAGAGGCGAAGGGTGGATCTGTGATGGTCCTCAGGTCTGTTGGTCTGAAAGAATGGAAGGAACGTGTGTAATTTGTTTCCATAAATGGTTATCGTATCTCCACTCTCCATTTATCTCATGTTGAGATATCCTGTCCAAAGACCAGCACTAAAACTGCCAGACCACTGGCTCCATGAAGGGTGCATTCCTCGCTGCTGTGTGTGGATGTATTTGTGTGTGCGGAAGCTGTATTTAACGTGGATGTCGATGTGGAAGTGTTTGTCTGTGTGGTCACCTGTGGGTCCACGCCTGGCACTTGCTAATGGTCACTCCTGTCATCACTTTCTGATGGAAATATCTTGACAGACAGAGAGTCTGTCTGTCTGTCCGCTGTGTCCACTGTCATTCTCACTTTGTGTTTGTGTTTTTTTTTTTGTGTGTGTGACAAATTGCTGTAAGGAGGTTAAATAGAAGATAGAAACAAGTTCAAGTAAGCTTGAATTCCATCTCCATATGTCAAGCTCCATATGTAACACTCCTTAGCTTAAATGCAGACACATACCGTTCACATGGCTATACATTCAGATTGCGATCAAGTGTTAGATTCCAAATCACATTATCCTTCTCATAATGATCAATGTATGTACATTGTGTGTGTACACAGTATTCATGATGTGTTCTGATATTTGAGGATGGGTAAAACTGAACTGCAAGCTGTCTGATTGGTGTGTCTTTCAGGGGACACATAATACATAATCCTTTAACTGAATCTCAATCTCAGAGGAGATTAACTAGGCTTAACATATAGAGTTTGTCACTGTGGACCACCATTATATCTGGTACTTTAGCACCAAAAAGAGTCGATCATATTTTCCACTAACTTAAAACTTTTTTTTTTTCACTTCTATTAAATTAGTGCCAATGTAAGATAAACATTCATCAATATGCACTGTGTCTACAATAGTTCTTGCATTGTCATTCCCATTCACATCAGCCTTTTTAAATGTGAGAAGATGTTGAAGGCTGGGTTCTCCGGAGTGATGGAGTTCCATCAAATACCTGTGAGATAAGTTGGAGTGGTGCTTCTGAACCAGAAGTAATCATCAACATCACTACCTGATATCACTAATCCTTTTGTGGCTGAATGCACTCAAATCACCATTCACAACTTTTGAACATATAGTTTTATAAGAAGTGTAGTGTCAGGTCAGTTAAGTGATATCAGTACACGGTCAGTTCTGCAAGAAGTGTGGTCGGTCCTAGGGTTAATGATGGTTGTATGTATATACTTGTGTGAGGGTTTTTGAGGATGATTTGGTATGAGAGTACTTTTATGTCTGTGTGTATGTGTACTTGTATGTGAAAGAGTGTCCCTGGCGTGTTTTTCAGGGACCAGGTCAGTCCACAGCTCGGCCCGAGGAGGAACTTGACAGGCTGACCAAGAAGATGTTGTACGACATGAACCACCCACCATCAGAGGAATACTTTGGTCAGTGACCTTCTCACTTCTCAAAGCATATGCACACCAGGACACAGAAAAAGCACCCACTGATGATCTTGATAGAATGACACCTGTGAAAGGCTGGGCTGTGTGTGCGCGTGTTTGTATATAAAGATGCTTCACAAACCCATTTTATCTTTTTTTTTAATTTTTTTAGGGTAGCCATGTTAACCCTTTCCCTACAACATGCAACAACAAAAACACAAGTAAGCACATCAGACGACCCCTTAGAGCTCAAGCCAGTACATGAGTCATGCCCTACATGTTTGTTTATGTTTGTATGTGTGTGTTCAAGAGAGAGAAAAAAAGTGGGTCACTCTCCTGTGCATAGATCACTGTGTCACTGTGTCTAATGCTTACACACGTGTTTCTGCAGAAGGTCATTGCTCTGTGTTCTATGAGAAAAAAAAAAAAACTGCTGACGTTTTTGTAATGACTCATGCAACTTCTGTGCCTTTACTGGTATTCACATCCTCCGTTGAACTCTTTTATTCCTGCTTCTATCTCTCTTTCTTTCTTCTCTTTTTACTCGTATGGGCGTGTTATTGAATTATTATTAGGTATGTGAAATAAGGATGTAGGTGCAAGGTTATTCTGCATGTCGCAGGCTTTGGCCTGCCTCATTTGCATGGATGGATGGGAAAGAGGCTTCTTCTTTCCCTTTTGAGAAACAGGTGCATTTGTCACTTTGCAGAAGTGAACTTAACCCTGACAAATGTAGTGAACTGTGTGTGTGTGTGTGTGTGTGTGTGTGTGTGTGTGTGTGTGTGTGTTAGTGTAATCTCTTTCACCCGTGTGTCCATTTGAGTGTTTTCCATTAAAAGCTAAAAGAGAGCGTTTTTTCCCCCATCAGTGTTTTATGCTCAGGGTAAGGGCTCATTGCAGCACTGGGTCTATTGTTCACACAGTAAATTGTGTTCTCTTCTGAGTGCCATCAATTCTTGTTCTGTTCTTTTCGAGTTCTTACATAACTTACTGGAACAAGGCAGACCAATCAAGGCCTTGGTGCAAAAATGTTCAGTGCAATAACCTTTTTTATGACATCATGTTGTCTCCTTGCAATACACAGTCATATTACTGCCAGGGAGGTCTAAAATGTGGCTGTACTTTTCAGATCTATATTATAACTCAAAAAGCCATAATTTGGAAACTGTCAAGTCTGGTAGTATTTCAAATCTAGTGAATGATATGACAATATTGTTTTAGACTAAATGGAAAAAAGTAAGTTTCCTGTTTAATAAAGCCTGACTGAATGAAACGGTTCACATTATTTTGCCTAATCTAAATGAATACAAATATCAGATAAGTGAATTTAAAGAATGACACAAGTAAAATCAGATATTAACTTAAAAGTAGTGATCATTATTTTTTTCTTTTCACTAATTCTCACCTACTAGTTTTGCGAAGAATTTAATGAATAAATACTGTGTAAACATCCACCTTTCAACTCATCTTGACCTAAACCCTTAGCAGACACTAGAAATCTTACTACAGTGACAAAATATACAGTACTGCATGTAAATATCTACAATACATTATTTAACATTTAAAATCTACACTTTAGCAGGTCCTGACGTCTATTGTTCACTCACGTAACTATACCACTTATATAGTGGTTTCATAGTAATTGCTAAATAATTTGTAGTTAATCCTTAGTAGTTAACCCTTAAGTTTAGTTACTAATTAATAATCTGACTCTTATAGTTTAAGTTTGTGTCAGAACTGTATAAATAAGGTTGATGTAATGTGTACAGTTGCAAAATAGACACATGTTCGTATGTGCTTTAATAATATGTACAGTTGCATTATAGCTAAGATTTGCAAAGAATGCTATGTATAACTATAATATGAACATTAATTGTATTTGCAAGAATGGCCCCTTTTAGCATTTCTTCTAGTGGTCAGCCAGCAGGCTGGAAATTGATTGATAGTCTTATAATAAAATAAAATAAAAATAATAATTAAAACAATTAGCAAAACATAAAACAGAAAAAATAAATAAATAAAAACAGTAGGACACTGGTTACTAGGACACTGTTGGCCTGTCTCTGAGTGTAAAATGTTATAACTTGTTGAGCTACTAGAGAGCAATGAGGGCTGTGAAAACAAATCACTCCACTCTAGCAAGATGGCAATGGTGACATGAAACAGACAGTATGGCAATATCTTTCATGATATCAAAGATTCATGTAACTGCCACAAAAAATAAAAATAGCATATAAACACAACTAAAGCACTTTTAGAAGTCTTTATGTCTGAAGAAAACATCCAGTTTTGCAATTCATAGACATTTTAAAATATATTCCATCGAAATTACTGAAGAAATAAATGCATAATTTAACTGAAAGACCTCTAAAACAGACAGGCCGTAATTGCGTTGTATGGCTAATGTGAAAAAAGACTGGTAAAACACAAGCATACAGTGCATACTCACCTCTGAGGAGACAAATGTAGTGTATACACAAAGAAAAAAAAAATGTTTTTGTGATCTTGACCAAACTTTTTTGTGATCTTGACCATTTCAAACAGGTATTATAACTTTATGCTTGACTGAACACAATTTAAAAAAAAAAAAAAGCAGTGTGCACGTTCCTGTTTTTCTTCTAACCTCAAATTTTCTTGTGGCCATGTTACCGTTTCTGATTAAATTTGATAGTATAATGACATCTAAATTGGTATAAGACTGTAAAAACAACAAAAGCCACCAACAAATCAGTTTGAGATGCATTATGTGATTGTCTTCTCATCCATTTATTATTTTGATTAATATTAATAAAGCCTTTCATGTTTTATACACAAATGAGGATATGCACTTACGTAAAATAACTACAGTTTCTTTTCATGTTAGCTGTACACCAGCCTATCCAGACACCACTACCCACTGGTTAAATATGCACAGTTAAAGACGTTCAACAGTGCATTTATTAACATGATAAGGATTAGTGATGTGTGCTGTTCGATGCAGATTTTAAATGCAAAAGTTCACTTCTCAAGGAGTCACATGTGCCACATATTCCCTGCAGGTACACTTGATTTGGTAACATCAGAAAGTTGCCTCTAATACACATTTTTATTTTATTTTAGCTTCTTCTTTTAACATTAATCCAGGAAATAAATAATAAACTGTAACACAGATAATGCATTTAGTATGTAGCTAGCAAGACAAATTACAAGCAGTGATACCTAGACAAGTGAGGATTTAGAGATCAGTGTATTTTCACGGAATTTAAAGGCTTTGAATTCAATTGATTAAATTTATTAAATTTAGGAACTGTGTGTAATTTACACATTGTTCTACTTATGCCAAATGAACGAGCCATGATCATGATGTTTGGTGTCCAAAATTCATCTCTATAGCTTTATACGGCCACTGCAAGTCACCCCAAAATTCTCTAAGATCCAGATCTTCTACTTGGCTTGTGAGATTGAGGGATGTTTTGGTGATGTATTTTTATGGAAAGGTTTTGGACTGTTGGGTTTTTTGATCGAAATGTCATCATTGCAGAGGCTCTTATCCAGAGCGACGTACATCAGCATTTGGCAGTGTGTGTGTCTGTGATTGGCTAGCTTTAGAACCTGTCGTGTCCAGCATCTTAGGAAGCAGAATGTGAAGGTGGGTGCCTTGATGCGCCAGACACCTTTGCTTTGCCCAGTGGGGCTTGACAGTATATGACCTTGTTATCTGAGCATTTTATTTATTTATTCATTCATTTTTTTATTTTTTTATTCATTCATTTGACTTAAGGCGGAGGGGGAGGCCCCAGACATGGGCCCCCGCGACTGCGGTCAAGAGCCCAGGCGGCCCATGGTGACAGTGCGTCCGGCCGCATACATTTACTTACACTCGTTCTCATGCACACACACACACTCGTACACACACACGTACACATCTTTGAGGACCAGACACGGATGCACCTGACAGTGTCAGGTGTGCGGCCCCAGGTTGCCCGCCTCCTAGACCAGGGGCGAGCGGCCACCCCGTTAGAGATCGGCAGCACCCGGTGGACGCAGCCTCCCAGGCCCGCCTGCCAGGTCCTTCCCACTGCTTCCAGGGAGCACATACACACACACACACCCATACACATACATCCATACATAGGTATACCTACATACATTCATATACACCTAGACACGTACAAATACACACACATACATATCCATACACACAGCTTTAGAAGTTAATGTTAGCGATTAAGGCTGGGAAGAGGTAGAGCTGGGTTAGTCCAGGCCACCATGGTTTCCTTTGGCTGGGGCATGTGTCTGCCCTGGAGTGGCCCGGGCTGCACTGGCCACAACCGCACGCGGCCAGTGTTTGCAAACTCGGTCTTGTTGGCCCAAGGGGGCCTGTGAGCAGCCTGGCCTGTAAATGGGTCAGATGTAAAGCCGGGTCACTGAGGCAAGCCTGGCCGCTGCGAACGTCTGAGCACAGCACTCTGGCCATGGTGCAAGGGATGAGAGAAGAGAGGAGAAAGACTTCAGTGGGATTACAACTGAAAAGGAAAAAAGAAAGAAAAGGTGCGAGATAGGAGTGCTGTAGGCAAGAGGTTAAGCACAGACAGGAGCGCAGAGCACTGAGGCAGAAGCAGAGCACTCCAGTCGCAGTCTCCCCTTTGAATGCTCCATTTCTCTTTCCTCTTTCATTTTTTTTGCATTGAAGAAAAAAACATCTTTATCCGAGACCCTAGAAATGAACTAGACAAAAAAATGAGGTAGATCTGCTTCAGCTGTAAATGTACACTGCTCCTGCCTACTCATCTCCCTGAACCCATACTTGAAGAATACATGAAATCCAAGCTAGACCTGAGTATCACACACAGCTAAAGTGGTAGAAGACACTGCAGAAAGAAAGTGAGTGTGACATGTCCGGCACTGGAACGTACTGTAATGTATGTATATGGCCTGTCAAAAGTTTGGGAGCTCTTTTTTCTTCTTTGGAATGTTCAGAGTAATTCTCAGTCCCCCTCCCCCCCCTTTTTTTTTTTAATGAAATAATAAAATACACATTGACTAAAAATTTGGGATGCTCAGCTTTGTGTTCTTCAAAGTACTTTTTTGGCATGAAGAACTGCTTTTGTCTGAATAGCATTTTATTTTCCAGACTATTGTTATTGTTAAAACTCTTTTGTTCCAAAGGAATTTTAAATTCCTGAAAAGTTTGAGTGCTGAGTGCTAACATCACAACAAGGATAAAAGGCACAGGCTTTGGCATTTTGGCATTAGATAGTTTGTTTGTTAGAAAAGATGGCAAGAGCATAGCATGGTCATTTATTTTAAAATGTTGATCATTTTAACGTTTTTTTTAAAGTCATTTTAATTTGTTATTTTTAATTTGACTGCCATTCTCAAGATTCTCCATTAGCGACCAAAAAGTGGAATTAGACGTGCCCCTCTCTCACTTTGCTGAAAACGTCTCTTTCCCCTTAGACCCCTAACTCTCCACAGCAGAAAATCCCCCAGAGCGTGAGAAAGTCTGTAATTACAATACATCACATTACATGTTCAAGGCTTTTTTTTTTTTAAGACAACATTGGGGGAAGGGAGGATGACTGTTGAAGCTGAACCCCAAGGCTAATAATTAGGCAGATGAATCAGAGCCAAGGCCATGATCTCTCTCTGCTGGACTCTGTCTTTGTCCTCCTCTAATGAACTTTTATTGGCGTTGCTAATGGCTTTGATCAGGTTCTAATCAAACAGAGCCGTTGCAGCCTCCACTGCTGGAGCGCAGGGTTTACGGTCTCTTGAGACAGCCATGATTCCCGCGGTCCTCTGATGGTGGGAGAGAAGACTACAACTCTGCAATTGTATGAAGCGCAAAGCAAGACAAAGACAAATTAGGGCAATTGCGTATAAATATTTTGCCATGTACAATGTAGTCAATCCCCGACAGAGCTCAAGGTTTGTATGATGTGGTTTTTGTTAGTTATGTAATCATATCTGACATGTATGCATGTTTTGTATCAACAATGTCAAGACACCCCCTCTCCCTCCCACTTTTGGGCACAGGACATGCAAGTGCAGTCACAATGTTTCTAAAGAGCAAAAGCGGGACACATAGTTGAATAATGCAGCACCTCAGGTGCACTGTATCATTCATAAATAAGTAAACTTGCCATCAAACTTTCTAAAGTATCTGATTAATTAATATTTTCAGCTCAATATATTTTGTTATAACTTTTGAGTCATTTCAACTTATCTGAGGAACTTATCAGAGAGGCTGCCAAGAGTTGAAATTCTGTAGGCGAGCAGCTTTTTCTACGGTTTTGAAATTTCCATAATTCCCACATTCGCTTTTACCACTCCAAATGCACAAGGACGTCTTTGAAAGGTCTTGAAAGATGCACGAGTGACGGTCAAGTGGAACTTTTTGCAATGTCTAGAGACAAGCCGTGCTTTTGTCTGCCTGCGCTGTGAGGAAGAGAAGGGAATCGCCACCTTCTTCTCTGCATAATGTCAGCTGGAGGTGCGCTTATAATTTATGAGACATATCATGATGAAATGTTGATGAAGAATCTTGGAAGAGATTAGGAGTTTCTGTGTAGCTACTGTACTGGGCCAGGACCCAGAGTGTGGGACCAGGCGAGGTAAATGGGTCAGGAAAAGTTGAGCCGTGTCTACGCGTTCACATACAGATGTCGGTGTTTCTGTAAAAGAAATTGCAGGCTGTGTTAATGTATTAATCACCGTTGCTGTCAGTAGGGTTTGAGCATTGTCCTAGATATTCTGGTTGAGTGCATTTGCATTTTACTTACTCACCCTTAGCCAACTCTCAAGAGCTTGCTTTTATATTCCTTCCTACTTGTGTGTGTCAGAGTAAAGTGAGCGGTGAGCTGCGTTAAAACGCTGTAACCCCAGAGTGGGTTAGGCGGGTCAGACCTTTGTGTGTTGCCATAAAAAAAAAAACAGAAGAGAGCATCCGCCCGGGGAACCTTTAATGCACCTTGCGATGTGACCGTATCTGTGCAAATGCTTTCATCTAAGCCCTGAATTTGTAATCCTTTGGAGAGGGCATCCTGCCGTCAACTTTAGGCTTCTCTCCAGGTCGTGCTCTCTGCTTCACTTAAATGGCCCCTCATACAATAATGTTGTTAAAAAAAATACTGTGCTCAAAGCTCGTTGCAGTGTGATCAAGCCACTGGCTCAGTTGTACACATTTATGTTACATTTGAATGTTACTACTGGTTTAATGTGTTAAATGGATGTGTTTTAATAAAGGTTCAATAGGGATCGAGGGTATTTTTGGTCAGGACAGTTTCAAAAGGCTCTTGGACATCATGGTACTCCAAGTCTTTCGATCTTCAGACTTGTGAGTCTATAGACTGACAGTGTTAAGCTCTAAACAAACGCCTTTAATGGCCAGAGCGATATCGCTGGAGACACTTTAGGCCAGCAGTATGTCATAATCGCGACAGAAACCAACAGCCACATATGTTGAGTGGAGGTTTCACCCTTAAATTGGTCTGTGCAGAAGAAGCTCGACAACCAAAATGAAACGATAGACAGAACTTAGTGAGGATAGTTTTAGCTTGGTGCAAACAAAAAGGTTTGATTTGCTGAAAAGATACAGAGGCTTTTAAAAACAGGGACAAAGGGACAAAAAGGGATCTTTGGAATGATGCAATAGAAAAAGCATTTGTGGTTCTTTTGTTTGAATGAAATTTGTTTTATGCATAAGATGTTTGGATTTGAGGAAACTTCTTAAAATTTAAAGAACCTCATAATTTAAAGGTTCTGTAAATTCTATATTCTATAAAGGTTTGTCCTAGAACTGCATGTATAGGCCAGGAACGTTACAGCAGTCTTTACGTTAAAACTTCCAAATTTTTTTAGATATTGTAGAATATCCTGAATTTCTTTGTTATTTTTCATGTATTTTATAGTGTTTAAAAAATTTGCAAATGCCTTTAAAAAAAAATAAGAAAACTAGGGCTTAAAGACTATAGCTGAACCAACTTGTAGCTAAACCAAACTAATCACACCAAACTCACACAAAACCACTTTTTCTATTTACTGGGAGAAACCAATAGCAAAAGAACATAGAGGTACAATAGATTTTGAATGTAATCCATTCTGATTTGAAATGTTGACCAGCATGCACCAGTAGATTCTGAAACAGAAATAAAATGTTTGATATTCTCCCAGCGACACAAAACTGCATTAGGAAACATGAAATTAGAGACTTTGGCCATCATATTTTTCCATTTTTATGTGTTAACTGTCCACTCCAGCTGTCACAAAATCTATTTCTGGAATCTTGACTGCATTAGGGGCAGATCTTGTGTAATGTAACCCTTGCTTTACAGAAGGGTTATATAAGCGAGGGATTGCTTAAATGCACTCTTCCATCATGACTTTTCCCAAAATGCCTATTTTGCTGTGAGCCATTAATGGCTAAAACGTATTAGTATTGAGAATTCCAAAGACCTTTGCATTTAAAAACAAGTTTTATCTGAATGTGTAGCCCCTACTGCTGATTTTTTGTGCATGCATTGAACGTAAACTGAGATGCAGTGTGATTTTTCAATGGAGGTTCCTCCTTGCCTCCTTGATACTCCTTAATTTAGTCCAGGTTCCTAGAGTTGTAAATGCACCTTGGTGCATTGATGCCGAGATACAGAAGTCATCTCGGTTGGTTTTGGGTTCCCAGTAGACAGTTTTGTCTGGTTGCACTCTAATCTGTTGCTCAGAGAATAATTACTCTCTGTGTGGAGAGGTGGGAGTTGGGTTATTTATCTGCCACCAAATGAGTTCGGTGTTCTGTCAGTTATCTGGAATGAAACCTCTGGTGGATCGTCGCCTGAGGTTGTTTCATCTTGCATTTTGAAATTACACTTGCAGATTAACATGGCTTCTACAAAACACAGGATTTGGTACAATGATTGCTTATTTATTTATTTAGCACACACAATGCTACTGCGTCTTGTTAGGGATGACATGTAATTAAAAGTAGTGGGACACTTTAAGCTTTATTAGGCATTTAAGTGCTGATTGTTATTGCTTTGGATGAATACACAGGATTTCCCTCATGGTGCTGTGCTGGCTCACTGGTCTAAGTTTATTCAGTAATTATGAGCTTTAGTCCTCCCTCTCCAGCCAGAGGCCGGCTCTGCTGCTTTCTAGTCTCTGAATGTCATGCCAGCACGGTCTGCTTGTAGGTCTCTTTCTCAATCTCTCCCTCTCCCTCTCCAAGTGCTGATGGAGGCCTGTTTTTCCCCTCGTGATGGTTCGTGTGAGGTGACCTTGCCCCTCTGTAGCCGACTGTGCCTCGTTCAGACAGCTCCACTCAGGCTTGCAAGATCAGCTGCCATACAAGCCCAGCCGAAGCAGCTCGCGGCGCACACTGACTCATGTTGCTAGATTTCATTCGTGAGTGAGTGTTGGACCCCAGGAAAGGCCCATTCATACACACAAAAACACACACAGTTCACTGTACTGTCGAACAAAAACCTCTGATCTCTGATACTTTAGCCCACTTTGTAAGTGTAACACCTATTATGTGTAACGTCTATAAATAAAATTTATGTACAGGAAAATGCTTCAAAGGAGCTTTTCAGAAATTCTACAGATCCATTTATATATGATAGCGATAATATGCACCCATGTACCTCCATGCTGTTTATACATCCGCCTGTATTTGTGCTTACCTGCCTGCAAGCTTATTGTTTCTGTCGACCGAAAGTTATACCTAAACCCCCTCACACCATCCGACCTTGCCAAACTCACTGTGTCCTGTGCTGCAGTCGAGATGGCCTAAGCTTGAATATTCTGCTTCCTAGCATGCTCCTCCCCATCACCCCCTAACGTACCTTTCCCCTTCCAGCAATCATACAGTCACAGGCCACTGTGCCTCATCATTATCTGCTGCTACTAGAGTGAGATTGCAGACAAGTTTTGGGTAAAAGACTGCACTGCACTAATCATGGCAGTCAGCTCCCTCATGGGCCCTGCAGCTGCACAGGGCCACGAGGTCGAGGCCAGATGCACACAAAATAAAACAGGAGGGAGCGAATGAGGGAGGAAGGAAGATAAAGGGGCTTGAGCTCAAACTGGGGATTCTAGAAATAAAAATGCCTGGCAGCTATAGCCCTAACGCTAAATCTCGTTTCTGCTGTTAAATGCTCAGTGACCTGTAATGTTTGTTTAAGTCCATAATTAAGCGTAAAGAATTTAACATGACTTTGTACCTTTTTTGTCTCCTCTCAGAATCTGTCAACCCATATTAATGTTTTTCTCTTAGTTTGTGCATGTGTGAGTGTGTGTATCAGGGGGAAACATTGCTCTGTAATAAACTTGTGAATCAGAGCAGGATAATTCGCTGCAGAGGAGTTTGCAATCGCGACAGATGTTTTTTTGAATTGTTTTCTTTTTTTGTGTGTTCTGGTTGGCGCAGTTTGTTGTTACTGTTGTTGTTCCTGAAAACCAAGATAAACGCCATCTGTGAGAGCACACCGCTTTCTATCGCCTTAGCGCCACTATTTTGGTCTTTCGCAAACGCGCCATTGTTTACACCACAAAACATTCCTTTCTGAAGGAGCAAACTTCTGTCAGGCCCAGAATATGTTGTGGGCTCCGCATATTTGTTTACATGTGTATGGTCGCGGTGGGCTTTGTTTTCTAATACTGCGAATGCTGAAGAGCCTCTGTTCTCCTTATAAAGAAATGCATCCTTCGCTTCTTACCGAGTCTAAAAAGTTTGGCCTTCCACAAATCTAAAAGTTCCTTGCGCTGTGCCTTTACACGCATGATGTTTGATTTCCGGCATCGCAAGATCAAAATTGCCACTGCGCTTGCTTGCATGCGCCTGTGTGTGTGTGTGTGTGTGTGTGTGTGTGTGTGTGTGTGTCTGTGTGTGTCTGTGTGTATCTGTGTATGTGTGAGTGTGTGCGCATGTGTGTGTTCTCGTCTGCCTTTCAAGCGCCCCATGTATCTCAGTGTGAAAAAACAAAGAACGGTGCGAGTATGAATCCGAACCTCGCTGCCACTCAAACCGTCTGCCATCGCCAAACAGCGGCCTGGGTCTTCCACCGCAAATACATTACACATCAATTATTTATGGAACACAGCGGAGAAGGCTTTAATCTTCCTCTTTTATCCAATTAAACTGCCTAACCACCATAAGCCTCCTCCAGCTCGCGAGCTTCGCGCGCAGACTCTTTCTTCTTTTCCCTCACCCAACCCCCCCCCCCCCCCCCAACATTTTTTTTTTCCTTTCTACCCCTTTTTTTATTTTGACTTTGGATATGAGAGTGAGTGGAGGCTTCTGAGGGACGGCGGAGAAAGAGAAGAAGAAGAAGAAGAGAGGCTGTATAAAGTGTAAATGAACTCCTCCTCTCCCACTCCTTCTGCTTACAAAGGAGCTATTTGAAGTTTTAATATGAAGACTTGCCTTCCATTCCCACAGCACGGGACACGAGGGGGGAAAAGCTCTTTCATGAGCTGTTGATGCCCAGCGCTGAGAGGGGGGGTGGGGGTGTGCTGGAGAAGCCTCTGCTGGGCCGATAGAGCTGTACTTGTGCTAAGTTACATTATTCACAAACCTGGTTCCAGCCTTTGTCACAGACTTATTTATGTCATCAACTGGAATTATTAATGCGGGACAAATTTTCATTTCATCTAAGAATACCAAATGCATGTGAAAGAGGTACAGATAAATTCACAAACTGAATGAGCTTTAGAATTACATACGAATGCAACACATTATAATAAGTATTTGCCAGTATTTTGCAGTTTGTAGTTACTATTAGTTATGAGGTGCTATGAAGTGAAATAATATAGCATCTATAAATTTGTTGAAATATGTAATTCTTATACATAATTATGTGCATCAGTACAGCAACTGTTTGAACACATCCAGTCATTTTCCAAGACATGTTCTACAAGAAACTAATTCAAATGCTGCATTAATTCACACATACAAAACATACATGTTAATATGTTTGATAACTTACATAACTTTTTTCCCCTCCGTATGTTAAACTCAGCCAATAAATAATTATATTTTTGGCATTTTTTTACTTCAATCAAGTAAATGGGCAGGGACACCAAACTTGTGCATATGACTGCATATACATTACTTTGCAAAGATCTTATGCATCTGAAAAAATGAGAGAAAATATTTATCATTGTTATATTTATTTATATTTACATTTATTTAAAAATATCACATGATTAAAATACCTTAGCAACCACTTAGAACATCATAGCAACACCATAGCAACCACCTAGCAACACAACCAGTTACCATAGCAACCTCACACTTCACATTTTCTTGCGGAAATGCATCCTAGTTTGTCATGTCGTTTTTATTGTCATGTTGTGTTTTTACTGATAAAAAACATACTTGTTGCTGAGACAAACAGTTTTCTTTGCTTGGTGCTGTGCCCAGCACTGTATATAGCACGACTGAAAGGCACCTGCTTTATATAATAAGCTTTATATTGGGCACCAGTTAACCAGAATAACTTGATTATAAAATAAAGTTGTATTTATCTCTCTTTTAGTTATGCCATTATTTAAATGCTAGTATTTAATTCTTACTTGTATTTAAGGGGTCATTAAGGTTTGAACTGAGTGCAGCAGTCAGACAATGACGGACTGAATGAGTGACTGCAGTTAGCTAAGTTTTCAGATCAAGATGAGTCAGTTATTCTGCACTTGCTATGACCACGGTTTTTGGGACAGCTTTAGGAATGTGACTTTCTCATCTGATCAGATTTTACATAAGAGCATATTTGTGTGCGTGTGCATGTGTTTGTTTCATTTCTTATGTAACGTATGTGGAGTGTGGCTTTGCCTGCACTCCATTTCCTCCATTGGGGCTGAGTCACAGAGAGAAATGTCAGTTGCAGTCCTGGGGCAAAGACCTGCTACACACACGCACACACACACATGCACACACACACAGAACTGCTGAATAACCCACGTCACACTTGGATTGATCACCTTCAGTTTCACTCCTGTTAAAGCCATATTTTCCATCTTTCCATAACACCCTGAACGGGCAACACGAGTACAACGGGCAGTTTGTGTGTGTATGCAGCTTGGTAGTCCTATATTAGAGAGATGCAATATACAGTGGAGGAAATAATCATTTGACCCCTCGCTGATTTTGTAAGTTTGTCCAATGACAAAGAAAAGGAAAGTCTCAGAACAGTATCATTTTAATGGTAGGTTTATTTTAACAGTGACAGATAGCACATCAAAAGGAAAATTG
>JBBJLS010000109.1:10947573-10962262 GCA_037577275.1 Bryconaethiops microstoma
AACAACACGCTTTATTTCCTTTATTGAAGATGCTTATCATAATAAAACTTTTTTTTTTCTTGTCATTTTTCCAAAAAAGCATATATCTTAAAAAAAGAAAATTCTTGCTCCTTATACCACCGCTGGCTGGCCTTCCAAAAGGTTGTTTTGTTTTTTTAAAGCTTTTTTCAGTTTGTGCATATTTAGGTGGCTAATTAGAGATATGTTGTCAATCCTATGCCTTTCATGAATCTTTATATCCTTAAAGCTGTGTAATTACTCTCCCAGTGAGATCCTTGAATGCATGACATTTTTTCATTGTTCTTTTCAGTTATTTCTCATCCCTCTTTATGAAAACACAGTATCTTGTAGTTTTCACCTTCAATTATGAGGTCACAAACAGATACGTAACATTAGTTACTTGGCAACTATGAACATCAACGCAGTATAATTGCAATAAGCACATGATTACATGCCGAACAGCATGAGTGATTACAGAGTCGCATCTGTTTGACTTTTGTATATGTTGTGTCATGTAGCCACTTACCCTCTTATTCCAGCTCTGATTTCTTGTGTAGTTATTTCTGTCCTGGTGCTTGTAGCTACCATCATTATCTGACCCTTGGTCAACATTCTCAGATACCTGTGTGCCTTTTAAGCAAATGCAGCGCCAAATAATACTGTATCAGTGACTCAGGCTATGTCTTAAATCAGTTCCATCCAGCTGCACTCAAACTGATTGTAGTTGTCTTCTCTGGAAGTTTTCCAACTCTGATCCACGCGCTAAAGAGGACCGGGATAATTTAAGAACTTTACTTATGCATTTCATCAGCATAAATGTTCTTCTGGCACAAGATCAAAAGGATGGGGAGAAATCTGAATTTCTTAATGAAAGTAAATTCTTCTTCTCTTCTTCCCATCCTCAGGGTCATACGCCTCTGTGCGATTAGGGAAGGAACGTGAGACTCGGGTCTCTGAAGAGACGTGGCAGCCTCCAGTGAGCTGGGGGAAAGTATGAAATGAGGCCGGCAAGTCAGTCTAGGAATCTAAGAGGAGAGCATGAGAACCATATTATTTATTGATGTATTTATCTGCCTGTTGTTCACAGTTCATCATAACTGCAGATGCTCGGTGAAGGCAGCAGCAGGATCACAGCATGGCCGTCCATATGCTCTGTTTCTCGGTAATCTCTTTAGCTGTACTGTACCAGGGAGGGATCACCTGCTACATGCAGAACTCATTGGTTGTCTTTATATTGATAAAGAATCATGCATCTTCACTAAATTATGGTCTTTTAAAAAAATCATAATTCCTGCTTGTTTACAAAGCATTTAAGATTCCTCACAGGAAAAAGGATCACCTGTGAAATGTTTAGAATTTTCAGATCACTTCTCGTCATTAAAAACACACACAGAAGGACTGCTATGCATTGTTTGACTTCATTTAGTTAAACAAAGCAATCCAGTATTGCAATCCAGTAATATTTCTGTCATCAACCTGATACAATCTGTTCATGTAAGAACTTTTGCATATTTTTAGAACAGCTCTTATTTTATTTGCCTGCCAAAGCTGCTGAGCGCGGGCTTTTTTTTTTTCCTGCCACTAGATACCATTCATTCCTTTTAGTAACGGACAGGAAAGCCGCAACCTCTCTGTGATCTCTGCCCATCTGCTTCCTAGTCTCTTGTGTCCTCTTATCACTCATGTCCTCCGACCTCAGCCACACTACTGATCCACAAAGCACAGCGCCAATAATCAGCCATTGTGCCCTGGTTTTCCCTCACTCCTCTTTACAAAGGACTTATCATTGCTTGTTTAAATGCAGCACAATGGAGATAAACTTCTCTGCAGCTCAATTAATCCTTCATTTTGCATGAAGTGGGCTGTAATCTTGTTAATGTGACATTAGTCTGGGGACACTATTGTTTTTTTTTTTTTTCACTGATGTTCTCTGAAGCAATAGCCAGGGGGTGCCTCAGGGCTCCACGCTAAGTTACCTCAATTTTCTAATAGATAATGAGATAGAGGCCTGCTAGTACACACTATTGGCAGTATAATAGATTTGAAGCAAGTTGGCCATTCATGAGAATCATGCTAATTTAATGAACTGCTCGTGTTAGGATTCGGTTTAGAGGGTGCTCTACAGAAGCTGTACAAGTATGCTTAATTGACTTGCCATTGCAGCATTGCTGCAGCCTTTTTCTCTCATCCTGGAAAGATGAGCATTTCCACTAGCTTCTGAA
The DNA here is from genome assembly GCA_037577275.1 of Bryconaethiops microstoma. Taxonomy (NCBI): domain Eukaryota; kingdom Metazoa; phylum Chordata; class Actinopteri; order Characiformes; family Alestidae; genus Bryconaethiops; species Bryconaethiops microstoma. Next base: position 10,949,796 of record JBBJLS010000109.1, read on the forward strand.
AGAAAGTCTGACCCCTTGGAGTGGATACATCTCTGAGCCTCACATTCACTCGACTAATCCCTGGACAGGGAGGTTCCATACTGAGAAGAGAGTTACAGTTTTCCAAGAAGGATGTCAAAGGACTAGTTTCAGGATTTGATTTTAATTCCTTCTTGTAAATGTTTAAAAATCATTATAATAAACTCTTTTTAAAGAGTCAAAAAATCTGCGTTTAAAAAAAAAAAAAAAAAAAAAAAGATCATGTGGGAATTTGACATCTGCAAAACACACACTTTGTATCAATTGTTCCGCCCCAAAATTCCCAGAGCCACTCAGCCCTCTTTATGCTTCTGTAATCCCTTGTTGGTTCGGCCCGTGGGTTGGTGAGCGGAATCACAGAGGGGTTTGGAGAGGGAGAGAAAGCAGAGTGCCCAGGGGCTCTCTGTGGTGCACTGTGATTAGGAGGAGCATTCGCAGCCCAAGTACAGAGTGTAACCAGAGCAGGCATTAAACACTTAGAAGCCCTACTTTAGGGAGATCTAAAGTGTCACTCCAGAGACAGCAGAGAGGGACTGTACACACAGTAGAGCTGTCAATTTTTGAGCAAGGGCTACAGAATATATTTGTAGACTGCGTGATTGTATATTCACTACAGAAGAAATGGTTATATAATAAGTGTTATCAAAGTCGTTGTGGGTGATGCAAAATTTGTTCCCTAATAAAGAGCCTTTGTATAATTTTAAGTTTAAGCCTGCATTACCTTCTGTAGCAGAGGACATTTGCCGACATTAGCAGGTTGGGACAACGTATTAGTTTACCACTGGACCAAATTACAGCCACTTCATTCCACAATTTTAATCCTGTTTAACTCGTTAGCTAGTCATCCAATAAAGTGAAGAATTATAAATGGTCATATTGTGCATTAATTTCTGTTGTGTGGAAAGTTGAGCGCAGCTGAGGCTGAGTTTGTGTGTCCTTTCTCTGTGTCTGTCTCTCTTCGAGTGGGCTGGGAGGATAGAGCGCATTAGCAAATATCAAGAGCTCTGGGGAGAGAGAGTTGTAGAAGGCGTGCGTCAGAGACCGCTGCTCTGCTCGTGGCTGAATTTGCCAGCAAAAAATCAGCTTTGACATGTGTTTACTCCTCTACATAAATATTTAGGAACACAAAAATTCTCCCTGGCCGGGAGTAACGCAAAAGCCATTTTGTTCGGCTCCGTGGTCAAGTCCCCCACGGGCCAGCACTCGTGTCACAAAGCGTTATCTATATTTATCAGTGCTCCTGCCTCCGTATCTTGCCCTTCCTCTGCTTGCACAGACCGATCCTGTCTTTCGGACACTGCAGTTAACAGGAGCTGCTAACAGGACGCCAAATTTTCGGCTGATGGCGAAACTCATTTACTTTCTTTTAAAATCAGTTTGTTTAAAGCAATGTACCTGCGGAGACATGAGTCATCTGGCTGCTTGGTTGCAGGGCGCATGCAGTAGAGCAGCCCGAGGCGTGGAGAAAGTGCCCCTGGGAAATGAATGTGTAGGAAATCAGAATAAGAGCAGGGGCGCTGCCACATTTAAGAAGTTAATGTTCCGAGCGTTTCCGCTTGACCTTGTTTACGAGCACTCAACTGGAGTTGTAATTTTCTAATTAAAACAATCAGATTGAGCTAACCCAATGACAAGGGTCTTAATCCACAATCAGTGGCGGAAATGTTCTCCCCACTGTTCGCGGCTGGGTAGTACAGGTCGTTCTGTTTTCTGTTCTCAGCGTGCTGATGACTGGCCCCACAGTATGGACATTTTTTTACGCCTTTCATCTGTGACACAGCCTCTTGCCTCTTTTTTGAAAGCAGCTGGACATCAAGGTCCCATGGCCCTGGGCTTAATTATGTGAGAAAGGTGGCATGTTTTTGGCACCCTTGCATATCTCTCTCCTGCCTGCGTCCCTCCAGCCCTGCCAGGTAGCTGACATTAACGCTATCAGAGCACTTAACTGCCCTGAGCATTTCATTAATTGGAGATCATAATTTGTGGTAACCGGGCATGTTTAACGCTGGCCTGCCTCCTCCGGGGGTTTTTTTTCCTCTCCACTGTGTGATTACTCAGACGGAGACAACCTGCTGACAGAGACCGGCTGAGATAAGCATTCAGGTCCCTCCACCTGATTTACCGCTGTGGATAATGAGAAGAGAAATGTGGCCTCCACTGTGAGATTGTATGTTACTGAGAGCAATAATTTGAGAGCAGTTTTTCTCTTATTTCAGAAGATTTGACCAATTCACATCAGAGACCACTACTTCCATTGTTTGGCTAAGAAACATGCAGGTCACTGAGGTCGAATAGATTACATAGGTAATGTGCTAACGTACAGACTTAATTGTATGTTTTATCTCAAGTTTTTGTACAATTGGATCCTTTTTTGACGTGGTGACCTCTCTTTAACGATCTAATTAGCAGAACAAAGCTGTATAATAATGTATGACTTGCCAATCACTTGTAAAATTCTGCAGTTGGTTTTAAAGGCCCATATCTTACATTTTCTTGCATTTTTCTCTCTAAATTACCACAAAACGGTCATGATCAATTTTTACATGACCATTTTTCACCCTTTTCTTTTAGAATTTACCAGTTTTTTCCAGTTATAATAAAAATATTCAAATGATGTGTCATTAGTAACCCTCAGTCATCATTATTTGATTAATTTCATGGTAAAGCAGATTGGTTTTTTATGTTAAGTGTTTAATGCTAGGTCAAATATTTGACCAGTGAAATATTGTGCTGTATACTGAATTGGCCTATTTCCCCCCACATCAGAATTCATATATATCCCAGCTGGGTGTTCTGATGAATCAAGGTCTTGATGTAATCCAACAACATTCTAATTTTTATTCATTAAAAGTGTTGGTGAATCGGTGCATGAATGAGTGTGACTAAACTGCTGTATCCGGAATAAGGAGATGAATTTAAATGTGCCGGTTTTGCGAGATCATAAAAGTATGTTTTGAAAGCAGCCTGGTTTATCTGGCTTAGTTTGTAGGACTGTATAGACGAGGGGCGTGAACATACCATTTGAAACAATAGTTACAGACTTTAAGCCTTTTTAATCCCAAAGAAGTGATGATGATGGCCCTTTAGTATCTTGAAAGGCATCTGGGGCAGCTGGTGGTCTAATGGTTAGGGAGTTGCCCCTGCAATCAGAAGGTTGTGGGTTCTGTTAGTGTCATCACTGATGTACCCTTTCCCACACAATTCTCCCTTGGCACCCCTCATTGGTGGAAGCCCCCTGCTTCACTTGGTGAATGGGTTAAATTCAGAGAAAGAATTTCACATTGTTCACACTGTGTGCTGTGGGGTGTTCACGTGTGACTGTAAGGAGCCACTTTACTTTTCAATGGCGGTAAAATAACAATACTGATGTGTTGCCCGTATCATGCAGCCCTAATCCCAGCTCAGTTATTAACACATTTAAAACCCTGGCAGTCCCCAGCATTGCCACCAGAATTGTGTCACATTCTAGTGTGACTGTTTTACATTTCAGAAACCCTTTTACAGTTATTATATGAAAACTAAACTAGCAGCAAAGACAACGAAACATCAACATATTTCAACATTGTTACTTAGCTGTAACATACATTGTAACATTGTTACTTTAGTGAGATAGTATTGAAACATTAATATTATAACTTTCTCGTAATCTTTAAATTGATTAGTTTGTAAATCACTATATTGAATTACAACGTAAACAGTAAATACATTTCTGTCAGCTTTAATTTTCATCCTAGAATCTAATTATACTACTTCTCCTCACTCTTTATTGACTTTTCTGGTTTTTTATGCATCATGTTGATTGGCCAGTGAGAAACTTTGTCATATGTTGCCTGATCTTCAACAGTAGCAGGCAGTCCTTCCATGGCACAGTGGTTTCATGCCAAATTTTTACTATCCATGAGAAAATGAGTAGGTCAGCAGACCGCAGTGTCTGTAAAAGAAAAAGCTGTTTATTGAGTGCACTGTTGAGAGACGATGCAAAGATGGACCGCCACCACCTGTTATACATGGTCAAGAAATGAGATCTTGAAGCCTGTAGGTTGTGAAGGTCAACACTGCCCTTGTGCTCATTGTATTTGTTGGTGTAACTTTGTCAAATGCTAGTCAGTCTTTGTTCCACCTCTTGACGGAGGTAAGTGTATTTGTCCTCGTTTGTTGCCACTGTGACAATGTTATTGTCCATCCAACAGGCCAGCGACTTCAATCCTGGGGTTAGAACCTCAGAGGTTCTCTGCAGTAACTTCATGTTTTTTGTTAGTTGAATGACACATCAAACAGACCATTTTGCCTCATCATTCCGTCTTTTCTGTCATTTCATCAAAGAGTGCAAGTGAAGACACTGTCATAAAAGAACTTACTAAATCAAGGTACCTGAGCTTTGTAAGACAGAATGACCCAGTGTTTGGGGATAGAGTGTAGAATCCACAATATAGATTCATGTGATGCATGTAACCACTGGATGAGGTGGGACTCCATACCTTGTAATTAAAACAGATTAGTTTACCTTTTTATTACTTACACCCATGTCAGCCATAATATGGGCTCATGCCCTCATTCACTGATAACATTGTTCCTGTCATAATCTGTCTTAATATGTTCAGCAAATGCATTTAGCAGCCTGGCTCTTAGAAGCCCATCTCCTCTTATCTGACTAAATGAACGTTTATTTTTTTTTTATTGTCACCAATAAATGGGTTAAACAGGTTGTTTAACCCATTTTTCTACCATGGCTTTAAGACTGATTATATAAAGCCCATTCTTACTGGCTGCCTTGTATTATGCCTCTGCTGTAATTTCACTGCTATAGATCGTATAGGAGGATGTATGTAGATATTAGTTTTTATGACATCACAAAAGATAAATTCGAAATGGACTATTTTTGCAAGTTAAGTTTATCTACTAGAAATGTATTAACGGTGAGTCAGCGGTACCATTTAAATCTTGAACTGTGTGTACAAGCTGCGTTTTAAAAAAGCTAGGTGATATATGCCCTTTAATATGTAGTGGTCCTGTGACTCCCATTGACTGTTGCAACTTTAGAAGGAGAAATGGTGCAGAGCGGATTCTTTATTGGTGTTGAGGGGAGAGCTCATTCACACAGTTTTCGCACTGGTGCACTCTCTTTGATGCTGCCAGTGACTTCACATGGCGCTATTTGTCATGGTGTTAATTTTCTGGAGCGTCTCTTGGAGATGGTGGCTCAGGGAACTGTTGATATAAATTCTGGTGACAAGGCAATATCTTGGCCTCCTGTTTACAGAGGAGCTATGAATAGTGCTTGAAAGTTTTTCCCTCAGAACGGTTGGTCTTAAAGAACTTAGAAAGAGCGGTTTTGTGGGATGTTGATGTAATGCCTGGAAATCGATCTCATATTACTGATGCCACAGTGGGGACAAGCATTAAGATGTGCTGCAGTTTGTGAATTCGTTGTAGCCATGCGTCCGGCTAAATCATGGCACACCTCATGAAACCATGTAGTTCAGGCTCCAAGCCGTCCAGGGACGTTATCCCCAAATAGCATAGCAGTGAAGCCCTCAGCAGTGGGCACTGTGCCATCTGCAGTCAGAGCTGGTGGCAGTGGATGTCCTCCGCAGCGCAGCGCCCTCGGCCTTCCAGACAGAATGTCAGTCACAGGCCCCACCCACAGCTAGGCCGTCAGACACGGCCGTCATTGCTCTGCAGGAAGGTGATGGCATAGCACTGTCGGCACTTTGCCGAACAGCTCACAATAATAGATTAATCAGCTACTGAGCAAAGTGAATTGAACATACCACTCCTCTTCAGTCTAGTGTGTTTTGCTTATAGATTACTGATGATGTATACATAACCATTGCTCCAAATACTGTAAATAGTTAAGAAAAAGGAACAAAATGACCTGATTTTCAGGGCTATAAAAATTCACTTATGTGGTGACTCAGCAGCATCATTTTTAAATGTTTTTAATCACTTTAGTTCATGATAATGTCATTCAGCAAAGTATATGGCATAACGATTTCTAGGGCATTTTAAAAATATCTACAAAAACAAGTTGATGGACTGTTTTTTTTTTTTTTTTCCCTCCCTCCAGTGTTCTGCTGTTAAAGATGGGTTTCTTCAATCATGTTTTAATGTTCCGGGTATTTTTTAAAAATATATTTTTGAATCACACCGAAACAATGAACTAGAATCAAATCAAATAGTGATGGAATATGATTGGATGCATTGAATTATTTCCTAAAGAATCATAATTAAATTGAATGTTCCCATCATTCGCAGACCTACATGAACGGAAAAGGCAAATTGTTACACTTTTGTTGGAGCACAAGTTATCAGTGGCAACCATACACATTTGAAACAGCGCACAAGTTCCTTGATAGCAGCTGTTTGTGTCATGGTACAGGTTTTAAAAAATGTTACATTTTAGAATAAGAGGGGGGGAATTTTTTTTGTTCACCTGCTTTGCCGTTCTTTCTATGCCTTCTGATTGGATTGGATGTTGCTTCCCCACCTAGCCTTCAGCCTTGCCCGGTAGACATGCAGGCAGTCAGCGCTGAGGCTGGTAGACACTGGCACTCCAGTCTGGAGCTGCTCCTCCATATGGCCCCTTTTCTGGCGGTACGCACACACTGCTGCTTCGCTAAACAGACAGGTGAGCCCACCCTCTGCGTTTTGCTGGATGTCAGAAACACAGCAGCAGCAGTACCTACATTCCAGGCTTTCCGCCCTCTCCTGTTATAAAATATTTATATTTGTCTGCATTAGCTTGCGGAGCTTCTAATTGAGTTCTGTATATTCAGACATGATTACCTCGCTGGCATTCCTCAAAGGAGAGACCCAATTAGACAGGGCTTGTGCGAATCGAGTTGCAACTCTCATCAGCCGCTTGTAGGAAATGTGGGGCGTGCACATGTGTAGTGCTTGTAGTGCTGGTTTTATTGTTTTGGTGGTAGTTTGTCTGGACTCTCTCTGACTGGTGCCAGACATCTGCTTGTATGATTATTTTTGTTCTTTTGGGCTTTTTTTTTCTTTTGTTAATCTGTTCATGTTTTCATTAAGATGTGGATACACAGTCAAATATAATCTTCAGATCTAGGTTTGAAGACCCCCAGTGCAATTGTATGTTTTGTAGATTTTCCAAGTAAAAGTAAGTTAAAACATCCTTTACAGAGGACAATCTTAAAAATCTTTTTTTCCCCTAATTTTAAAGCATTTTATTAACTTTTTTGGTTGCTTACTTTAACATTAAAGTACATACATATCAGCCATAACTGTTGCACAGTCCACATTTCATATTTCAACGGAATCTGGATCGCTCCGAGAGCGGGTTTATCACTCACACGAGTGGGATAACGCTCCCTGAACGACAATAATGAATGAATCCACTGGTCAAATACAGCTGAATGACCTTGTCTTATTGTCTTATTGTCTTGTTTTATTTGAAAGTGATTAATTCTCATCACAAGACATTTTACTTTTTTTTTTAAAAGACGATTCAAACACTTCAGTTGACTCACAGCTGTCGATTTGGCAATGCTGACTCAAGTGACTCACACACCCGGATCAGTTTAGTGAGTGACTCAGTGGGAGCCGAATCCTAAAAAGGATCCGAGTATTACAGCTCTGGTATTGAACTCAAGCGAAGCGAACAGGCACATAAAAAAAACACAAACACAAACTTCGATATCAACATTAGAGCCGCATGAAACCAGGCAAAGAGTCGCGGGTTGGCCACCAGGGCTGTAGAGGATATAATCTTATTTTCATACTTAATTAAATATAATTTGACCAAGAGTGCCCAGTCATTTGTATACAACTGTACACAAAAACATGAAAGGTCGTTGATGTGCATGGAAAGCAGAAGGTTTTAATTAACTTTAGGCCTCTGATTTCTAAGCACTTCTCTCTCTCACGCCACAGAAAAACATGAGACCCTGAGCTGACCTGCTGGAGTGTCGCCCCTAGTCAGAGCTTCTAAGAGAGCTAGTGCCCGAGTGCGTGTCACTTTCGCTCTGGAATAAGAGAAAAATGCAGAGTTCTGTGTCCACAGGGTCACATTCTGCTGCTGTGCTGATTTCCAGGCAGGAGAAAGAGAGGAGATTAATTAGTCCTCTTTAATTTGATTTAGTGCAGTGCAGTGTGCGCGTAAAAATTATTTGTACCCATAGTTTGTGATAGTATTTTTAAATGTGACACCCCTGTCTCATTTTTGTCTGTTCCGCCTTATCAGATAAAATAGCTTAATGTGACATTGTACATCAATACAATTTCTCCTCATGTTTGAGATATTACCACCACTAACCATCTGTTTACAACCACGTACGTGATTTAGAAGGAATGCCTCTGCTTGTATCTATGAGCTACTTGTGAAAAAAATGCTTTTGTTATCACTGACAGTAACTGTAACTTCTAGAGGTTAAGGGTTAACAGGCAAGACATCAAAATAAAAGAACAGAGACCAGAGCTCCTGGCACTGTGCCAGTCCAATCCACTCTAGCCCCCAGGAGCCCCCATCTCTAGCCCAAACTTGCTCTTTTTCTCTATTCCAGTGGCCCCAGAGTTGCACTCAGCAAGCTTCCCAGAGTGCCTTCCAGGCCCGCTGGGGTGAGCTGAAGGCCCGGGCTCATCCTGGCTCTGAGATTTCTCTCGTTCCCCACTGCTGATACCACCAGCACACTCCCACAGCTCCAGCCTGTCTCCTACCCATAATGCCTTCTCTCAAGGTCACTCTGTGATTGATCCCTAGAGTGGACTTTAGCCCGCTTATTCTCTGAACCCCGCTTCCCTCTCTCTTTTTCTCTTTTTCCAGCTTCTTCTCTTTCTTTTTAATTTCTTTTCTCTGTCTGGGATTTTACACACACGCATGTACGCACGCACGCGCACACACACACGCACACACACACACGCACACACACAGGCAGTCTTGTTTGAAAGAAAACCTCTTTCATCCCATCCCTCTCACTACTTTTATTCCTCTGTTCGTGTCCACTTTTCAAGCAACCTCAGCAGGCCAGGGTTTCGGCCTTGGGCAGAAGGACGCCTCCCTCTTCCGTTTGGCTGCAGTCGAAGGAGCTGAGGGAGGAGACGGAAAGCTATAACAGCTTCTTTAACAGAAAACAGCAGGTGTGGGCAAAGTTCATCAGCAAGAGATTAACCTTTACACAGCAGCCCCAAGACCTCTGACCCTTTTGCCGCTGTTAAGATGCGCCAAGATGCTTCTGCCTCTGTTTGCTGTTTTTAAACTTAATACTGATAATACCGGCAGATAAATGCACCTAACCCAAACATATTAGACTGTATTAGAATGGCAGATAGCGTTCGTGCAGTATTCTTATTGAAGTAAGTTTCCACTGTGTTGTCTTGCGTACAGGCTAGTGAGACACACATTTAAAAGCATGCAGATGTTTGAATATTTCCTGCAACAATAAATCTATGCCATGCAGCCAACAGAGCATCATGCAAAATTTATGCAACCTGGTATCAAAAGAGACATTAAGCAAGCATATTTTGCTTAAGTACACATCAAGTGCAGTCCTGTGGCAGCTTATGCACACATAATAGGGGGAACAAAAAAGTTCCTACATAAAATATCAATGAAATGTGCACTTTTTCACACACACAAACACGCACACATTCAGCATATTCTCTTGATTTACTCTTAACATTTGCTCAGCACCGTCCAGAACAGTATTAAATTATATTGTGGCTGATATTATCGGTTGTATTATTTTGTTATTTAAATATAGCTCTTTTACATTGTGTGAACATTTCATGATGACCAGAAATGAGAAATCCTTGTCACATTAACAGACATTAAAACTACATATATTTTTCCTCCCATGTCCTTCGAAACTATCGTTTATTAGACCAGAGAGTTTAGCTGCAGTGATGATGCATACACACTGAATCTATACTGAATCTGCATCTCCTGCTTGACTTCCTTGTAAATTTGTAAGCCTGAGTGTGTTTGACACTTTGCTGCCCTGGGATCAGTGGACCTCTCTCTGTTTGTCTCGGGATCCCTCTGTCCACGGGGACAGCTCAGACGAAACACTGTGCACCATCTCAGCTCCCTGCTGGCTCAGGACGCGACACTGATTGAAGCTTTGACGGAAGGTAGCGTACTCTGCACTAGGCTGTGCGCAGAGAGAACCGCCGACATGGAAAGAGAGAGCCAGCGAACGATTGAGCACTTTGTCAGGAAAATGAAAAAGCAGTGAGAGAGAAAGAGGAGGCCACAATTGACTTTAGCACACTCCACTCGGCCCTCAGTTCAGCAAGAGGCAGTCTGACCTAAATTCACTTTACCTCATCTGCCTAGACGTTTGTTTAGCCTTCTGGGCAAACACTTAGAGAAATGTATGAGGCAGAAGAGGGAAAAAAGGGGAAAAAAAATGCAATACATGTGCTTGAATACATCACATTTCAGAGGCCGGAGAGGCTGACGCACAGACGGCTAGTGCCCTCTAGTGGCAGCGACACTTATCTGCTGTGTCTGCTCCAGTAATTCCATTGGAAGTATTTTATGGGGATTTTCCTAAAACCATCTTTGAAAGTTATTGCCGGCCAGTAAATCCACGGCGTGTAAATCAAAACTGCTTTGACGTCATGGTGAGATGCTTCTTCAGAAAATCAGAGGAGCAAGGCTGGGCTCTGAAATGGCATCTCTACGGATGAGATGAGTGATTGAGCCAGACTGGAGTGTTGGGGAGTTCAGATGTTGAGCGTAGCGGACAGATGCTCAGAAATCTGCAGTACATGTTTGTTTGCGGGCTCCTGTTTACCTTGAGCTCACAAACATAGACTAATGGACATCATCCAGGTGAACCGGTTAACCGTTTGGCTTCTTCCCTCGCGGCTACCATGAAGGCACTCAGATTATGCGCACATAAACACACACACTTTTCCCCCCGCTTTGGAGTGACTGAGGAGTTGAGGCAAAACCTCGAGGGCTCAAAGCAGAAAGCTCATTAAAAGCTTTATTCCTTTTCCAGGATTTGTGGAGGGTTGTAATATGGGCATTGTTTGTACACAAGCGTTGCTGTGGGAGAACACCACTGATTTGTCTTTTGCTCTAGGAAGAAAAAAGAGATATGAAGACCTGGTGTACTGTTTTATTTTATTGTTATTTTTTTAATGATTATTATTTTTTCCACAAAACAGCCCATTTTCTAGGGTATCAGTGACACCTAAACCCATGGCTGTTGGAAATCCACATAGTTGTTCTTATTTAAAAAGTCCTTTTAAACAGTGTTAGAAAACTGCCTGGGTGAGTCGAGTTCTGACTCTTCAACAGCAGTGACCAGCAGTGACCAGCAGTGGCTCTAGGGATGCTTTCTAGCAACGTCTATCTATATGATAACACTGTATGTCCTCTTGTAGACACCTGCTCATTTAACATTCCATCTTAAATCAAATATATTAATAGAGAGTCCGTCTTCCTTTGCTGCAGTGACATCACTAATGCAACTCCAACTCATTCCAGAGGTTTTTTGTAGCACCCCATCACTCCAGAGAAGAAAGTTCTACTGTTCCACTGGGGGACTTTATGCCCTGTTTGGAATCGGCCATTTGGACCTTCGGCTCATGTGCAGGTGCTCCAGAGCATCCCATTCTGTTGGCAGTGTTTTTCTCTGGAGGCCTCACAGCACAGATCAGCTGCATGACAAAGCACAGCCATGCCACACACACACACACACACACACACACACACACACACACACACACACTCACATGCAACCTGCTGTTTGGAAACAGAGAGAGGGACAGTGCCAGGGCGAACAGCTGCCACCTCCATTCTGTGCCAACAGAGACATGCTGAGGCCGTTGAACTTAGAAGAGAGAAATCCAGGAAATGTCTCTGCATCACACACACACACACAAATCTTTCGAAGAGAGAGGCATCTGTAATTGATAACCCATAGATAATTTCACTATCGTCTGCTGTAATTGCGCGAGCGGTCAGAAAGGAAAAGGAGATTGTTATCTATTAAATATGGCAACAACAAATCCAGGACTGTGGGTGGACATTAAGCATCGGGGGAGAGGTTGTCAGCGGGCCGGCTGCCCAGTGTCCGCGGTTTGGGAAAAGGCCGCAGTCATCAGAAAGTAGATATATTTACTGTCCTACCTCCAGCACAAGAAGGGAGCGAGTGAAAGATTACTTTGTTTACAACTGAGAGAGCAGCTAATCATGCTGGCTGGCTTTCATGCTTTCATTTTCAAGATCTACTCCATATCTGACTCTCGGAGACAGTTCAGGGTGAGTGATAAGACCGATATTCATTAACAGAACTTTAGACCTCACAGAGCAAAGCAAAACATGCATCAGCAACATTTGCAAATGAATTGTTAGACTTCCATTCTGCTGTGAACTCACTGGCAGATTTTATGGAAAGTTCTGTGAGGGGGGGGGGGAGGGGGGGGGGGGGGGGGGGGGGGGGGGGGGGGGGGGGGGGGGGGGGGGGGGGGGG
>JBBJLS010000109.1:10962272-10992021 GCA_037577275.1 Bryconaethiops microstoma
GGTAGGTTTTGGGGACAGTTTTGTGACCACCACCCCCCCCCCCCCCCCCCCTCTCTCTGTCTCTCTCTGTCTCTCTCTTTCTCTCTTTCCATCTCTCTTTCTTTTTCTCGCCTCTCTCTTGAACATGTATAGACACAAATCCATATTTCACACATTAAGGTCACTCTCCTGTCACCTCTTTCTCCCTTCATTTTTTTATTTATTTATTTTTTTTATGTGCCGGTCTTGCTCTTACATAACTGTTCCCATTCAAAACCAGCCGTGTTTGACCCTGGCCCGGCCGTCTCAGCCACAGGTTTGGAACAGCTGCATGGAAAAGGTCATGCATCCTCTCCAAGTTTTTCCATGGATATTTGGAGCCACAATGAAGGATTTCTGAACATACAACTCTCACATCATGCTCTATCCAGAGAGTCCAGCTGGACACACTGCTTACTGACTCTCTCTCTAATGTCATAATACTTTAAGACATTTTAACGATACCCAATATGTGATTCAAGATTCAAAGATTCAAGATTCAAAGCGTTTATTGTCAAATGTACAGAAAAAAATAGCATTTCTCTGTGCAATGAAATTCTTTCTTTGCTGTCCACACAAGGTGACACACAAGACTTTTTGATGGATATAAAACACTGAGTACAGTTTTGTGTTCAGCTTTTTTTTAAGAACAAACTGTTTGCAAACGAACAAGAGCAAAAATGAGTGTGAAATGTGTTGCTGTAAACAGTGTCTATAATTGAACCAACTGTCTTTTTGTGATGCATGCAGGTGTTCATTGCTCTGAAAGTACTGATAATAGTTTAGAAAAGCATGGTGTAATTTATCATGACTATATCTCCAGCCCCAAACAAATTGTTGGATGCAGTGGTAGTGCTCCCAGAGGTTTTAGAGACCTGCTTATCCAGTGTTTCCTCCTGTGTCAAGGGGATTAATGAGGTTAATAGGGTATTAACGTGGAGTTTAGACACGTTAATACCCCCCCCCCCAATGCTGCTTTTAGAGCCTTACTGTTTTGCCGAGGATTTAGCCTTGATGTTGGAACATTGCTGAAAGGAATTGATTGCATTCAACCAGGAGAGCATTAGTGAAGTCAAGTACTGATGTCAGTGATTAGTGTTGTATCACACTATTCTACTTCAACCCATCTCAGGCTTTGAATTGAGCTCCAGGGAACGCAGTTCCATTGCGTTGGGAATGGTGACCTTAGGCTTATGTAAACCTAACCTAGAATATTGAATTCAATTGACAAGGCTTTTCTATGAAGATTAAGATGGAGAGACAAACTGTGTGAACACCTGTTTCAGCAATATGCATATCTTAAAATATCTAAATTCATTTATTAGAAAGGGTGTCTGGATACTTTAGGACATATAGTGTTTCTGAGTAACACCCTAATACTTTTTCACGTTCATCTTTCAGCAGACCATCTATAATTATATAATCCTGTTTTGTTAAGTGTTGGATGTTTTTTGTGTGTTTCTGTGTTTGCATGACTCTAGAACACCTTGGAGACCTGTAACATCTGCAGTAAGCCCATCATGGAACGTATCCTGCGTGCGACGGGGAAAGCTTACCACCCTCACTGCTTTACCTGTGTGGTGTGCCACCGAAGCCTGGATGGCATCCCCTTCACTGTGGACGCCTCCAACCACATCCACTGCATCGAGGACTTCCACAAGTAACTCACCTCTTACACAGACACACACCCTTAACAAGGCTTTGTACTTTCACTCAAAAAAAAACTTGTCTCTAAAATCATAACTTTGTAGAAGAAGATAAAGTAACATTTATCACTTCAATTCATTTTGGATCTTTCCTCTCTGTCCAAATTGCATTAAATGTGAAGGCTTTCTTTTTTAGTGGTGTATTAAAAAAAAGAAAAAAAATCTAGGATTTACATGCCAGTGAATAATATATTGGTGTCATGGGGGATCACTGTTAAATTCTTTCATACTTTCTGGCCAGATGTTGTCCTTTTTTTAGAATCCTCAGTTTACAAAACCTCAAGCAAAAAGCAATGAGATCTTAGTGTCTTGTTTGCTCGTATGTCACGAGACATTATTTATTTATTTGAGGTCATACAGATCATGCTGTCAGCAGCTGTCAGATCATAACTTTGAGGATGCTGATTAACCCCAGAAAATTCTACATAGTTCAAAAACTAAGTTAAGCTGGCCTTCAGTAAAGTAGCCCAGGGTACCTTAAAAGAGACAACTGAGAAATACAGAAAACCAGAAACACAATTTCTCCTTGGGAAAAAAGGGTGTCTGTTGAGGAACTGAAAGGTTTCGGATGGAAGCCGTTAGTTGTGTGAATGTGGCTGGAACAGAAATGCCTTTGTGTCGAGGAACAGCCTGTTTTCTCTGTCACACTTGTGGCCTGTCTGAACCACTGTATGTTCTACTTCCTAATTCTGAACATTTATTGGAATAACCCAGTGAAGAAGTTTCATCACCTGCATGGACCAAAAGGCCTGGCTTTGTCTTCACATCCTCACTCTTTTTCTCTGGCCATGTCTCTGTTCCTTTTGTACCTTCCCTCCCAAATATACAAGACAAAACAGTATTCAACTCAGTGGCTTGAATAATTGCCTTATTAAGCCACAAAGGTTTGTGTGAATTAAGGTCATCTGACTTCACAGAAGCTCTCCAGTGAAAAAATGCCAGCCCTTGAGTAGCACATGTGAATTAATGTACTGTAACATTACAGTAATTATAGGACATTCACTCCGAATGCTGTTATTTCACTCTGTGTCACAGGCACTAATACAGCTGCAATTAAATGTATTGCCTGGTGGAGTTTGCGCTCAGCTGCTCTGTTTCTGTCTCTCTACAGGAAGTTTGCTCCTCGTTGCTCTGTGTGTTCAGAGCCCATAATGCCTGCTCCTGGTCAGGAGGAGACTGTGCGTATTGT
The DNA here is from genome assembly GCA_037577275.1 of Bryconaethiops microstoma. Classification (NCBI taxonomy): domain Eukaryota; kingdom Metazoa; phylum Chordata; class Actinopteri; order Characiformes; family Alestidae; genus Bryconaethiops; species Bryconaethiops microstoma. The sequence continues at coordinate 10,965,186 of JBBJLS010000109.1, forward strand.
GGCCCTGGACAGGGACTTCCATGTGCAGTGTTACCGCTGTGAGGTGTGTGTTTGTGTACACATATATACATGAACATGTGACTCTATAGTCATCAGCTTCAGTGGGGTAACCTTTTACTCTGAGCTCTTTTTACTTGGGTCGGTGGCCTAGTGGTTAGGGAGTTGCACCTGCGATCAAACGGTTGTGGGTACGAACCCCAGGATTGCTAGTGTCATCACTGAGCAAGGTACCGTCCCCACACACTGCTGCCCGGACGCCCCTCGTTGGTGGCAGCCCACTACTTCACTTGGTGAATGGGTTAAATGCTGAGGAAGAATTTCACACTGTCACACTGTGTGCTGTGGTCTGTTCACATGTGACTAAGTGTGGATTTAGTACACAATCCATCTGTGTGCTCTGGTGAAAGCCTAAAGATTATGTAAAAATATTAAAAGTAAATAACACACTTCAGCACATTTAAATACACAGTTATGGTTTATTTGCTGAATGCAACAAATTGGAAAAATCAAAAACCTATGTGTTGTGTGCAAAAATTCACTTTATATTTTGTTTCATTTTTCCAACATCAAACTAAAAAAAAAATTAATTTGTGCACTAGTTCAAACATGTAATTTGACCAGAGGTGGTCTTTTGCGTACACTGACGTCACATGGAACAAAAACACTCCATCGTCATACTTTGCTAATAATTCTATTATTAAATTATTTATCATGCATCTTTTTATCATGCATCTTATCATGCAATTATTTATCAGTATCTATTATAAATTACTCAGTAACTACTATAAAGGGATATATTGGGGCTGGCACAATGTGACACAAGCAGTTATACTCACTACATGTTGTAATTGCAGTACTTGGGACATTAGAAACAATTGTGAACCCAATTATGTGACGTGGATAATGATAACCTTGCATTGTTTTTTTTTAGTCAATATGATTTAAGCTCATGTGAATATCTTCATTCATCCAAACACACACCAGAAATGCTCAGACGGAGAAAAAATTTTTTTTTTAATTGTGAAACTAGCAGCTTGTGTAAATATGGCAGCCTTCTGAGATTTAACAATTTTGCTAATTTCACAATGACGACCAATTTATTGTGCAGTTTATTGATGTGCAGCCATTTTATTGATGTGTAGTCAGAGTGAGGAATTCAAGTCTGTGTGTGTTTTGTAGGACTGTGGCTGTCTTCTCTCTGAGGGGGATAATCAGGGTTGCTACCCACTGGATGGTCACGTTCTCTGCAAGAACTGCAACACCAGTCGTATCCAGGCCCTCACTGCCAAGGCCACCACTGACCTCTGAGTGCCTTATGCACGTACGCACACACATGCGCACACACACACACACACACACACACACACAGACACACACACACACACACACACATTTTCACATACATGCACATGCACACACATGCACATATTTACCTCCACTTCATCAGACACAAGGCAGACTTAAGTCTCACACATTTATGCTATGAAATCTAATGCTAATACACACACACACACACACACACACACACACACACACACACACACACACACAAACAAACATGTGCAGTACATTAGAAAATTGCATAAGTTTGTTGCTGTCAAACTAAGAGTATGTTTTTCTTTGGGAACTCTATTCATTGAAAGCAGTAAAAACTCAGTTATATTATGAAACTTATAACGGTAATTGCCAACACACTCACATGCAGTGCATAATTTGAAGCTGCATTGCACTGCTGTCAGACTAAAAGCATTTTGTTTTGGGATATATGCTTAGAAAACATTTCACATTTCAAGTCAGTTTTTCAGGGCCTAATGTGTCTATGCTAATATATCAAAGCAATAGCTAAAGAAGCCTTAAAGATACAATAAGTAGATGTAAAGGATTGTATAATGATAGGTGATGTTTGTCCTGAGAAAATGGTACTTAGTGTACTTTTAAAAAATGTACGTTTTTGTCTCAGCATCTATGTCATCCCATTAGTAAGGGCAGGATTTTTTAATTCTAGCCTCATCAGACATGCTAGTTTTCTATTTTTTATTTGTAGTCCTGATCAGCACAAAAGAGTGCCACAGTGTTCTTGGAACAATACAATAGAAAAACTACTTTTGGCTTATGTTAGTGTGAAGAACCTTTTAAAGGTGTAAAGGACCCTCACATTAAAAGAACCCGTTTTAACCTTTTTCGAGTTTACCTATTGTTCTATAGAGCTTAGAAAACTTGAGGCAATGCAATACGATCTGAAAAAGGGATCCTTATCCACGGTCACTTATTCAACAGGATTTTCAGACAATCAAAATGATGGCCTTGCTTTTTTATTGACGGTATGTCATGGCTGTATGTGTGTTTTCAGCGTGATATACTTGGTAATGGAGCCACATGTGCATATATACACATATATATATATATATATATTTATATATGTGTGTGTGTGTGTGTATGTATGTGTGTGTGTGTGTGTGTGTGTGTGTGTGTGTGTGTGCGTGTGTGTGTGTGTGTGCACACAGATATACTCACACAAACATGATTGCACACACTTAGGGTATTATAACATGAAGCTCTCGTTTCCTCCTATGACCTTATGTAATATGCACGACCGTTGGTCGGATAAAGAAGTATGCAAATGGAAAACACAATGTCTTAAAGCTTCAGTTTCAGCTGCACCTAAACCAAAACAGGAGGCGAGGGTGAACGGCATAGTTGCAAAATAGTCTCCAGGCATGTAGAAGGTAGACAGAAATTAGAGTATTAGTTATCTAACGGTAATATAAAACAATTAGAAATCATTTGAAGTTTTAAATTCAAACAGGCGTGCTGCACGTGAGGCATCGAGCACTGCTTCCCAGCGCTTCCTAGAACATTCCAGGAGATGAGACAAGACCTCAGAGAGCTCTGTTTACATTCTTGGCCATTGTGTGTTTATTGTTATATGCTTTTTGCAGTTAATGGAGAGGTTTATTGTATGGAATAGGACTGTGAATGACCCAACAGTAGCTCTCTTTCCGGCTCAGACGTGTATAACCAAAGCCTGAGTAAGCCGCAGTTCGCTGCTGCTTCGTCCTTTTTATTCAATATACTGCTTTTTTCATTCAGCACAATTCTTGTATTTATATGTATATCATGAAAAAGAGGCACGCAATACAACTCGCTTCTTAGTGCCAAGACACTGCCGTGCTGTTCGCCATGCGCAGCTGTCCTTCCTTGAAAATGCAAGTGGAGTTACGTTGTTGCTACATTCCTCAGAGTGATAAACACTGAAATGACATCAGCCTTGACGTGATGGTATGACAATCATACACGAAAACTGATACGCAATTCAGAAGAAGTCTTAAGAGATTATAACTAGCATCCATTAAAGAAAAAGCAGGAGTTGCTTTTGTGCTTTCTGGAACGAGCATTATTTTAGATGTTTTCAAATCGTGATATTATGTAATGTTAGACCTTAGAGAGGGAAATAGAAAAGAAAGTATTATAACATTTAGGAGAATAACTCATAGGGATATGATTTATTTCTTAGCTTTGTAAAAGAACAATAACAATATGCAATTTCCTTTTTTAATGTTGCATTGACACTTTATATAGAACAATATGCAGACCTTTTGCCTTTTTTTATGTACTCGGCAGGTAATATTTGAATTGATGGGGAGATTAAGTCAGCAGTTGGGAATTGGCAATGACTAATATTGGTGAGAAAATGGGAGGGGGGTACTTTTTCTTTTTCAAGGAAAGCTCTGTCCATTTTTGGTGCTGAATTTCTTTTTCTGCTCACTACATTTTGTCAGAATCACTACATTTTGTCAAAAGTGTTCTGATATGCAGAGGTGTTTATACCTGATACTCTTTTGCTAAACAGTAATACTGCTTTCTTTTCTTTTTTAACTTTTCATTATTAGAAACAGCCAAGGATTTTTAAAGATCTGCTCATACTTTAAAGCATGTAAAAAATTTGGGGAGTAAAATATATTATTAAATTGCTTATCACAATCAGGGTGCTCTGTCAGTTATTCATAGAAAGCACCATGAATGAGCTAAAACATGTTTATTCTTCACTAGTTACCTGTGTCAAACATTCTTGTTTGGTCAATTTTGAGATGATAGTCCTCCTAGTGTCATTCAGAAACAGTGACATCCATCAGTGAGTGAGGGATGGATAGTTATGGTAAGATTATAAGCTGTATGCCCCCAAAGAAGCATCTTCAGATGCTTTTTCTTCTAAATGAGTTCAGAGAAATTTATTGATGTCAAAGCCATTGCCCAGATTTTAGGACCGTTCATTCTTAATTTGCTGACACGGGTATTTTGTCAACTCTTTTGCAAATATTCATCCCCACACTGTCTGTATTACTTCCTATTGCGTTAATAAACCTCTTTCTGCCTATAAGATGTTTGTTGTTAGTTGGTTATTTTTGTTCAGTTCAGTTCAATTCAGTTTTCTATACATAGCTCTTTACCCAAACTAATGTTGTCACGAAACAGCTTTACAGATTCCAGGTCTGAGGCCCTAGTGAGTCAAAAGCGACAGAGGCAAGGAAAAACTCACTGAAGTTGGAGGAAGAAACCTTGGGAAGAACCAAGACTCATAAGGGGGACCCATCGTCTTCTGGTCGACGGGAAGAATGAGGGAGAATGATGACCAGATGAAGACAACTAGCAATAAGAGGCCTTCACTTACAGACTTAAACACGGCTGCACAGTTGGTAGTTCAGTTTCAGTCAGTAGTTTTGTTGGAAGAAGTGTGAGGAGTAGTTTGAGAGTCTCCAGTCCACAGCCACAGGAACTGAGATGTGTCAAATATGTTACATTTATTAATGATATTCCACACACTGGAGGACAATTAAAGCATTTAATTCATGCTCAGAAAGACCCGTCCCATAGAGGCGTGGGAGCAAGGTTCACAATGTTTCAAAAGCACCACTGTCAATTCTGATCTCAGTCCATTCCCTCTTTATACATGTTGGCAGGTTGCCCAGGTAACAGAAACCTCTCTTCATCTCACCATCTCATTCTCTACAGTCTTAATGGTTCCTCACCAAATGCAGAAGATGCTTTCAGTGCTTCATTCAGAACCCACTGAGCTGCCCCAGTGGTTACTTGCTTGTCTATTAAAAATGATTTTTCAGCGATCAGCGAGTTCATATTCATTTCCTCTGGCATTCTCCAGAGAATACCACTCACTCACTGACTCCTGGAAACAGATTGTTTATCACTGTAGGATAGTGTTTTCCTTCTCTGATAGTTTTCCCCTGGCTTTATCCGAACACCCAGGCATGCCGCTGGAATCAGCCTGATGGAGTTCTTAAAATAATTTAAGAGCTCCCAGAAAGGACCTTTTACTGGCGCCTTCTGAGACCCTTGATTTAATCCTTTCAATTTGTCATCTATACTCATGCTCTAAGAGCGGGCAGTAAGTCACTGGCCATTTTATTATTCTCTCCAGATTGCTAAACTGGAGCAGCAATCCAAAATGTAGAGCCGAGGAAAACGATCCCAGAGGATGGAGCCGAAACATTCCTCATTAATAATTGATCAAGAGAAATGAACAGCACAAAACAGCGTAACGTTCACAGACTTGTTTGTTTTCAGCATTTGGCAGCCTGAAATCACAACCGTGAAGCTGTTTCAGAGGTCAAATTGGGAAAATAAAGGAGAATGACATGCTTTTGTGAAACCACCCAACATCCCGGTCGACCACAGGAAGCACCAAGACACATGACAAAGGTTTTATCGGTTTATATTTTTTACTGTGATTCATGAATTTGTCTCAATGGTGATATTTTAACTGTAATTTCTTGTTAAAATATATTAATTACTGCAGAAAATAATATAAAAAGAGGGTATACTATAGTGTTACACAGAAAAGTGTGGTTCGTCTTTCTCCAGATTCACATTATATAAGACAGTTTTTAAAAATATGAGTCATGAGGTTTTGGTGAGAATTTATATTCAAGTTTGACAGCTTGACATAAATGAGCAACATTTTTGGTTTAAATTATTTGTGTTAATCAGCCCAGTGCCTATGGACAGCAAAATGGAAAAAAACAAACCAAAATGTAATTAATAAACCATGATAGTGGAGGAATTAGCCAGCAGTTAAACAGTCATGATATGTATATTTTAATTATATTTTTGTGAAAGTCATAACCTTACCTCATCAACTGTTACAATCTAAGACAAGTGTGAGGCTGTGGAATGGTTAAGAAAATAGTTAAACATATATCTTCAATACCATCACTTGTTCTTAGAATTTCTTTAATGGGGGATTTATCTAAAATACGTTTGCATAATTCAATTGTTATCATGTAAACAAAGGTTTTGACTTCAATGGTATTTTTGAAATCATTAATGTAAAGCAAATTAGATTGATCTCAAAGAAAAATCAAATTTACCACTACTTTACCATTCTCAACTTTACATTCAGAAGACATGTGCTGTGTTTGGATAAAAAATAAAATAGCTATATTTGCATTGTAGACATTGTGATCACTGGTTCCTGTCAGCACCACTATAAAAAAAAAAAAAACAGTACATTTCTCTGCAATTACTTTATTAACTCAAACACCGAGATATGCTGAAATTGTAAAATCAAAAACAGTGGAAAACAGAGGGGGGGTTTTAAAAGTATTTTTAAGACTTAAGATGGACGTTTAAGAAGATTTGGTTTCTTAAGACTCTTTTGTAACACTGGGCCCAGATCTTTAAAGAATGGCTCTGGATTGACAGAATAGTGATGTGAAGTCAATCAAATGAACAGTTGATTTTCAGAAATGCTGTATAATTCTTGTAAGCGCACTTCATTTTGCTGCTCTTCTCTGAGCGAGTACCTCTTTTCTAAGTGTGTATATGAGCAGTCGTTTTCTCCATAAGCTCAGAGATAGAAGAAGCTTTGCGCTGTGTGTGTCCGCCAACATCCCACCAAGGGCCACAGCTTACTCTGCTAATCTGCTGTTTACAAACAAATTGATGAGTGCGGGTCCCTCAGGCTGACACGATGTGACAGTGTGGCCTATGCTGCATGCACGCGCGTGTGTGTATGTGTTTGTATGCCTGTGCATTTACAGGCGTGTGAACGTCCATGAGCCAAGAGTTTCTCTCCGGGGGCAAGCGGTGGCATTTCTGAACGCCTGGCCCTAATACTTAGAATTAAAAGACTGAATTATTAACCATGAAGTGGGATAAGCATGAGAGGGCAGAAAAGAGTGGTGATCGTGCATAATCTTGCCTGCTTTGCTCGCTCTTTCAAAAAGCGAAACCCTTGTTGGGTCAGATTTACATAACATTACAATGTGGGTCAATATGGTACTTTTCGTGGCTGTTGTTTGCTTTCAAGTGAATCCCCCTCGGTGCTGCTCTCGCATGGACAGGCGATTTCGCTGCTCTGTGGGTCCACCCAGGGATGGGATTTAATGACTGAGTCAGTGGAGACCTAAACATGCAAGTTAAAAAGCGAGTTTAAGATGCCTTAGGGATCCAGGCATGTTGGCCATTTCTTATGTAAAACACTGGATACAGATGTCAGCAACAAGGGTGACATGAGTGACTGAGGAATGCGACACTACAAAAATGTTACATTTCATTAATTTGACTCCTTTCTCATATGCCTGCTGTAAGAATATTCATGTTAACAACAACATAATTACTTCAAAATGTAATTACTTCAAAACAATTATTATACCAAAATTTATAAAGCAAGAAGAAGAATTGTCCGGAGAAAAAAGGAATGTTGGAGAGCTGGGCTTTTATGGAAGAGACTGAACTACAGACTTAAATGAATTGTCAGAGTTCCACAGTACTAGACTGTGTTCCTGTGATCGGGGGGCAGAACAGGTTCCAGCACAGGTTGGTGCTCAAACATTCTTGGTCCAAGTCACCTGTCATTTGCCAGATTTAGATGGGGTATTTGAGTAAAGAAGCTACCAATCTGTGACACCGACCCTCCAGGACCAGAGTTGTGGATAATGGCCACCTAAAACTATGAGAGGACAGACAGTGAAGACTATCCTCTCATGGACCAGAGACAAGAAGCAAGCTAGCCAGAAAGCCACAGTTCTAACGTGGTCCCTATAATTCTATTCATTATAGACTTTTCAACAATGGATTTCTCTCAAGGTGAAGCCCCTCAGAATGCTGACTGCACAGCGGTCCATGAATAAGGGCTGTAAGCAGGGTCAAAAGGGGAAGAAAGGAAACAAACGCTTGCAAACTGTTTACTGTGCGAATGACGTGCAAAGACACTCAAGGAAATGTCAAAACATTCAGGCCAGTAGTACGGGCTGTCAGAGACACTTACTGTCACATCAAGCCCAGGGGAGTGAGTCATGCAGCCTCTTCTTTGCCATTCTCAAAAGCTATGTGTGTATGTATGTGTATCTAAATGCATTCGTGCCCTGTCGTACAGTCACCGATCACCAGGTCCGCTGAGGAACAATTATCACACAAAACACACTGGGAGGTCGGGGGGTTGGGTTGGTGCACAGGATGCAGAGGTCATGCATTCGTAATGCATCCTGCCAAAGCTAATTTTGCATTAAGGCAAAGAAGCCATGCTCTAGCGATTAAAGACATGGAGAGAAGAAGCTGCGATTGGTTGGTCGGCTTGTGAATTGGTTTGTTGATTCGCTGGTCATGAGAGATTTACCTGAGCCTACATGTGTATTCCAAACTTCAGTAAAACTACTTTCTGTCTTTCCTGACCTGACCCAGAGCACTAAGTTTTAACTGCATGTCCAACCTTATTCTGGGACAAAGTCTGTCAGGATTTGACCTGAACTGAAACTAACAAATCTCCTAATGACAATAACAGCCATTAGGCTATTGATTTCTTTATCAATGAAGAGGACAAATACTGACCAAAACCTATTGAAACAGAGCAGATAGCACCATAGGCATGCATGAGCTAGTGGTTAATGAGTGGAGAGCCCAAATTTTCCTCGATCTGCAAAAAAGAATGTTCAAGTTTCTTAAATTTGGAGTAGGGCAGGGACAAGTGTTTGTCAAAATCACTTACAGTTGGGCAGACCTTAAGAAACCTGAACATAGAAATTGTACACAACTCCAGCACAACTATTTGCAGAAAAAATATCCAGACCAACATTTTCTATAAAGAATATGTCTTGCATTCTGCGCTGCTCCAGTGACCAAAAGAGGCGATTAAAAGCTCTCTGACTTGCCTTGTACACTATTCTACTATTCTATAATAGTTTTTTTCAGGCTCAGTATGCTGCTGGAACAGTCATTGTTCACACTGAGATTTGAAGTACCACTCTTCCAGTCTCAAGGACGAAGCAGCGCTCACGGATATCATCCTCACATGCCACAAGAGAGTGAGCGCGCTTACTCAATGTTACTTTTTGAGACTTTGAGTGGCTGTAGTTTAGGCCTCAGTCACCCTACATGACCGTGTGTGACAAACTCATCAAGTACTGCTCTTGTTTCAATAGGTTTTGGTCAGAATTTGATCTGATTTTCTTTTCTTTGTGGTATCTACTTAGATCCCGCTGCGCAAGCTCTTATATTCATTAGGCCTTCACAAACTGAAGTCCTTCTGTTTTACATTAAACACAAACATTAGCAGTGGAATCAACCAAGCATGTTTAGATTTACAATGGGAAGAACCATTTGTTCAGTAGAAACATCACTCTAGGCCTTCTGGAAGTCATAGATACATCAATGACTATGAGTTCTTATGAAGGTGAACAGAGGCAGGACTCTTTACTGAAGGAGTCACTCTAGAAATCCTACGTATAAAGTAAATTATGTCTATTACAACCCTCAGATAAAACACAAAATATGTTTTACAAGCTGTCAGATGTCTGTGTTTAATCTAGAAGGCCAAAAATGTTCATATGCACAGAAGTGTATATGGTGCTGCACAGAAGTTAGCATTGCCTTAGCATGTTTATCAAAGGCCTAGCTTTAATAGTCCTGGTTCACCACTGGTTGAGTGTAACTATGGCTATTTTCATCTTTATTGTGTACATTATATTATATTAAATTACAAATAAATAACCCTGAAAGCACAACTTGATGCATGCTATGAAACATCATAATTAACAAAAATATTCGTATCTTTTATATAACAGGTAACAACATTTGAGCTTGTAATTTTTTTGGTGAAATCTGAACTTAAGATGCCTTGCTTGTCCGTAAAAGGGGAAAACACTTACAGCATTTCTGTAACTGTGGCTCTCCATAAATGTTCCAGAGAGCAAATGGCAGAAGCATCAGTGCGTGAAGAGATCCGATTTCTACTGTCCGCACATTGCTGTAATTCCCAGTGTTGTGACCACGGCTTAAAACTGTGTTCACAAAATGTTTCGCATGCACAGGGAGGTTTTATTTTCATACTCAATTTGTTGTTATTTATTTATATTATTTTTACGTAGCTGTGAGCTCCGATGTTCAGTGAGACATTAGTAAAAAGGTCAGTGGTGTGACAGCAGAGCTGATTCGCTGCCTGAGGGGTGATATTTTAGTTCTGCTGTGGACAGAAAGGCTTAATTTACCCTTCGCTGTTGGCTTTGATTTTCCTCTCAGTGACTCTGTCCTCCAAAAAAAAATGGAATGGCAATTAGCCGCACACAGCTAGCAGGCTGTTCATTAATCTGTTTAGAAAACAAAATGATGAGATTACATCGGGTAATTAAGCCCCCAGTTGTGCCATGAAGTGTGTTTATCTTTAGCATCGGCGGACCGAGCTGCTGGTTGGCACCGCTTGGTCATGTGGTCATCTCTGGCACTCCATGCGTCCTGTAAGCTTAGTGAAAGGTCATGATGGCCAGTGGCAAACATTCATAGCCACAGTAATTCAAATCGTCGAACAAGCCTCACTGGAAGGCTGTTTAAATCAAACGTTTGCTCCAATTACTTTCTGTCATCTTGCCATATGACAAAGTCTCAATGTTGACTCTGATTCCAAATGATGGGATCTGTGGGGTCGACTCCAAGGCTCGATTTCATACAATTTTCAACAAAAATCAGAACAAAGAGCAGAAGGTTTGACAATATAAAAATACAAAAAATGATCGATATTAAACTTATATGCTGGCTGCTCTGTTGTTTTTCAAGGACACAAGATGTTAGTTTAATTATATGAGGCAGTTCAGAGAGCTAATGGACCAAAAACAATTACCATAGTTACACTGTACGAGTACATAACTCCCTCTTTGCGTGTGTAACCGCTTTGGCACTGACATTGTTAAATATCAGCTATTTTTTTGTGAAAGTTTTCTTTGGTTTTCCACTCTCTACATTGTGCATTGTGGAAGGACGCATTTTTCATACAGGCTGTCTAGACAATGACAGCAGAGTATTTCATGCTCTGTGTGTAAGCAGGTGCAGGCAAATTTGAATGCCACTATGTGGAATCAATTCCAGAGCTTCCCAAATGTTTGGGGAAAAGTTGTAATCAACTCCCAGTTCTAGCAAAAAGTAAAGATATTTTAGGACCAAGCTAATTTTGGCTGATCAACTTCTTTTGGAATATTGGAAAAATTATGTAAAAATTATGTTTTTCCCGATGACTTTGACTTTAACCTCATGAGATACCCTGAGTGGGATGTATGCTGACAGATAGATGAAGCTCAAAACCCACATTTGTACACCTTTCAGCTCTCACTGCACACCCTGTTGCATCTGTTTTTCAGCTCTTTTGTATGGACGGCAAGGTACAGCCATGAACTCTGCTGCGCTGCCGTTTTGATGAATGACTCACATTTTTGGTGCACATGTGTACGTCTTTGGTTAGCCTGTAAGCATTTACTCTTGTTTGCTTCTTCAGGGGGGCTTTGGCTGCTCCCACCGCACTGACGGCCATTAATCAATTATGATCTCTGCTTGTGCCCCTCATAAACATTCACAGCCTCATGCTCTTGTAATTCAAGCAGGCAGTGCAGGTTGACGCCAGCATCCTATCAAAGCAATCACTCTTAGTTTTACGGCTCCCCTCAAACTTTACAACCTTTCCACAATATTCAGAACAGAGCCGCAAAAAAAGGAATCGCCGACCACTTAAGGGAACGATTTTTAGCCTGTTTTTTTTCCCTCTGCCCCCGATTTCATGAGTGTTTCTATTTAAGGCAATTAGGAAGCTTAATGAACCACTTTTTTTTTGGTGAACATTATGTTGTGGTCCTGCGAATACTAAATGGTTTAGCTGGTATTGAATGTGCACTCACTGTAAGAATGAAGTTCTCAGTGAGAGTTCACTGTTAGAATGAGACACTGTAGATTTGAATGAATTTTGAGTTTTCCTGAAGTGTCCCTCTTCATAGTTAAAATTTTCTCTCTGGGTTGAATTTGAGGTGAGTAACCTTCAGCAGCACTCAGTTTTCCTCCCCATAGAGCCGGTCTCTTTTAACTCTAGTTTTTGCCACCAGCACTTGGCTCCCTACCCATCAAGGCATCTTGCCCTCATATATGAATTTGCCATGACAAGATAAGCTGGAGAAGAACGTCCACGCAACCGATCAACACTGTATGGGCACCTTGCCATTCCTCTTTTCCAGGTGGTCACGCTAGGCCAGGAAAGCAGGCTGCCACTTTCTGACCTCCCTTCAAAGTGCAGGATTTGGAATGGCATAGATGTACATTCTCTTTCTAAAATGGAGGATGTGCATGTTATCCTCCCCTGCGTCTGCCCCTGTTCAGCAGAGCAGGGTCTCTGTCCTAAGATGACCTGTCCAAGACTGGTCGTGGCCTGGAACATTTCTTTGCCCTTCAAAGCAACTTGGTGAACTTCCTTTCGGTGTTCAGCTATGCTACCAGCATTCACTTTGATCCCGTCGGATAAACGCATGCCCAACATGAGCAAAAAGTCTGCCCAGTTGCAGACTTGATCAAGTGAATTCTCACCCAAGTGCTTTTACCTCTCTCTCTGAGATACAGTCAGCTAAATGATTCCCAGCCTTTACAAACCACAGGAGTTTGCAGAGGTTCCTTGCTACCTCCCAGGATCAGTGTAGTCTCTGAGTAACCTTAACTTATAAGCCAGTTCTGACTGACGCCTGCTTTATATGCATCACGAGCCAGACCTTCAGATCCTGTTAAATCCATGGACTTTACCCCAGCAAAGCTCCAGAGGCCATTCTGTCCAACTCCAACTCAAGCTAATAGAGTTCTCATGAGTTTAAAAAGATCTTCAGCTCCACCACCTCCTGGCCTTCAAAAGACAAGGTCTAGGTTTACTGTAATTTTTAATGACCCTCCCCCCATAAAGAACCAATTTATTAAGACCATAAATATTGAATGGCACAAATATGTTGAATAATTAACCACGGTTTCGTGTTGTGCATGCCTGGATTAAATGAACTTTCTGCTCAGTCACTCACTGTTGGGGAAGAGCACGCCTGCGTGAGGTTGTTAAAGGCCTCTGAAATATTCATCAGTTCCATGAAGTGCAATTAACTCAAGTTCTGGATCTATTATCTATAAGTAATCACATTATGCAAGGGCTTGAGCACCCAGCGCAGATACAGTTCATGCAAAACCTGGTGCAGTTTTCATCTTCCAATTCTTTTCAAAGGATTCCTCATTCTCACCACTGGTTTGTTCAATGACAAAGTTCTAGTATTCTACAATATTCACGGATCTCTTGAACAAATTGTGTGATTAAATCTAGGTCAGGTTCCTGGAGACTCTTTATCCAATAACCTTAAATAACTCAAATCACAGGGAGAGATTATTTTAGGCCACATTACTATGGTATGAACTGGATATGCATATATTGTTGGAAAACTGTTGGCTTTGATAATGCAAGACTTTAACAAAATAAATGTTTAACGCTATAAATAATTTAGGGCTTTCTTATGAAGTGCCACTTTTTTAAACACCCAGGACACATCTATATATTTGTAATTTTAAAATGAGCATGGGGAAAGGAGAGAAAAGATAACGTACCCATGTCGCGTGGACAACTCCCACAGCTGAGAGAAATAAAACAAGAATCCTTTGAAAATCCCTGGACTGAGGATTATTTGATCACGCATAATAAGTCCAGCCACAAACGGTATTAAAGCTTAAAATGCATATCCTTTGGATAGAGAACAAAGAGAGTCAAAACACTGGCATGATAAATTATTCACATCAAACTTGTCGAAGTTTCCTCCCACCCCATGTTTGAAAATGTGTTTCTCAAAAATGTTTTGCACCAGTTAGGCTTCTGCTGTCCATTCCCGATTGTTTACAGTCTCTTTCCATATGCACACCCACTGCATGCTCCATGATTTATTGGCAGCCTTGGTAAAGATGGGTTTTAAAAAGGTCATGAAAATTACGCTTGTGCTTAATTAGTTTCGTCTAATATAACCATGTAGTTTAAAAAAAAAAGAGACAAATCTAACCTTTAATTTAAAAGAAAGCAAAACCTCCTACTTAAAGACACACATCACAATAATTGGCACCCCTGGTAATTATGAACAAAATATAGCTGAGGCATGTTCTCAATTGTATCTCACTTGTTAAGGTCCAAATTCATAAAAGCCACTCTCACTGGAACTGGGTTCTGTGATCAGATTATCTTCCATACTTCCATCGCATGCTGACCATAGATCTTCCAGCAGTAAAAAGAAAATTACTTTTACAGAAAAGCAGGAACCCCACTGTTAAATATGGTGATTGATCAGCAATGCTTTGGGACTGTTTTTCCTCTAGAATTCTGGGATCCTGCTTAGGATACGTGGCATCATGGACCCAATCTAGTAGGAGTACCAAAAAAAAAGAAAACTTGGCTGCTTCGGACAAAAAGCTAAAACTGGGGCATGGTTGGATCTTCCAGGAGGACATTGATCCAAAATATATGACAAAACAAAAATGGTCAATGAGCTCATGCCTCATACCTCTGACCTAAATCTTCCTGAAAACTTGTAGATTGAGCTGAAGAGTCCAAAAGAGAGATCTTTGTGTCCTGGAAGATGAGGAGAGACACCGTACTGAAGAGGGCTCTCAGATTCTATGCTCTGTATTCTCCAGTCTTACAAAGACTTTTCTTTCATTATGTTTATCGAGGGTGCTAATAATTATGAAGCTGGCTGTATGACAAATTAATGTACAGAATAAATCACAAGATCACGATGGCTCACGCTAAACTGTTGACATATCTCAAGTGAAAGTCGGGTGTGTTAGTCTAATGTGCAATTAGTGTAATTGGTTCTAATGTGTCGGTATGTGTTTTGCATGAGAATTTGTCACATTATCACTGCATTCATTACATGCTAACTCTGATGAGTAATGCTGAATTCTCCTCTCTTACTGCTGTAGGACCCTCCAGCTTTCTCATGCACTGAACATCAATGATCTTACCGACAATTTTGTCAGGGATTAACTGGTGCTGCTTAAGGGGATTGTTGGATTTGGCAGATTACTGACCTGTCATTTGTAAATAAACAGTAGAATTCTGCCTTTGCAGATCATGACTCCTAATCTCCAGCATGGATTAACGGAGGAGCCCACTGATTCATTAATTAATTAAAGGATGCTGAGTCAATTTTTTTTTTATCTCTCTGTTGAACAGAAGCTGAGAATGAGCACTGTGCAAAACTGCTGTGTACAGTGGATTGCCTAGCCATTGCATCATTGAGGCACAAGGTACAGTTTGTGTACGGGTGGTCGTCCTAGTTTTCTGAAGTTTCAAACTAAAAAAAAAAAAGGCAAAGAAAGTATATGAACAAACTTCCATTGTGCTCTGGGAGTGATGTTATATTTTAATTGGCCCATATTTATACACACTAAACATTGGAAAAGGAAACCTTTTAATTTTTCCTTAGTAAGGTTTGTCTGAAGCAAACCTATTTTCTAGTATGGGTATATGATGTCACCCCCTTCTTTTAGAAGTGTCAAAGACAAAAAACTCCCACAGGTATTACAGCCTAGAGGTGGGTGAGAAGCAAGAATAGGGGTCTAGAGAGAACTGGTGAAATCCAAAAGGTAACACAATGTTTGAACACCCCCAGTCGAATTGCATGCACAATTTATAGATTTTTTTCCAACAAAAATATTTTTAGTAAAAAAAAAAAAACACACTTTACAATCTGTATGGTGATGTGAAAATATAAAATGTAACATAACACCTTAAATCCCGTGTTAGTTTGAAAATGAAATGGCATTAATCATTTGCTGAACTCATTCATCGTGCTTTTGAATTGTTGACCCATAAATTCAGTTTATTTATAACGTTTTATTAATGTATAAAGTTTTATTGCTGCAGTGTTCACATTAGAGGGCTTTACTTAATCTAAGTTAATGAACCTTTACTACACTCAGCACTGCATGTCTTTCTGTGTTTTTTGGTTCTTTTGCGAAGACATGATGGGAGTTTGCGAGGTGAACATCTGGCTGGGGCAACCAGGCAGGAATTTGCTCAAGAGGATTTTTTTTTTTTTTTTTTGTCGAATTTTTCATGAAAGTCTGCAGCCACTCTGTTTCTCAACTGCTCACAAACAAACCACACCCATCTCCACTTTGGCTTCGAGGATTCTGTTTTTATTCTATTCTATTATTATTTTCTGCATTCTGTTTTAAGATGAGGCTGCCCAAGGCCTTTGTTACACCCCCATCTTTTAGAAGTATAAATAAATCAGCTGTGTTTTATATGGACTTTGTTCTTCAAAGCTTAGAAAGCACTAGATCGCCTCCCTGCCTTTCTATTGTGAAATGCAGTCCAAGGTGCATGCAAGATGGTGCTGAGAGAAAAACATTGCAACAAGCTGCTCCAAAACCAAAGGCTGGCTGGCATGGCTATGCGAAACTGTGCTGTCATTTAATCCATGTGAGGATCTTGTTAGCACAAGTGCCTTCACACAGAGGTCACAAACTATAGCATTTAATCCTCAAGGGGCCTTTTCTGAAGCAATTAGCTTTTTATGGACCCGCAAGAACACTCAAAAGTCTATCTGTAAAAAAAAGAAAAGGCAGCACACCACACTTCTTAGAACCCAACAGCAGCTGAAAGCTGCCCTTGATGGTGGAGATGACATGTGGTATGTTTAGTTCAGCGAGGCATTTTGCTTTGTTGAGGTTTCTAGTTTTACAGTAGAGTCCTCAGGCACAAGGGTCAGTTCGAAAAGGGGGTGCAAGAAGCGGAGGCCTAGTGCCACTTCCCGGAGGATATCGCTGCTCAATTCTTTGCTCCATTTTCCCCTAACGGTCCCTTTTCCTGCAATTTGACCAAGATTGCATTTTAAGTTGTGATCTCTTAAGCCATTTTGCTTGAGCCCAGTCAGAATAATTTGAATTCACTTTTTGGCACCGTTCTAGGCTGTTTCTCTCTGATAAAGCTTCTACCACTCCTGGTCTGTCTGTCAGTCAGTCACCCTTATAAGCAATATCTAGGTCAGACATGCTTCTCTTTTACACATGAGGTTCCTCTTTTTTTTTTTTTCAGCTCTCAAACGCTTACTGAAGGATTACCTTTCCCAGTTTGGCGTTAGCATGTGTCCATCTACACCCTTATAAATATACAAAATAAAATTAAAAGGTTCCAGAAAGGGTTCTTTGGATTAATTGCATCAAAAAGACACTATTGGTTTCTTAAAGAACCATTTGATGTGTTGCTCTGTAAAGAACAGTTTTTTCTGTGAGTGTGAAGAACATTTTAAGATAAAAAAACTCCCCTTCTCTACCAATTAAAGACAACCTGAAATCAAAGTGATTTTAATTGGCAGGGGTGGGGGTCCTGGTCATATTAATAGCAATCACTTCCCCGTACCACCAACCTCATCTGTCAATAAGTGAAACAATCAACTAGCTCAGAGACCCTTCATGATACAAGGTTTCACTTAGAAATATGTCATGGAAGGAAAATTTGATTCACATTGACTTTTCCTAGAAATGTCCATCTGTGCCCAGAGCCATCAAGGAGCCTTTATTTTTTGGAGTGTCTCTCTATATATTGCTCTGTATCATCTGTGAAACCTCTGAATTAGCTAAAGCTAATAGCACTGGCCAGTTGACTCGTTCTACCATCGTATCTCATCCAAAGAATTTATCCTGTTTGAGCTACTCCATTGTCATTGATTGTACGTATATTCTGCACAAATTTGCAAAAATCTTTTTTTTTTATATTAGATGTTAACTAGGAAACCTTTGCAAAGCAGCTAAATGGTTTCAAAAATAAAAAATAGCAAAAAATATCTGAATGCTAATTCTGAATGTTCGGCCCTGGTTAGCTTCAGGGTATAAACACATACACACACTCAGAACAAATTCTATTTTACACAGAAATCTGTGAAGGCCTGCTGTTTGCTGTAGGACAAAATGCTGCAATCATTTCCTTGGACTTTGCACAGCTCCTCATGCATCTTGTATGACTGGGTTTTGTTGCACATGCTGGTTGGGGGATAGTCACATACTTACTGCTTTTTACCTCATCCAGGCTTTGTGTATAATATATCTATACAAAAAACAGACAGTCTAGTAGGACCACTGACTAGAATTTATCAATTTATGTATTAAGCTGTTGCAAATTTTGGTTTACGTTTGTTTTGGATTGATATACACTGATCAGTCATGACATTAATAAACATCAACTTTATTAAAACCACCTACCTAATAATGTGTAGGTCCTTCTTGTGCCACCAAAACAGATCTGGCCAGTGGATTCCACAGGGCCTCTGAAGGTGTGCTGCAGCATCTGGTGCCAAAATGTTAGCAATAGGTCTTTTAAGTCCCAAAGTTTCCCAGCAGAACATTGGCCAGAGCATCACACTGCATCCACTAACTCGCCTTCTTCCATAGTGTATCCTAGTGCCATCTCTTCCCCAGGTAAGCAACAAGCACAAGTCCTTATGATATAAAAGAAAACATGATTAATTGGACCAGGCTACCTTGTTCCATTGCTCCATGGTCAACTTTTGATGTTCACATGACCATTTTAGGTGCTTTAGGCAGTTTACAGGATTCAGCATGGGCACGCTGATGAGTGTAATACACAGCAAACTGCAATGCACAGTGTTCTGACACCTACCTATCATACCCAGCATTAACTTTGTCAGCAGTTTGTGCTACAGTGGCTCTTCTGTGGGATTGGACCACATGGACCAGTGGGATTGGCTAGCCTTTGCTTAGCTCTTGCGTCAGTTAGCCTTGGGCACTCATGACCCTGTCGCTCATTCAGCGGTTGTCTTTCTTTGGACCACTTTTGGTAGGTTTTAACCACTGCATCCCAGGAACCCCCCACAAGACCTACCATTTGGAGATGTTTTCCTACCATTTTCCCTGTTTCCAACACATCAAATTGAAGAACTGTTCTATCCCACCTCCAACCTAAGGTGCCATTGTAACAAATAAATAAAGGTTTTTAATTCACCTGTCAGTGGTTATAATGTTGTAGTGAATCAGTATATGCTGTTGTATGTAAAAAAACTTTTTTAAATGGTTCTTGTATACCGTCTTGCCTTATGTTGAAGCCAAATAAATAAACACACAACACAAAGGGAAAACAGTTTAAGAAACATCCATAAATTGGCAAGATGTTTTTAATGACCTTTCTCAAAACATAATGTGGGCTCCTGACATGTGGCTGAATTCCATTTTTTATGCATACGCTACAAGGCCATTTTGAGGGTGTGAGGTTGTTTGGCTGTGTGTCCTTCTTGCTGGTGATTGTTGATGGAATAACCTTCTCCTAAATCTGAAAATCTATTCTGCTTTAGGGGATCACTAAGAGTTGCAGCTGAGGTTTACCACGATGGAGCGTAAAGGCTTTATTTCTATGGCACTATTGTTATTGTAAGTGCATAGAGCAGATGGTATGCTATTGCTTGTGTACACAGTTACCATGGGGCAACCCACCCTCCAGATGCTTGCTGAATCTGTTTCTTCTCAAATAAAGTTCTCATCCAAATTTAGACAGCTCCCTCCTCCCCCCCTTCCCCCTGATGACATTAAATGTTTCAGTTTAAACCATTTGCTTCTAATTAAAGGCACAGGTAAGAAAAGCTTTTTGTGCATCATTGACTGAATATTGCAAGATGTATCCTGAAGGTGTATAGCAAAAAGTAAGGCTTAGATAAACCGAAGAATCTTTATGGCCAGTTAATCAGGCAGATTTTTCATTAAATTTACGATCAATTTCATGATGTCAGTGTGCAGTTTTACAGCATAACATACATGATTTCTAAATATGGATTTTGTAATTCCAGTCAGTAAAATGGGAAGAGGCACAAATGAGCCGCATGCGATGATTATTTTTCAAATAATACATTTAGCCTCATTATCATGACCACGTTTCTGTGTCCTGAAGTCAGCGCTCACTAGCAGAGAAAACAAATTGATTTTAGGAGTCAAGTCGGGCCCGTCTTGTAGAAGAGCAGTGCAGGTGAACGTGGCTATGAAAGAGAAAACGTGTTCCTGCACAAAATCACATCCCAGCATCTCCACGCTGAATTACCTTGACCTTTCAGTTGCTAGGGTGCACTGTTAATTCTAATATGTAACTATGACAACCTACTGGCTCTGACGCACTGGCCCAATCGATGGCACGTTGTTCTCCAATGTGCGGCACTCTAACCCACTGCTCTCCGCCTCTGCTCACTTTCTCTCCTTCATTCACTCTCCCTTGCTCGTCCTCACATTTCCAGTTAGTGCTAGATTGGCTTTCTCTTAGTGACGGGCATTAGCTCATCTCGCCATGTTCTCCACTGCTGTAAAGACACGGAGGATAAGAGGGAGAAGCTGTGTTTTTCATTTGGCACTGATTGGTCTTATTTACCCCTATGGCTTCTTTATGTTGCTGTCCAGGTCGGGTGTGCTCCAGTCTCTGTCCGTGAGAATGACCTGAACACGTACTTGCTCATACCTGAAGACAGAGCTCAAAAATGGATTGGAACTATAAAGTTAAAACTTTTCAGAACTTCTAACAAATAATACACAGGACGCGGCAAAACAATTCTGACCAAAAATGCCAGCCCGTTATTATATATTTTTCAAAAATAGCAGATTATGACAAAGATTAATATTTTTTTTGCTTTATTTTATGAAAAAGAAAAGCAGCTACCCACAATTTTAATTCACACGCTTTCAGGTTTAAGTGAGTTTCAATGATATCCACAACAAACTAGCAATGCGTATCAATGCGTTCTTTTGGTGGATACCAAGATGTCTTGTGAACATGGCCTAAGGGTGCCTACACACTTGAACCTGAAGCTGCATTAAAAATGCATTTGCCTACATGCAAAGAAAAGAGGAAACCATTTCAACTTTTGCTGCAGCCGATATTAGCATAGAGTTAAGACAACAGAGACAAATGAGCATGGGTGCATGGACAAAGACAGAAATTAGCTCCTGTTCCAACCACGTACACACCAAGATCTGCATTTGCATTTACTGGTCTGTTCTTGGCTTGAATAGCATGTAGATGCTCTGAACCATGTGTGGAGCATCTGGAAACCACTGAGGGGACCAAAAAAGAGTGTAAAATATGAGGAGAGAAATGTGTAGTCAATCTGTCCAAAGCAGTCACACATTTAGGACTGAATAGACAGTAGAGCCACATTTGCAACAAAGTGCCCATTTATTACTCATTCAAGAAACACAGCACATTTCTATAATGCAGTCACTACAAAGGGACCCCCCCCATCCCCATGTTAAGCGATGTAGCTGTTTATATTGTGTGTACGCGCCAAGCAGCAGTAGCATGCACAGAGTTTAGTTTCACTATGTATTTTACTGTCTGCCACTACAGATGTATGTTTTTAAAAGTAGTGGGTTCAGTAAGGCATGAAGATTAGTCAGTGGGACGCTGAACCAATACATTACAGGTTCCCAATTCTGGACCTAGTGCTTCCTTGCCCTTAACATTGTAGTTAGTTCCTGCTCCTTTCCCTGCTTCAACCCAGAAAAAGCTAATTAATTAACTAATTACAGAGGGTTCTCGAGTTACGACACAGATCCGTTCCTACGGCAGTGATGTAAACTGAATTTTGGTAGAAACACACCCTAGCCTAAGTCACTTACTGATTCTAACACAGTTGTAAAATCATAATCTAGAACATAAAAAGACAAATAAGCCACAGAAAAAGGAAAAGGACATAAATATACTGTACTTGTACACTGTACCGTAGTAAGAGAAAAAATTACAAAAAAAACACTTGTGCTTTTAACAGTCCAAAATGGCGTAGGTACGAGTACTGGGGGACACCAGTTCCCTGCTCCACACACAACTTTATTGTGTTTTCTGCATATTCTGCATATGCTTCCACTGTGCGCCACCAAACTAGTTATACTATAGCGTCATAAATTCAAAATGTCGTATGTCGAGATTGTCGTAACCCGAGGACTCCCCTGTAGTTGGATCAGGTGTGTCAGAAAAGAAAAATACTAAAATGTGACACTATAGAACCTCTTGACTTTCCTGTTGCCTTCATTAGAAATGTTTATTCATCAAAGACATTAGGCTCTGGTTCTGCAGCAGGGATATGTTGTGGAAGGCCTTTACAAGTATATTGGTTAAACCATGTCATTTGACTTGCAACCCTGACCCTCAAGGTTCTCTGAGTGAAGTCTGTAGAAACATTGTTCTCATTATATCCATCCTGACTTCCAGCGTAAGAAGACAGCAGCTATGTCTAAATTATTCCTAACCTCTGTTTTCTCTTTCTTTCACTTCGCTTCAAGTCATCTGCTCAGTGTTGCCATAAACTTAAAACTGGTTGGCTGGTCACACGCCACCTTCTGTTTTGAAGTTTCAAGGATGTTATTAAAGAAGTGACAAGTAATATTTCTCAAGTTACACATCACAGACAAGTCTTAGTGACATGGCTGGACACAGTGCTTGTCTCAGCCTTGTAACAAAAGGTTGGTGTTTAATTAACCAATGTAACAAACGACATTCATCTCATGGACCAGGCAGTGTTTTTTTACCAGCAGGGCACAAGTGTAGGATACACATATCATCATATAATGAGCCTAAGAATTAGTATTACATTATTCCTACTAAAGCATAATGCACAAACCTGACTAATACATGTTACAGCTGTCAGAGAATAAAATGACAGTTTCTGTAGGAGTAAGTCCTGAATTTTAGATGTTCAAATGAATCTTCTTCATTTTAATGGTGCATTTTATCACACATTCAAGCAGTCGCATGGTTGTCTGTTTCCATGGAAATGATGAAAGACCGTCTTCTGATGGGTATGAAGGCCCAAACAGGTACAAAATACTGTGCCAAAAATAGATCAACCGTTGGATCCACTGTTGACACTTTTTGAGCCCTTCATGTTCAAATCAAATAAGCAAAATCGAATATTGGCAAAAGAAAGTGAAGCCTGTATGTTATAGAATGAAGAGGGATAGGTTTTAATACTAGTCCTTGATGAGGCCCTTTTGTGACAAAGCTTTAAAAGATCCTAATCGTTTCCCACCTTAGGGGTCATGCTGTCAACGTTTCAGAAACGCTGCGCTTAAGCGTTTGTGACACCTTTTATCCTCCAGACTAGAGCACATCCTGCATGCTGTAAAAGGTTCACTAGGATGCGTTGCCCTCGTGAGAGCACATCAGATGTCAAGTCTTGTTGCTTTACTTATTCAAGTGACAAGTCAAACTTCATCAACATGGCTCGCGTTACATCCCTGCATCATTCCATCAGTCTGGCACTGTTTTTCCTCCGTCACCTTGTTTCCGTGCATAATGAGAGCAAAGATTTGTCACATCTGTCAGTAGCGTTCGTTTTGTGCGTTCTAATCAGATTACACACTCAAGTCACTTCTCAGCCTTAGCTTGATGGAGTTAAATGGGCTTCTACTGCTCGCAATCAACCAGCAGCCACCAGCGCCTCCATCCACACCCCCTTAAACCTTTGCCCTGTTAAAGTTTAATGGCCCCTCTCGGGAGCAATCCTGATTTTCTATGTTGCGGCGGCTATTCGTATCCCATGCTGGTCATGCGTGTTTGGCATGCTCTCCGTCTTCACGGTAAATGATTCAGAAAGTACATGATCAAAGGCTTCTGAAGATGTACTGTGCGGTTCATGGTTTGCACGATGGAGTTTCTTTCGTGCTATCTCTCTGACTCTGGGCTCACCCCCCTCCCCTATTCTGTCCTGGCTAGACTCCTAGCGGGGGAAAACCAAAGCTGTAGATTAAGCTCTACATCTTGGAACATGCTATTTCTCCAGCAGACGCAGAAGCTGGGCAAGCGAGCAAGTGGAAGGAAAGATCGTCTCACACTTGAAAAAAATCATTAACAATTAAGTGGGTAGAAAATGCTGGGGTTAGGCGGCACGGAATCATCCATTTCACCTGAAAGAGTAATGAGACCATCAGTGTAGCTGTCACTTCTCTTGTTTGGCAGCCTCTGGACTGGGAAAAGTTTGAAAGGTGATTCTAACACCTAAGTGCACCAGACAGGCATAGCTTCTGACTTTCTGTAACAGCATCGCATGTGTAGTCAATTTTGTGTTTATTTGTGTTCAGACACAGACTTTCAACACTCCCCTGGCATCTAAGGCAGCAACGATGGCCAAAAATTTGTGGTCCTCTGCTGTGTGCGTGTGAAAGGGAAACTAAGTGGGCCAGAAGCCTTCAGAGAGGCTGACGAAGAGTCCGGCCAAGACCCTTGAGAATCGTGGAGGATTTGAGGCAAAGCATGTGGTCTTCAGCCAGGATAGCCCATCCAGTCCAAGGACAGGGAGTGTGTAATGAAGCAATGGAATCTGGCAGGCTGCTTGTAAGAATTAGCAAACCTTACATACTCAGTCACATGATATGTGTGATAAAGGTCTGCATACAAATAGCATGTTCATTGCCTAAAAGGTTGGTCTGAACCAGAGTGCAACCTGGTTCTAAACCTGACCCAAATGCAACCATAACCAGTGTTGATCTCCATGAAATTACTAAAGATATCATAGGCTGACAGAGGGGGTTTTAAAATTGTGTTAATGTAATGAAATATAACACCAAAATGATGTTAAAAAGAAAATGGCTCTTAGTTTACATTTCAGCTTGATTAGATAAAGTGATCACAGACATAGCATAGACACTTTTACACTGTCAGGAAAAGGATTGGTGGCTGTGCTCTATATTTTCTTAGAACAGTTTTTCCCAATAAATGTGTAAAACTGACACCCAGCACTCAGCTTCTATAAGAGCATGAAAGAACACTGAAAAGACATTGCATGCACAGAAGCTCAGCATGGCTAAATTAGGCCAGTATGATCCAACCAGTGGGCTGTGGTGTTACTGCTAGGGGGCCACTGGCTGTGAGTTTGGTATTTTTTTTATAACAGATGTTTTACAACAGTTATTTAACCAATTTTAAAAATGACAAATACTGGATCATTTATAACAGTAAAGTGTATTTATATCAAGCTTGATGACTGGTCTGGCCAAATGCCAGCTAGTTAGACACTTCTGGCTGTTTTTTTGAGGACAGGCGCAACATACATTTTTTAAAACCATTAATGTGCTGCTCAGTCATTCAGCAATGGCTTGCTGTGTGTAGCAAGAACTGTGACTAATTTAAAAATAACCAATTTAATTCTGACCACAACCACTCAGGGGCAAAACAAAACTCTCCATTACTGGTTATAGTGTCTGCCAGATTACCTGAACAACAGTCAGTTACTTAAAACGAGTAAATTCAGATCACTACTAATTTTTTTTAATGAGCTGTCTTATTGTTAACAAAGCAATTCCACATTGTCAAATGCATTCATCAACAAAACCCTATTTTACTCTGGATAAGTGTTACATCCTGGCCTCCTGGTCCTTGCTAATGAAAATGTAAGTAATGCCCAGTATATTGGATTCAGTATGTCAGAAAAATTGTTTAATATAATTGTTTAATAGCATAATAAAAGTAGGGAAGAAGAATAAAGCAGCAACAAAAGATGATCTCAACCTCAGCCAACAAATGTTTGACAAATTATTAGCCCAATCTAAATAGTTGCCAGGTTCATACAAATATCTGTAGCTCTAATTAAGATTCAGCAGACTTACGCAGAACTGTATGATGTATCCAGGGCCATTCAGAAACTCCATGCGATCTTGTTCTGGTCCAGGTCCTGCATGCCTCACAGAAGCCTCTGAGGTTTCATGCTATGCGCTTTTGCCTATTTGGTTCGTTCATTTGTGCTGGCTGCTCACTTGTTTATATCAGAGGAGGATTCTGAGTAAGCTCGCTGGATGAGGCGCATAGAGAAAAGAGAAGGCCCTTGTGAAAGCCTAGCAGGAAGCGCCTTCAAAAACCCCTCACATCATCACTCCCATCCTGGAGCGGACTGACAGATGTACCACAGGCCTTGTTAAAAACAAGTAGGCCCATGCAACATGTCATACAAAACTACAACATAAAACAGTGCCGTGGGCTACAATATCAGCCAGCACACGCCGGTTCTCAAGCTACAGGTAGAGAACTGTCAGAGATGACTGCCGATTCAAAATAGCAAACGGGACAGTGCCTTTTCATCATCAAACTATACATGCCTCCATCCTCTCCTGTTTATTCACCGTGGTGTCTAATAGAGCATATTTATTTGTTCGTATGGGTCTGTCTCCTTCTAGGCCCCAAAGGAGTCACCTGCTCTACGTGGAGTTTTTGATCATTGTAATTTAAAACAGCCTTTGTTTTCTTCGTTCAGAATTGATGTTCCTTACGTTTCTGGGATGCCTGTGGTGGAATGTTTGTGATGTGAACTCAAAAGGCCTCTCTCTCCAGAGTTTTGGATGGTTCTTTGGCAGCCCATGACGTGTCGTCCAATAAGATGAGAGAGGTGCCTCAGGCTCAAAGCCCAGAGGAGAGAAGGGATTTAGGAAAGCAGCATAATTCTTACACACAGATGTGTGTGTGTGTGTGTGTGTGTGTGTGTGTGTGTGTGTGTGTGTTTCAGTGTCGATGAGAGTAGACTGTGCT
>JBBJLS010000109.1:10999033-11011533 GCA_037577275.1 Bryconaethiops microstoma
ATATATATATATATATATTGTCATGTAATATATCTGTAAGACATGAATGTGCTTTCAGAACAGGGTGGTATTTATGTGTTGTTTGTAGTGAAGCCAATCATCAGTAAAGGTGTATCATCAGCTATCCAGGCATCAAGAGTTGTGAACATCCAGCATACCGCGGTGGCTGAGTATAGGTCTGCATGTGTCACAGTCTGTTAGCTTAGAGAAACTATGAGCTCCCCAGCATACTCACCTGCCTCCTCCTCTTACCTCTAGTACTTTTAAATTAGATATGAGAGGGAGAAAGGCAAGGCAAAAACTCTAAACAAAACACATTCAAGACTCAGGAAACAGCTGAACCACCCACAGATGTGGAATTTTTTAAATGTGAGTTTTATTATCATATCATGCATTTTGTAAACCAAGAAAAGAAGTCCAAGAAAAAAAACAACTAAAGATATTTGAAGAATCTCTGTCTGTCTGGTCTATTGTTTTTATGTAACAGCCTTTTTTTTTTTTTTTTTTAAACATCAGCCCAACTTTGTTCTTAAAGGCCCATTGCCGTGCCCATTCCATGCTTCAACTGGGTTGTTAATGAGCTGATGAATTAAATTAGGTATGTTGGGAAACCACTGAAGTTTCCAGGGTAGTGGGCTTCCAAGGACAGGGTTAGCATATACACCTCACATATACAGGAGGCCGACTTAACTGCTTAAACTAGCTCCTGATCGAGCTGCCATTTTCACCCCTTGTTCTTTCACCCCTTGTTCTCTAGTAGTTTAAGATGTGAGAGCTGTAATTCTCTGTTTACTGAAAGTGCAATGTGTCGGCACTCTTGTAAGTAAAAGTAAAAGGGTTGATTGGAGCAACTGAACAACCACTTTTGTTCTCCAAAGAATGGATGGTTGTATAAAGCGCTTATTTTGTAAATGTACTGTGAGTGTAAAGAACCCTTTTAACATAATGTGAACGTTTTTCCTAGAATTGTGTACTTGGCAAAAAAATCAATTTAAAAACCTTTATTTATTTATTTGTTTTTATTCATTTCTTTAGCATTTTTTTCTGTTTTTCTCTCTTATTTACCATATATTCAGGCCAGCAGGCATTAGAGCAACAGGCTTTCCCCATGGGAGTCATTCCTCATGAGAGGAGGTGATTTGTGATTGATTTAGTGACAAAATGAACTGAAATTTTCTCAGCCTCAGTAGTCTTGTGCAAAACATATAAAATAAACTTAGAGCTCTGGTTCATATTTGAAACAAAATGCCAGCACATACATGGTACATATAAGCAAGAAAAGAGCTACACTGAACAAACTCTCAGAGACAAGTACGTGGGTTAGTCATATCTAATACAGCCCACTGGCTAGGCACATGAAGTGCTTTTGCCTGCACAGTCAGCATCATTGAACAGCTTAATGTGCTTGGAGGAGACCACTAACTGTCAATTGTGTCACATCAGCTACAGATGCCTGTTCTGGCTAGCATCAATAAGGACCATCCTATCAAAGCAAGGACAACTGTGCTATCTTGGACTCTTGGCCACAAATAGCTGTGGCATCATTGAGGCTCGAATGACTAAATTACACCACAGGGGAGCCTTTATTTTAATAGTATGTATGTAAACTGTGTTCAGTGAAGCATGTTGGGTCAAAAATCAAAGATGAACAAGATTCTGATTGTAACAAACAGTGTGCTGACTTATCACATGATGATCATCTGTTGGTGATTTTAGCTCGGTTTGGAGTACCTGAAGTTATCAGACTCACTCAGCCTGATTTGCAGCACTCCACAAACATGATGGAGATGGGGAGTGAGGGGGAGAGAGTGCGAGCGGTGTCATTTCTCATCGCCTGGGGCACTCTCGTCGGTCAGAACACTATCCGACAAGCATGTCAGAGCAATCTCCTCGGAGCCCATATCTCTGACTGCCCTGGCACTGCTGGCCTGCACTGCACTTCAACTCTGGACCAGCTCCCAGAGGGGCAGAAAAACAGAGAGAACACAAACCTTGGCTTGTCCAGCTCACCTGCTCTAGACCAGGCCAGACCCTGTGATCTTCTACCAGCACAAACAAACTTGGAAAAATCATGGAACCATTTCTTACATTAAAATATCTTCTGCCCCCCCCCCACCCCGCACCCCCAGTACATTTTCTTCTGTTCTCCCAAACAATGCTAATGGAAAAAAGTAGGTCATTTGGGGGCTATTTTTAGATCCCGGCACGCACTTTATAAAACGGGCAACCAGAGATTCAATTTCTGGATGAGACATCACCCGACTGCATCAGGCAAACAGACAGCGAGCCGAGATATATTCAATTTGCTGGTGAGCTATGCGAACTATTAATCCGGTTTCAAACTTTAATGCCCTCCTGCGGGGATGAGAGGCCGCGTCAGAGTACGTGTGAGCGCGTGTGCATGTGAGGAAAGGGTTTGCCTTGTGGACTGTCTTTGATGAGCGGGTCAACGAGGCGTGTAAGGATTTGCTAAACCTTCTGTTTCTAACTGGAGCCCTGTTTCATCAGCCTACCAACCTCCTTTCCTGCTGACATGTTATAATAACTTCTGCACTTACTTTGTTTAAAGAAGAGACACTTTGCAGAGTGTTTTCAGCCTCTCCCAAGTGCCTTTAAGTAGTACCGGAATAGCAAGTGGAAAAATATTTGCTGGAAAAGGAACACATAACCTTTTTAAAAACATCCTGTTAGTGTGAGGTCCAGTTTTAGGCCTATAGTGTTTTGACCTCTTCACAGAATTACATCAAGTGCTCCATCCTGGTCCTTATTCATGTAAGAGCAAGCTTCAGCCTCCAGCAGATCGGGGTAGAGTTAAACTAGCAGTGTTTCAGCTCATGAATGACTCTTCTTTTGTGCTGGTTCTTTTCAGTGAATCAGTCAAACCAGTTCACAAGCCCACCAAACACTTTCTAAGTCCTTTGTTATGTTCGTAGCAATTGCATCTGTGTTACACACTAAGGCCTCCTACAATAGTTTAGAGACATGTCCAAAAGTTTTCAGAGACCTGACCATCCGTTTTTTTTTTTTTTGTTTGTTCATTTTTTTAAAATCATGGGTATTATAGGGAGTTTGTATCCTGCAGTAAGAACCTCTACTCATCTGCCAAGGCTTTATGGAGAGGCAGGGAAGCAAACAATTGGTACACTTGTAACAGAACAAAGATATAAACTACAGAATATATAAACTATAAAAATATATATAAAATATATAAACTACAGATCCCAGCATTTGCAGACCCCTGCTCAATGTTTCTTCTAAAATCAAAAGTTTTAACAGGGGGTTTGTTCCCCTTGTGTTGCAACATCCTCTAATCTTCTAGGAAGACTAGATGTTGGAATATTGCTGTGAGGATTTGACTGCATTCAACCACAAGATGATTCGTAAGGTCAGATACTGACATGGGATGATTAGTTCTGGATCTCAAACGCCACTCCAAATCATCCCAAAGGTATTCAGTGAAGCTCCATCACTCCAGAGAACACAGTTCCACTGCTCCACAGCCTGGGGGCCTTATGATGACTTTAAACTCATGCGCAGCTGCTCTAGATCATTCAACTCTATTGGCAATGCTGTTCTATAGATATTATACATGGTGTGTGCGAACGCAATCAATGTACCTTAAGGTACCCAATTTCATTTAGGGGAGACATCTTTATATGGTCAGAATTCAAGCATAGGCATGTAGATTCATAAAATAAGTCAATTGTTGGATTTATGCATCCGAGACAGATGATTGGTTTGAAAGAATCAGTTCATTACATTGTGTCAAACTCACCTTAACTTGGTTTGTCTGATGAGTTCTGAAAGTTGAGAACAGAGAGAGAAATTTTCTGACACACGCACGCACAAACACATCGTGCTTACGGAAAGAGATAATGGACTAAGAGACAAGACGGTAATATCTGTCCTATGGGTTGTACGCACACTAGTGTTTTGGTGCTGGTGAGTGAAGCGATGTGTTGCACTCTGTTACAGCCACTCAGTAAGTGAGCCGGCACGGTTCTACGAAGCCCCAGACTATAGCCGTCCAAACGCATGGAATGCAGGCCCAGTGGAGCAGAACGCCAGCCCCCAGCCAAGCGCGAAACGCACTGTAATCCTACTGGCATTGCATGGCTAATAAGCGAATGTCCTTGGATGACTCCAGCTGTGCAACCGCTGCGTCAAAAAAGCCATTTGGAGGAATTCTTGGATTGCTGCAGCCAAGGCATGCACACAAAAGGCACCGGGGGAAATGGGTTTTTTATTGAGCTTTTGCATCGCCCATTTATTCTCAGAGGAAGCATGTTAGTGGACAATGCCTGTCCTAACGTAGGCCTTTGAAGGCTTTAGCTAGGATGAGCTTTTATAGCAGATGGAGCAGAACTGTGTCATGAAGTGGAGCTGCGTAGTTTACTGTTTACTGAGAGATACAGTTACTGTAACCTCAGCACAGAAAAATCTGCTTAATTGTTTGCGTCATTCATGCACGGACGTATTGTTGAGAGCAGGTGCAGGTGTGTTTATAGTTTACCACAGCAACCCAAAGGGGGTTGTGAGTACACGTGTGATCACACACCCTCAGAAACACATACACAAACACAAAGGGACTTCAACAGTGAGAATGGAGGACAGGTGTGTGGAACCATGTGGACAAAAGGGAGAATAGGGGTCAGTGCTTGGGGCTCACCTGAGGGAAAATGTGCACACTCTCACACACACAGATCTTGGAGTGTGACCGCTAATTGCAAGACAGCATGTAAACAAATCTCATTTGAGAAGAAATATATCAGAGAACACCCCTTTGCTTAATAACCATTAAGTTCAGGTTCTGTCCAAATTGAACCCCGGAAAGTGTTTCTTTTAGCCACAAGAAAATCGGCCAAAAGAATCGTACAAAAGTGAAGTGCGAGAAAAAAGAGCGTGTGCTTTATGTATGTAGGCAGGAAACTCTCTGACTCCCAGCAGGATTTTCTGAGCTGGAAAAACCACTCCAGAGAAGATATGTGGGGCAGAGCAATAAGGAGGCAGCCGCAGGGAAATGAGGCCGAAACACGGAACCTTAACATGGATTAGAGAAGATTTGATCAAAGGGCCTACTTTTCTTGAAAAGGGTTGAAAGGGGTCATTTATGGGCATGTGCACTTACCTGGCACTGATTCAGTCAGCACTGCCAAGCACAAGTTAATCTTCAGGTAAATCCAAATTATGTTCTAGCAGTGTAATGTTCATGCTACTTGTATGGAATAGGTAGTGAAGAAGAATGCAATTGCCAGACGTCCCAAAACTTCAAATATTCCCAAAGAAGTGTGGGAGGTACTGAGCAGACTCCAGTAGATGCGTAAAATCAAGGATTTGGATGAGAACCTCTCTACTAACGGAATATTCAGTAGTAGTTTCAAATGTGCCTGTCTTGATTCCAGCTGTTTTGGGATGTGTAGTTTTTTGCAAGGCCACTGTGTAGTTAAGGTGAGGAGATGTAAAATATGCTCCCCCTTGAACTGAGAGCAGTACATCCTGCCTCCATGGCTATTTCAATCTGCTGGAAGTTGATGATTGATTTGTATTACCTCAAACCAGAAGGGCTGATTCCAGTTCACTGGTGGAACAGTCCCTGGCGATTTAGTTGCCTGGCAATTGTGCAAAATAGAGAGGTAGGTAAAAAATGCACTGACTGTAAACAATGCAGGACTGCTTGTTAAAGTCAGGACTACACAAGACGACAAAGTAAAATCTAACCAATCTGATTCTAGTCTATTCAACTCCATAATAAAATTATGTACAGCAGAAGTGACACAGGGACATCAGCTTCACCACCTCAGATTCAAAGTGCTGTGCATTTCTGTTCATGTTTACACTAATCTGCAAACATTCATTATTACTGAGACTGTTGTCTTCAAATTCTACAGTATGAGCTTTCAGTAGTATATTACCCAAATCCAGTTTATGTTTGCATTCTGCCAAAAGGAATCATTATGCAAAATAAATAGAAGGGAAATCTGAAATCTGAACAGGTGGACAGGGTCTCCATTAGGCAAATAGTTTAAGATAAAGTCCAGACTATCCAATGAGTGGTGTGGTATGGAATATTCCACTCTTTACATGAAATTATTCAGCTTTCTGAGAAGCCCAGGTGTTAAATGCAACCCTGTGTTAAGGGTAAACATGATACACTAGATATAGCATTTCAGTGAAACTGTAAAAAATTGTATTGCAGATGAGTCATGTGCTAAAAAAATACCTCTTTAGCCCATTTTTTGCCATAAAAAGTTAAAGATACCGGGCAGTTTTCCCTACCTCTTCCTCTTTCATCCTTGCTGAGCAAGCTTACCGTCAAAGCTCGTAGTAATCTATATGTCATCCAACATTTTGACAAGAGAGTATCATTAGTAATGTAAAGTTATGCTCCACGCATGGATTCCTTTGACCTACCTACATCTCCCACAGCAGCCTCTCAACAAATCAAAGCACATCATCACGGCAGTGGTTTGATCCATTGAGGTCAATGAGAGTCAACGTTCATGACTGCAGGCAGCACTGTAGGATTTTACAGACGCACTTGAGCAGATGCCCCAGCGTTCTGTGGCGCAGCTGTGGGTTAATTTTGATGGGATACTGCCACCTTGTGACGAGAGTGGACTCTAGGTTACCTATTATCTCTAAATGTTTGTCAGAACTGAGCCCGGCTATGACATATTTCCTGATGGTTTTCATCACAGGTTTAATAATGCACAATATATCGGTCAGTGTAGAACAATAAAACTGTGGAAGATCTTTTATCTGGTGCTGATATAACCATTTAGCCATTCCACGGCTTTGGGCGACGACCAAAACACTGAGAGCTGGAAAGTGTGTCAAGGCTTTTTTTCCCTCTTCTTTAATCTTTTGATCTAAATGGTGACAGACTGTTCTTTTAATATCGGATTGATGTCTCCTCAGGAGGTTTGGTCCTCATGTACAATTGCCTTTTCTTGAGAAATGTTTCATTTCAAAAAGAGAGCGAAGAAAAGGTTGACGGTGGCATTGTTGAGGTATGTTCCAACAACCAGGAAATACTCCAGTACAATTGATCTACTGCATCTGTATAGTGTATTAGCTTGGAGAAAAATGTACATGTTTATAAAAGACCAGAAAATCCAGTCACACCAAACACTATTGTAATGATTATTGCTATTGCAATATTACCGCTTCAAGAAACTTGTAAGCCATGTGAGTTTGACTGATTTTTTTCTTGTGATACGTCCTATGTAATTCACCACCTACAGGCTATTACTAATGTCACACATTGTGTATCTTACTAGACAAACAGGCTCTGAGTAAAAGCAGTTGCATGCGGCCATTTGGAAGATGCCCCTGTGGGCTTTAGAGCAGCATGGCTGGGGTCAAGTGGCTCCGGACCTTGCTCTCTGGAGACAGTGCTTGTGCCTCCTCATGCAATCCAGCTGGCCTGCTGCTGCTTTAGTGATGTGAAGCAGATGATTGGTCTCCAGTTGGATGAGCGCCCTTCAGTTCCCACAGACAGAACAGGACAGAAAGGCAGGTGAGTGAACGGTCAGTACACTTGTAGCACAGTGGAGAAGGGACTGGTTTGACCCATAAAATGCCATCTTAGTATTCAGTTATTAATCTTAGGATTGCATTATCCATTAGCTACTGCTTTGAAATAAATGTAAAAGTTTTGTGTATGGGAATTGAAAACCCACATGCAGACCCTTAGTATTGAAGGGTTTAAAGGTCTTGTTAGTTGCAGTGTTATCAGTTTTAATGTTTATTATGTGTGATCAACTATTAATTCACCTATACATGCTCCACCCACAAATGGTGGAATTCGTACAGAACACTGACAGTCTGATTTAGCTTAATGAGAAGACTTTTTTTGCCAGAATATGCCATGTTTTATTTTTTTCAAATTTTATATATATACACACACACACACACACACACACACACACACAGTATGTCCAAATGTTTGTAGACACTTGCTCAATGTGTCTCTTAATCAAGGGTATTAAGAGTGAATGTGTCCCCCATTTGCTGAAATCCTACTTTTCTGGGAACACCACACTAGGTAATTGCTACACTTTAACTTACTACAGCTGTACTGGATAGAGCTCACTCAAAAGTCTTCACAGCCCATTTAACCTGGAAGTTTTGTCAACTTTGAGTTATTAGTTAAAGTTTTACTGTCCAAAGAAAAACATGTATCAATGTTTTTTACATCTTTTAAAGCAGAAATACCATATATCTGTGATGTGTTAAACTTTCCTGATGAAAGTTTAACACAAAGTTCTAATTTGCCATAGAAGTAAAGAACGCTTTTGTATTCTTATCCTCTTATCATTTTGAAGGTACAGTGACGAAAAGTATGTACCTGAACAACTTCCAATCCATGAGCTCAAGGGTTACTTCATAATTTGTTGGGTCAGTGCAACATGTTCTCCCAGTAAGCCCAACATGTTTCCCACTGGCTCCCTGACATTATCTACTTGCATATTGTTTTACGTGTTTTTTCCTCCTTCCTTGTGATCTCTAACCCCAGCCTACCTTCCATTCTGTGTGAATCATTTTTTCGTGGTCTGGGGGTTAGGGCCTGCGATAGGAAGCTTGTGGATTTGAATCCCAGCACTGCCAGTTGGAATAACGAAGGTACCCTTAAGCTAGGTACCGTCCCCACACACTGCTCCCTGGCCACTGTGGCAGTGGCAGTCCGCTGTTTCATTTGGGTTAAATGCAGAGAAATCATTTTACACTGTTGTCACTGTGTGTTCTGTGGTATGTTCATGCGTGATTATAAGGGGCCACTTTTCTTTTTCTCTTTTTCTTTAACCATCTAATCTC
Organism: Bryconaethiops microstoma; assembly: GCA_037577275.1. Classification (NCBI taxonomy): domain Eukaryota; kingdom Metazoa; phylum Chordata; class Actinopteri; order Characiformes; family Alestidae; genus Bryconaethiops; species Bryconaethiops microstoma. The sequence continues at coordinate 11,007,851 of JBBJLS010000109.1, forward strand.
ATTGTTAGTTGCGTTACCTTGTGCTGAACAGCTGAGAGTGTTTCTACAACTGCTGGTTCGTACAGTTAGAGCTTAACTAAAGTATGTAGATAAGAATTTTTACTTGTGTTGCTTCTTATATTTCCAGTAGTAGAATGTAACCATATGAAATTGAAAGTTGGTGTAATGCATGGAACCAAGCAGTCCTTTTACCAAGTTTTAATTCATTCAGATTTACTCAACTCACTTGTGTGAGTTTACAGAGGGCAGACATATTACTCAAGTATGTTAGATGTATGTGAGGGCTGCCGTTCACAATGAAAGGCGATGGTATAACTGTTATTCTAGTTTTATCGCTAGACTGTTCTCCTTTGGTTTGATTAATACATAAGTTTTCTTATGGTGTTGCACAAGACTTAATGAACAAATAGTAACATTGCCTATTTATTATTAATGTTTTATTTTTCTCTTTATTTTATATATTTAGCACTTTGTCTTTAACTTCCTGCTGATGTTCTTTATGCTTTTATCTCATTAAAAAGCATTTTAATTGCATTGGGTATGAAACATTCTATATACATATTACCTTGCCTTGAATTACCTTACAAAGTGATGCATCAGTGGCCAGAGCATTGATAGGTCAATTATTTGGTAACTACTATGAAACGAATTTATAAAGATTTGAGAGAGAAACAAAGTTCACACATGGGTCAGTACAGTTTAGGGGGTAACCACTATATGACATATTGCCTAGTTAGCAACCTAGTTTACTGCAATAGTTATTTTATTTCCTGGACATTGTTCCTAGAAGTGGTGACCGTATCTTGTGGTGACACCTGTTTAAAATATCTTTTCTTCTTTGTTGTGGCCAGAAATTCTGAGAAATATTGCAGCAAGAGCAGCACCCTGTCCACCTCCACCTCATTTCTCATTGCCAGTATGGATGACTACACACGCCCAGAGGGACACACACACACCCACACCCACCCACACACACACACACACAAAATGCTGAATCATGTCGTAATGCAATCTCATTCAGAAAAGCCTGTCTCAGCAGATTGCTGTATCTGTGCTTAGAGAGCAGCTCCTAAATCATGTGTCCAAGCAGAGTGGGGAGTTGGGCTTGGTTGCATCATGCAGCCACTGTGAAGCGCACTGTTAAACAGGCACTACTTATGGTGCAGGGCCTCTTGTTGGATGAGTGTTACTGCTGTGCAGTCGGAGGGTTTTCCAGCTGACCGCTCCGCTGACCATCACACTTCCCATCGAGCATCATAGGCTGTGTAGGAATGTAGCACGCTCATCTGTCATGGTTACACTGCTTCACACAAACACACACACACACACACACACACACACACACACACTGATTCATTTACAAACCCCATTAGAGACATGCACTACACTGATAGAGTCAACTACACACACCCATAAAACATCCATGAGCACGTATCACAGCCAAAAAGTCCTCTTGCACACACACACCCACACACCCACACACACACACACACACACACACACACACACACACACACACACACCTTTTGGAATATTTTCCAAACAGTGCAAACATACACCGGACACTGATACAGTCAACCACCCACACCCATAACTTAAGATTACACATAACCAAACATTCACTTTCTACACCACACACACAAACACCTTGTTATGCTGAACAATCAGTACAAACACCCGCCACTGATCATGAGTTTGGAATCAATGTTTCCAAAACTGATTTGCTTGTCAGACAACTGGGTAAAATGATTCTAATATTTTAGTTCTTTCAAAAAATTGGTAGGGCACTAGTAACTGGGAATGAATGCTTTTAGACTGCACTCTAAAATGATCCTACACTTTTGGTTCTTTAGAGAACCATTTTTGTAAGGGTCCTAAGAAGAGCCCTTAAACTGGTGAACAGCCTTGCTTCGTATGTCTGGCCCTCAATCTCTTTGTACACACACACACACACACACACAGATGTTAAAGCTCCAGGTGAGGTGGTGTTTTATAACATATGCTCATCCACCATCTGAGGATAAGCAAATATTGGCCCAACAAATATTAATGTAGCAAGCTGTAATTGAATTACACATTCTCTTCTTCATGGATAGAGAGATAAAGCTCCACTCTGTTGCACTGAGCTCTGGGGCCATTTGAGTGGCAAGTGTGAACATTGATTTTTCAAGGGATCGGGATTGTTATTATCAATATAGTAGCTATTTGCAACACACACAATATGACAATGGATTCAAATGCAAATGACAGCCTTTGAAGAATTGCGCCCTTACAAGGGAGCGAAATCTGGAGGAGAATGCAGCAGAATTACACGCCTGTGTGACTGACAGCAAAGCCAGGACACAACAAGCCGTTGTCTTCTGTGCGGTGAGGCTGCAATGTGGTCCCACTCATGCATTACTCACTCATCTGAGTGACACAATGAATCTAATACAAGTTATGGGTTCAAAACCAAGAAAAACTTAATAACTGCGCTGGGCAGATGGAAGGTCACGACGCAGCGTGTTGTTCAGAGATCATTCAGCTGCACTGAGTCTTGCTCAGTGAGCTTTCAAGAGCTTTCTGATGGCAGTGCAGGTCATGTTTCTTTGACTAAGCAGAATGTAAACTGCTGTCACTTATTTGACTCCTTGCACTTATTTGACTAATAATTGGTTTATAGATATACATTTTTTTCCTAATGGCTTACGGTTATATCCGTGGTTTACAGCATGCAAGTAGAGACACAAACTCTGGATGCACTTCGTGCATATGTTGTAAACAGCTCTGCCCACACACAAAGATTTTCATAACACACAATCAGACATCAGCGTATGAGAATTCTGTTTTGCCTTTGTGATTTCTGTCAATGTTATCTATAAAAAGGACAAACGTATGTTTTATAGCTAAAACTGTAGTACTGGTGAAGCCTTTATCCATATTTAGAGGAAATAATATGTAATGCAGATAAGCTAATGTATGAGTTTCAGTTACTTGGCCTTCTGTTACAATGGCCTTGTAGCTCCAAACTTAAAGAGCAAATTTTAGACACCAATTGTGTTTTGGTTGATTAAATCCTTGACGATAAAACTTATGCAGAGTGTATAATACTTTAAATAAAATTTAATATAATATGTTACACTAAGCAAAAGTATGTTCCAAACTGAAATATTCACATTAGATTACCTTCTTACTGTGTTGGGGCTTTATATACAAACCTGCATGAAATTTAGAAATGTTTCAGACATCAAGTTTGTTGATTGGGTTTGCTGATGTGTGGTGCTATATGTTCATTTCACAGGACCACCATTTTAACATCCAAAGTGAGTCTGAGGTAGAATCACACTGTACACATTGTAAAAGTGGATTTACTTGTAAAAAATAATATTTCTATTTCAATGTAATGATATAAATATTAGTGATGTTCACAGAGGAGGGATTGTTCTCAGCATAACCAAATGGAAGGTTTTCATACTAGATGAATAATGAATGCTGCTTCAGATAGCATAAGCTGAGGTATATAATATTTAAAGCATTATATTAAAATAGAAGCAGTGAATGTGCTTTCACAATCCCCCATCTCTACAATCTGACTTCAGAATATTCCCACCTCAGTCTCATGTTGGATTTCATGATGGTGGTCCTGTGAAATGAACTAGTCGTGTTTCTACCAGAGCTCACGCTACACTCAGCAGTATCGTAAG
>JBBJLS010000109.1:11016473-11030265 GCA_037577275.1 Bryconaethiops microstoma
TCCCGGATAAACAGTGGCTGGTGAGGCCTCCTCTTCTTCCTCGTGTCCACTATCATCTCCTTTGTCTTATCAGTGTTAGCTACCAAACTAGTCTGAATGAATACAGTATTATGACTTCATAATATGCTTGTGATGTATTTCTTCTGCTGTTTTCTCTTTGCTCATGAGGGACCCCATCAATACCTGCAAGATAAATACATGAATGTAAATTTAAATATTCACTCATTGAGTTCAGTAATATGGTAATTCAGTAATTCAAAGTCTTATTGTTATACCTACAAAGTACAGTGTACAATGTACAATGATATCCTTACTTGAATGCCTCTCCGCAGTCTACAGACAATTCACAACAGACACAATTAACATTACAATACAATAAATACAACAAATACAGTAACAGCATATAATACAACTTTCAACATGATGTAGTAAGTGATATGTAACAGAGCATGGCAGCAATATAAAAAGTCTCAGTGGGTAAAGTTTGGGGATTGCAATGCAGAAAATGCCTCAGCAATTTACAGAATTAGCACTAATCTACGAAAGTGATAGTGCTGGAACTGTTAAGCATAGGTGAGCTCAAATGTATGCAAATATGACAGTGTACAATTCAGTAGTAATATTGCACATTAGTGAGTGTTGAACAGTCTTATAGCGGTGGGGTAGAACTGTCCATGTAGTCCTAAACCTCTTCCCAGAGGACAGAGAGGAGAAAAGTGTCAGCTCCGGGTGACTGGAGTCTTTCATGATGTGCTTTGTCTTTCTGAGGCAAAGCGAGGAGCAAATGTCCTGGATAGCTGCAAGCAGTGTGCCGATGATCTGAGCGGTTTTTACCACCTTTTGCAGAGCTTTCTTGTCCTGAGCAGAGCAGCTGCTGTACCAGGATGTAACACACCCTGAGAGGATAAACTCCACAGCACACCTGTAGAAACTGGAGAGTACTGTAGTGGAGACCCGGGCTTTCCTCATATGCCTAAGGGAGTGAAGCTATTGGTGGGCCTTTTTAATGGTAGCTGCTGTGTGTTCTGTCTCTTCTCCTCTGATGTAGATGGAAGCATAAACTGCTTCCTAATGTCAATGACAAGGTGCTTGGTATTGCTGGCATTATGAGATTTATTTAGATGTAGATAGATTATTTATATAGTACATTATCATATACAAAAGGTCATTCAATGTTCTTTATAGAAATAGAATACAAAATAAAATAAAATAGAAAAAATAGAATAATATAATGGAAGACATAAAAGAATATTGAAAGTGCAATAGAAGGCGGAGGAGAATAGTGCAGTTTTTATAATGCAGTGTATGTAAACAGTATCATGAAAAATGTCTGGTCATTATAACATCAATTTGGTGAATACTGGTTCAGGCCAGTCCAAACATGAGCACTCATCACATCTAAATACACATGGATCTGTTTACAAGCAGACCTTGACTGTTTCAGTATGGTGGAGGAACAGATGCATCAGTGTGACTGTATGTCTACAGGTAATATGACACATCAGGCCAAAAATCCAACTTTTGAAAGCCTATTATTTTTTGGCTTTAATCCTATTGTTTCCTACTTTCCAAATATAAACGACTATGTGATGCTACTGAATAAAAATAAACAACACATTACAGTCATGGTTTTTCCAAAAAAAATTCACTGGACCTTTGCCGTGGTCCTAGACAGGCCTGAGGGTTTACCTCAGGATCAACTACATTGTGGGTAAACTGAAAAATTCTGTAAAACAAGTGTTTTCTCCAAACTTTAGCTTTAACAGATGAAACGGTAAGGGAACAGGGCCTTCCTTCTCAGACCTTCCTAGAAAACTGAATTTAGTTTGACAGATTGCTTTTTTTATATATATATACAAAAAGCACTTTTAGCACAACAATGTGCAGTGTGACTTCCAGACTAATAAGATGTGATGACGGTTTGGGCACGAGCCAGATGTTAAGCCTTCCGTAAGCGAGAGTGTGATGACTGCCGAGGGTATTAGCTAAAAAGATGCTGTGTCTGAAAATAGTATTTGAAAGCATCATGTGTGGGCACAGAACAAAGAATCCATTTCAAAGACAGTTCTCCTTTATTCTAAAGGCACTGTTAATATGCCTGTGATGGAGTGGAATTATAAATATGCAATGGGTTTATTTAACTTCCATCCAGCCTATGTGAATAATTCTCTCTCACAGAGCGGCTCTAGGAGGATCCATGGCCTTGAAGCATGTCACGGTAAAGGCGATTAGCGGGAATAGAAATTGACGCCTAAATGGTGAATGCTTTGGAAGCCTTGTAGGAGGGAAAAATATAATTCTCATGGAACAATCCACAGCATCCCACTCGACAAATTGTTGGAGGTACCATTCTGAAGGTTATTGCTGCGTGAGGTAAAAAAGGTATTTTTAGGACGCAGTGGCTGAGCTGGAACATGAGCGTATAATAGGAGTGGCTAGCACAATGTGTTTGTGGCCAGTATGTCTGAAAAGTATGTAGGACAAATTGTTCTCTAAATCACTAAAGCTCCATATCCCTTTTTTCCAAGGCAGGGATGTGTGTGAGGAGAATGCTGTCTAGAAAAATATAGATACCAGCTATGGCCTTATTATCTATCTAGAGCAGTGGGTGGCTGAGATGCTCCTTCTTTCCTTTCTTTTTTGTTTCTTACTTTGACATTACAAGTACACAGTGTAAATGAAAGTATTCTTTGAAAGTACATCTGTGGTTCTTGGCTTGGATGTACAGTTCTAAGAAAAACTCTAGTGCATGATGCACAGGTTCTTTGAACTTTACAGAGGTCCTTTAAGGATCCCAAGTGACAAAGCCATCTTCATTGCTTATACACTATTTGCACAAAAGTATTGGTAGCCTTATTGAATGGTCAGGTGTCCCAATACTTTTGTCCATATAGTGTATTGTGTCTCACATCAGGAGGTGGTGATGGCCTTTTTGTTTTTTCCTCCAAGCATGTTGAGCTGTCCAGTGATAGTGGAAGTTTGGAAGATGCATATTAGCTTTACATGACTCTGAGGAAGCTGAGAGTGTGGAAGGGTGCTGTCCTTCACCCTTCCATTCTGGTAGCAACATCTAATAACGAGCGACCTAGTTAACAGAAAGGGCAAAAAAGGGGTTTAAAAAAATCCAAGAAGAAAAAACTTCTTCACACTCATCACTCATCTCATTTAGAACCAAAGATGATTTAAAAGAATCTTCTTTGAAAGGCTCTTTATGAAACCAAAAGTGGTTCTTCTATGGCATTACTCCAAAGAAACCTCCATTTTTCTTTACTCCATTATTTTAAAAATACAGGTAACAGGAGTGGTCCCTCCAGCATAGTCAAAAGGTTACCTTGGTAAATAAACCACTAACAAGTTCCTCTTGCTTCTGTGTTTCAGGTTGACCTATTTTTTGTTTTGTTTTGTTTTTTTACCACCCACTGGTTAAACCAGCTCAGAGAATCACGGAAGCAGGAAACAGTGTCGCATGCACCTGCCTCCAACTAACGCAATGAACTCTGTCTCTATGCACTTCAGCTCTCCATAGTATCACTAAACTGCTCTGACTCACACACTGGTAAGCCACTAATTTTCATAGTATTATTCTAAAATGATGTTTAACCCGAGAAGGAATACAGATAAAGCAAAGTGTTGTTTGAACAGTTTCAGAGTGACCTGCTAGTAGGCAGACTACGATTTGTGTTGTGGTAAGGGTACAGAGTGCATTTCCTGGATTAACCGAAAGGTATGCATGCTGCACACTTTCCTTTGGTCATTCATTTGATCCCTTCGTGGCTCTTGCTATAAAGATAAAAATCTTAACTTTCTTAATGAGTTCTACAAGTTGACTTAGCCTGGGTACTTTGTAAACCCACAGGTGAAATCTCCCCCTGTACATTCTGCTTACCAGGAAATCTACAGTTGCCTGGTCTCATAAGCAGCAGAATGTCAGAAAGAGATGAGGAGTCATTCAAGGCTGTGCAGCTTGACCAACACGCTGTAGAGTCCACCAAACAAGAATCGGAGGCGCCTCCGCCTTACTTGAGTGGAACTGACTCTGCCTCCAGTGCTCAGGCTTCAGAAACAGGGGAGAGTGCAGCAGCTCCAGCATCCACTGCAAGTGACCAAGGAGGGAAGTGGACTTCTACTGTGGAGCAATTCAAACTCAAGAGATTTTTTGTGCTTCGGGTACTACTCATTATATCTCATTCTTATTTAATCCAAATCTCACAATATGCTCTCTAAACAAGAAGTTTCTTAAATGGTTCTCCGCCTGGACTTGCAATGGTTCTTATAAATTTTATCTTTAAAAAAAGTGCAGAGTTTTTGCTAAAGTTGTTGGTTCTATGATAATACTTTCCAAAGTGAGTTACATTATCAGTCTGATTTAAAAGAGCAAAAGCAAAATACTCAAAATAGGCTTTAATATCCATGATATTTGACAGCATTTTATTCACACACCATTCTTTAATCACTGTAAAAAGGTTCCAGCTTTAAAGCAACACACAGTTAATTTCTTGTTTTTAATTGGATTCATATTTGCCACTATGATAAACACATTCCTTTCTAACAATAGACTGTTCTTTGCCGCACCCAGTGTAAATATGCTTGTTAAACTAACAGAGTAAGGCCATAAAACTCACCTTACCATCTCCAATGCTGTAGCCCTGTTTATTTTTTACTTATTGTTTGCAGCCTAACACACAGCCCTTGTCTAGAGACAGCAGCGACAACTCTGTTCCTTCTGGACCTAGGAGCATTTGGTTATCAAATCATGTCTGTGTGGCAGCTCACACACACAGACACTGCTCAGCTTGCTGAGTGCACTCAGAATTTGACAGAAAATGCTGTCACAAGAGTGCTCAGGGGCTCTGCTAAGCCATTTCTACTGAAATATTGAAAGAGATTTGTTGTAAAAGATTGTTGCTGAATAGAGTTTAGAGGACACAGCTGGCAGGCTGATGTCATTTATTTATAGACTTGATGATTATCCACAAATTCTAACCCCTTTTTAACCCTAGTCTTATAAGACTAACTTTGTTTTATTCTGTTCCTGGTTTAGCCTGGGACTCTGGATCAAGCCATCGAAGATGTCAAAGCACTGCTAAACCCAAAGGATGACGGCCCTGTCAGCAGCGTTTGGTTAATGGCTGAGTATGTTTTTCACCTCTTATCAGTTTGATCATGTTTGATATGATTTTCACCTATATATGTTTAATACATTTTTGCATCGTGTTTTGACCCATGCAAGGGTTATGACACATTTTATAGTGTGTTAATGATCTTCTCATTATTTGCACTACATTTTTAAACTAAAACATTGTATTTATGTTTGGTCAGTGTACATGACAAGTTACAGTATGACTGTACTAATGTCACCAAGACAAACACACTGATTTTATCTCTGATTCAGATGTATCTAATGCTCCTCAAATCAATAATCAATAATGAAATATTATTGTTCCTCTCTAATACTAAAATCACAGCATAGGCCCAGTCATCTGGTTGTGTAATAGAATGGTTAGTTTCTAAGTTGGTGGACTGATTATTTTGCTTTGCAGCTGTGCTGGACATGTTTACGGCTCTGGACACTTAACTGACTGTGTTTATTTGCATTCTTTCACTTGTTGCCCAAAAGGAAGGTTGCATTATAGGACTTCTGCTTTGAGAAACCTTGTTAACGGACTATCTTTTAAGGGGACTTCCTCTTCATTACTCATATGTAATTTAAAATGCCATGCGTTCAAACATCTGTTAGACTCTTGTTGCTTGTTGCATGGTGGAGGTGTAAATGATATGTACACAAATGTAAAAGATACACAAATGATTGTACATCCAACAGTTTACAGATAAGGTGCCCATACATCAGCACCAGACATCAGGCTATAATCAGTTCACTCACGCTTAGGCCGAAATGGCACATGGTGCAGTCATCCTGTTTTGCTGTCGCTGGAACTAGCGCAAGTATTAAAGAGACAATTTTATACAACATCTTCCAGATGCGACACTACAGAATGGCTGCAGCTGGTGATCCATTATTCTGCCCTGTGTTTGGTAACTAAGTAAGATGTGCTGGAAATTATTAAAGTGAAATAAACAGGGAGCAAAACAGGGCTGCTGGATGACATTTTGCTAAATGCACCAGCGGATGTCAGCTCCTATCTGTCTGGATGTAGGCTTTCAGGAAACTCTTTTAAAACCTTACCACATGAGGATGAATTATATATCTCATTTTCCTCAGCCTAACACACACACGCACACACAATCACTCACGTATACACAAAACTATTTCCTGCAATGGAGGAACAGCTCTGTGGCTTGAATTGAGGCTCTGAGTCTGAGTGAAATGTTCATGACCTGTACTGTTGTTTTATGGAAATAATTTGAAAATAATTTGTCCTATAATGTGCCCCTGTGTGTGGCTATATTCATAAAATGACGTGGAGAAAATGACGTGGTCTAAATAATGCCTATGCATTATTTGTTTAATTGCTGTCTACAGAATTACAGTGTTTGCACCGGGGATTTTCCCAGACATAATAAAATGTAAGCTAAATTATGCAACTCAAAACAATCTTAAAGTGACTAATTGTCTAAGTGTCCTCATCACTGGGAGATCATGAATGAGATCCACGGTGAAGCTACAGCAATCCATGCCTGGGAGTACAAGAGAGTATAATTGGCCTTGCTCTCTTTGTGGGTAGGATTGCCCTCCCTCTCTAGTTGACACTGGTGATATAAGAGCACTGACAGTTAGCCTTCTCCTCCAAATGTGTTGTGCTGTGAAGTGATGTTGTTTAGTGGAAGTTTGAAAAGCTGCAATGGCTGGTGTCAAATAATTTTGGAGGAAGAACATGCTAGCCCGCAGAATGATTTGTGATTTGTCTCATGTGATTTGGGGAGTCCAAGATTGTAGCTGGAATTTACCAAATTGAAGAGAGTATCAGGGAAGTAGATAGATTGTTTAGTAATTATATTGACATTAGATTTACCTTTATCTTGAGTAATTTCTTTCCATTTTTATAAAAAAAAAAGAGAAAATCACTGCAAAAGTATAAACAACATACATTTTAAAACAAGACTGTAAGCACAAATATAACTTTTCTGCGAGTTCAGATTATAATAAATCTATCTAGTTATGAACACAACTGTGGTATTGATTAATTGAACGTTTGGAATCACTTTCAAAAGAGTTCGTTTCAATGAGCTGTGAGTGTGAAATTATTAATACTGAATTAGGCCATGTTTCTATTATCGCCAGCAATAACTGAAACTTCTAAGGGTTAAAGTCCAAAGACGGACTCTCCCTGAGCTTTGATCTATGGTGCCGGTTGTTGAGCTCATTTAGAAGCAATATTTGCCCTCTGAGCTGTGGAGGGGATGGTGTTAGCAGGGTTGAACAGCTTGGCTTGAGGATGACTGTGTTTACAGTATCATCCTCATAGTCCCTGAGGCATTGCAAGAGTAAATGGGACTGTGTGTATGTGTGTGTGTATGTGTGTGTGTGTGTGTGTGTTTGTGTGTGTGTGCGGGGCGGGGGGGGGAGGGGTTCACACCTCTATCCCCAAGATCCTTATGTCCGTTGAAGGTAGGGAATGACCTCTTATGTCTGTAGAGCTGTTTGGCACTGGCGTGCGCGTGGTGCTTAGTGTTCACGTGTGTGGTTTTTTTCACATTCCAGGTGACGTACTGCAAGATTTTCATAAAATAAATTGGATATTGCTCTTTGATGAATCTGCCCTTCCAACTTTTTTCTGTTTGTTTCGAGGTCAAAAATGACCAAATATGAAGGCCTTTTTTTTTCTTTCCACAAAATAAGGCTGTACCTTTTAATAAAAGGTTAACTGGGCTGCCATCCAGCCTGTTCAACTCTTAAAAACAATTATACTTCATTGTGCACTTCATGTTGTTAACCAGCATTCAGGCCAATGCCATGAAAAATATGAAAAAGGGCAGCTGGTGGCCTGGTGGTTAGGGAGTTGCCCTGTGATTGGAAGGTCATGGGTTTGAATCCCACAACTGCCAGTGGCACCACTGAGGTACCCTTGAACAAGATACCGACCCCACACACTGCCTCCTGGGTGCTGCACTGGTGGCTGCCCACTGCTTCACTTTGTGAATGGGTTAAATGCAGAGAAATAATTTCCCACTGTTCATGCTATCTGCTGTGCTGTGGTGTGTTCACACGTGACCAATGGCCTCTATACTTACTTACCCTTACTTAGGGACATTAAGGACATTCAAATGATTTACTATTTATTATAATATTAACATAAATAAAGGAAAAAGAGAATTTTTCTTCCTATCTTCTTCAGAAAATTAGTTAAGGCAAATTCAGGTTGAATATGTGATTTGTGGAATCCCTGAATGTGGTAACAAATTCATCAAATGACTGAGAAGAAAACATTTTTTATCATCTATAATGGATGGCTCATGAGAAAGAAAGGGATTTACATGTGAATACAATGTATCAAAATACAAATAATATTTAGTTTGAAATGTTAAAGGTCATAAATAATGTGTAGTTACAGAGGGCTGAACGTGCTGTAAGGTTTTTTTTTTTTATCTGAAGGACATTTTATCTGTTTAAAACACCTTTAACTTTACTGTCCATACAAATTTGTGAATCAGCAGGCCCACCAACTGTGGAATCATACACTAACTATCCATCAAATTGAAACTGTAACAAATATCTCCTATTCTACTTACAAACACAAATGTTGGATCAGCGGAAATTTAGAATCCTCTCTTTTGACAGATTTCTCTGTTCATTTCAATGAGCTGGTATTGTATTGGATGACATGGTGTTGTATAATATCAGATTACACTATACTTTGTGGGGCCTCAGAAAACAGCATACACACACTCACACTCACACTCACACACACACACACACACACACACACAGAGGCCATACACATTTGGACAACTCAACCATCATGTGATCTCAGAGCTCCCTGGTGAGAGACACTCTAAGAAAAGATTTAGAAGGAGGGAAAAGAAAACAAAGGGTTGTTTTGCACACTAAAACTGTCTTGTCTATCGCATGCACTGTCTAAATCATTGTCTCTTCTCTCCTCTGCCCTTCATAAGGTGTGCACTTACCTGCAGTAGTGGCAGACTAAAGCTAAATCACTCTCGCTGTCTGTGTTTGAGGTCATTCGTATTCAGGGCTCATGTGTCACTGATTCATTTTCTGAACTCGTCTTTCTTCTTTGTGTCGGCATAGCGTTTGGGACCTGAAGAGGCAGGCATTCATATTTGATGAGGTTTTTGCCAAAGGCAATTCCTGAAATTTTGAAGCTTTTAGAGTGTGTACATAATTGAGGGGCTTTTGCGCTTTTGTCTTACCTCAAAATAACTCGCTCAGAATCCGCTCAGCTCTGTCAAAAGATGCCACCCACAACTGCAGAAATAGATAGACGTTTGCGCTAACTCCTAAAGCAAACGCCTTACAGGCCCCGCAAACATTTACTCTACACCCAAGACGGCTTGCTGCTTTCTTAATTTCGAAGAATTACAGTGCAGTCAGTTAAGCATTCCCCTGTGATCTTATTGTTTTCAGTGATTTACTTTAGTCTGATTATACACGACGTGGATCACTCCATCCTAGGATCACAGCTTGAGTTGTAATTACTCTGTTTGCAATTAATTTATTCTAGACACCCAAAGCATTTACCTCTAAAAGCCAACCAGGCTGAAACACATGAAACACTGCTTATTTTTTGCAAGTTTCATTCCCTCGATGCTGTCGCTGACACCCAGTGCCTAACCCACTATTCTCTAATTTGTGTTTTTGTTCCAGTGTTTTTGGTGGATGTGTTAGTGGGGGTTTGGTGTGAATATAGAACAATGTTGGTGGAGATACACTAATATATGCAGCTCCAACTGGAGCACGTGAGTCAGGCAGGCCCAGCAGGTGCCTACAGAACCCACGCTAATATGGTTACTGCTCAGAAATGACTGCCCTGTTAGAAACTTCTTAAAAGTTTGTTCCTCAACACTTTGAGATTTTCCCACTGAGATGGGAGTGGATGTTCATTTTATTAAATTAAATATGTGTTTTCATCTGAATGCATGAGCCTTTCTTTGTAAGCTTATGGACCTTTTAAAGGGATGCAAACAGTGATCTATAATGGAGCATCGTTCATAAAGCATGAGATACAGACAGACATGTGGCCTAGCAATTGGGGGAGATTTGGGTGCCAGATGGAAACTATCAGTATTTAGCAATTCAGTATAAAGCAATTCAGCAATGGCTTTAAGATTCAGGGAATTATCTGTCTGAAAAATTTTAACACTGAGATTTTTAATTCTTCAAATTAAAATGAGATTAAATTAGATGTAAATTAAATAATATTACTGCTGCCAAAATATCAGCTAACTCTTGATTTTTGTGTAGTTGTTTCCTCTTTACTGGTTTACACAGCAAAGAGCAAATGTGCTAAACTAGCTCGGAATTTAATGTGCTTACAAAGATGATGTGATGGAGAAGCAAAAGACTTGAACTGCACAATTACATTACAGTCTGGTAGTGGACAGTATAAAGGTTTTTTTTTGTTCGGACCAGGTTGAGTATTATTTCAAGTTGATAACACAGAGTTGGTTTGAATATTTTAAAGGAAAAGCATGAAATACTTAAATATTAAAATCAGTGTGGGAATTTTATTGGTAGTTGAGTTTTTAAGTTGTTGAGTTGACCAGTAGCATTGGTTAGTGATGCTCTTTCTCTCTTTCTCTCTTTCTAGGATTGATCACTGGAACAATGAGAAAGAGCGGCTGGTGTTCATCACAGAGAACTCGCTCCTCATCTGCAAGTATGACTTTATCATGCTGAACTGTGAGCAGATCCAGAGAATTCCGCTTAACTTTGTGGACCGCATCACCTACGGTGCCTTCACCTTCCCCCCTCGCTCCCTTCTTAAGTGAGTAACTCTCTGTGTGTCCTCCTTCGTCTAAGTTCAGAAAGAAGTAGTCCTGCCTGGGCTTCAAAGTGACTACCTTTCACCAGACTTCTCTCACTAGCCAGCAGCCACAGACATACCAGCAGCCACAGATGTGGCAATCGCAAATTGAAACCTTTCCCCCACCCCTATAGCTCATATAGTTCCAGTTACGCAGCTGCAAACAGCTTCTCATATTTACACATCTGCATCAGATAAGCATCAATGCAAATGTAGCATGAACTTCAGGAATGAAAAGACAACCACATTTTAAAACAGTAGCCGCAGTAATTGTTGTTTTGCCAGAGGTTGTCAAGAGTAATGAATACCTGTGCAGTGAAGCAGAAGCTCAGCCTCTGTTTTGCTGATCTTGGGTAAATTCCTCTTCACCTTTTGCAATTCATGGTTGTTTTCAGGCCACCGTGTTAACTTAAGGGTAGCATGGTGAAGTGGATACAGAAAAACAAGGAAATGTCCTGTGCCACTAGGAGCAAATTACTCACTGTGCTGATTACTGTAAGACATGGTCTCATTCTCCATCATTAATCTGCAAATGTGTTGTTTTGTATATTGCATATTGGCACTTAAATGAATATTAACCATGTAATAACTCGTACGATATTCATTGAGTTCTCTTTTCTTACTATAGATGTATAGGTGTGCAGTATATTTGCATCAGTCTCATGCCTATATTACATTAAAGCAATACTTCAGCGTTTTTCAACTTAATCGCAGTCTGTCATATCAATGGTTTACCATCTACTACCCTAGGCAATAATTTAGATGCATATTTCTGTGCAGTTGCTGAATTCCATGAATAATCACTTTAAATACGGGACTGTACGTTATGCATTCAGACTAAAACAACTTACTGACGATACAGGTCTTAGGGTGGGACAGGGATGAAAGCAAACATAACCCTGGGAGTCTTAACCAAGGACTCTTATTGGTGTTGTGTACTTGTGAGGAATCAAATTCCATGCTAAACCAGCCACTTACCAACTTTGCTGATATAGTGCTTCCAATTCCCCAAAGGCATCGAAAGCATCCTTATTGCAAGAGCTTTTCTAGTATCCATGTGCAATCTGTGTAAACTCCACCCACTTCATTACAACAGCAATGTATTACAACAAATTCTCCACTTAGGAAAAGAGTCTCAGCACAGTATGAACTAATTTAAGAGACGTACTACTTAATTTACATATTTCTAAGTATTCTTTAAAGTGCTCAGTAATGACCCTCATTAGTTACCCAAAGTCAGCAGCTTTTCTAAATATGGGGGAAATGTGTCAAAATGAATGTCCATGATGATGTAATGCAAATGCTGAAGGTAAGGTTGAACATTCTTAGGCACTGGTTTAACAACCATTTACTCCAGTCAGTTGTAACAGATGCCCTGATTAACCTTGGCCTAATTCTCTACACAATGACTTTGATCTTTTGCTTCTTTTCTTTTTCTCTCTGTCCTCATTGTTGGGCTAAAATATATGCTGAGGAATGTCATGAATTATTTAGCCCAGCAGTACTAAAAGTATTTAAAAGGTACCAGTGGGCTCAGCGCAGTAGGACTTAACCAGCAATCTCTTTGACTCTCCCCCCCCTCCCCCCCCTTTTTTTTTCAGTTGCTTGTCTTTTTTTCTGAAGGAGGATTATGTGGAAGTGAATTGAATGTGAGCAGGGCTTTTATGAGGCAAGTAGAGGGAGGGTGGTTTGTCAGGAGGGCTCCACAGCCACGCTCTTGTGTAAGTGATTAGTGGCAGAAATTAATGTAGGCCTTTCATCCGAACCTTTTAAAGCTGGCTCAGGGGACACCAACCCAAGTAAAACTAATTTGATGAATAAAGCGTAACGCAGCGTGAAGCGCTTAGGAGAGGCAAGCCTGTATTGGAGGGGCTTTATCTCCACACATTACATTCAATTATAAATAAAACGCCAGTGAAAACCAGCCCAAAGTGCTGAAGGGAAGGAAAAGCTGGCCTCAAACTGGAGCTGCTCTCTCTCTCTTTCTCTCTCTCTCTTTCTCTCTCTCTCTCTCTCTCTCTGTCTTTCTTCTTCTTCTTCTTCCTTTCTTCTCCTTTCTCTCTGCCTTTCGCATCTTGATCTCAATCTCTTTGTCAGTGTGGCAGATACCAGTGCTCCTAACAAATCTCTGCTTCTCTGAAATCTTTCAGCACATAAAACATCACAGTCTGTCCTATCAATCAACACAAATCATCATTATTGATTTACACATAATCTGCCCACAACCTAGAATTTCTCTCCTGCCAGTCATTATGACTGAAAAATTCCCAATTCAGTAGTGATCAGTCATCTCCCTAATCATGGGTCTTAAAACCAATATCATCCACTCAGGACCTTTAGCACCCCTTAGCGATGCTGGAAAATTGTTACAGTTCCACAGTGGCACCTCCTCCTTTGGACCTAATTTCTTTAAAACATCAAATAGCATCACTCAAATTAATAATTAAGTGAACAGACTGCCTCTTTGTTCCCTGGCCTCCTCCAAAGTACAGCCCATGTCAGCATGTATAAATTGAGCTGTCCTTGTGCTATACATGCATGCAGTCCCTCAGTCTATTTCAAATCCAACCTGAAGTGACCCCTGTCTTACTCATACAGCTCTCTGTGGAGATTAGCAGTGATGAATCTTTTGCTATAGCTGTGGGCCATGAATTGTTTCATTTGATAGGTGACTCAATTTCAGGTGTAATATAATGATGAATCAGACATGACACGACACAAGGAGTGGCATATGTGTGTGTGACTGTGTGTATGTGACTGTATGTGTGTGTGTTTGTGAGTGTGTGTGTGTGTGTGTGTGTGTGTGTGTGTGTGTGTGTGTGTGTGTGTGTGTGTGTGTGTGTGTGTGT
>JBBJLS010000109.1:11039494-11053960 GCA_037577275.1 Bryconaethiops microstoma
TTTGTGAATTACTGCTTTATTTTTTTATTCACATTTTCCACCCTGTCCCAACTTTTTCTGATTTGGGGTTGTAGTTATTAAAAAAGTGTAAGCTTTATGCTCTATTTTGAGTTGTTGTATTGGTACAGTTGTAGACCAGGGAAGAAATATCAGCAACACCAAATCAGAAACTTTCTTCTCTAACAAAAGCCATTGGAGAGCATTGCTAGAGACACATGTCAGAAACCTATAGTCTGTGCTGACAGGGGAATACAGTTTCATCGGTTAGGTCAAAAAGTGTTGGAGTATACCTTTAGTGCATGAGCTGAGAGTGTAACAGCTTGAGAGAGAAATATTCTGACAGTGAAAAGTGAGATTGATGAGACGCTCATACACGTCAGTTGAAGCAACATCACAGCATTTGGGTAGAAAAGTGCAACAACGCAGTGAGAGGGAGAAGCAGGAAAAAGCAAAGTGGCAAGAGACAGTGGTGCAGAGAGTTAGACAGAGACAGAGCTGACACAGGCCTACGGCTGAACAAGTCAGTCTATCTGCTATGAAAACAAAAAGCCTCTGTTGCTGAGGCCTCCTGCGGCGGACTTGTCGGCTCTTTACTAAAAACACAACACTCCTCAGTACGTTACCTGGAGCTCAGTCTGTCTGCAGGAGCGGAAGAGCAGACCTGAGGGTTTCAGTTGCCAGACATTCAGTCTTGGCGGCCACACTGGTCACAGAAGAAGTGCTACACTTAAAGCACTGGCCAAGAATCAAATTTACATGATTGCAATGGATTGGCTAAAACAAGTTTGCTTCTTTAGTTTACTAGTGAAGCTGTGATATACTTAATGCTTAATGGAAGCATACAGCCACCAGTTTAACATCATGCAAACAGCATGACTAGGTCACCACACATCATACGATAAAGCATCGAGTTGCTAAGTAATCCATAACAGACTTTTTTATGTCTGTGACATGCTGTCATCTATAAAAATGCACTAAAGACAGTCCAAATTCAGACTTAAGAACAGCTGCTGCCACTATTTTTGCAATGCAACATACTGTTGTCGATGTTGAGAGATTATTTTCTACCAGAAAGTACGTAAACAGGGATGTTTTGCTTAATAACTCAAAGTGGTATGCAATGATCAGTTTGCAAGACAGTCTTAATGTAACTTGTTAGATACTTGTTAGTTTGTTAGCCTTGAAACTCCACTGAAAAGTCCAAACTCCAATGAATAGGCAAAGCTCATACACCAAACATGGCTTGGTTGATCAAGGAATGTGAATTCTTAAACATCACTTTAATCACCAGGAGTTATGCAGATGGCAGATTTGAGCTCGTACCTCTGAAATGTGTTGTCAAATCGTAAAAAAATTGAAGCAAAGAGTCCCAAGTGGCACAGCTTTCTTAAGTATTGGCCCTATCACAAGATTATGAGTTTAATCCCTCGAGAAGCCCAAGTCATCTTTGGCCAGGAGTCCAAGAGGGCATAAGTGGCATCACTTCCACTGGCAGTTAGTGTGGGTCTTCCAAGTGTGCCAAGCTGTCAAGTGGCACTGTTTAAGAGGTACTTTAAAAAGATTTGAGAGCATGTCTTATGAGGGGACATGGTGGTGCTGGCCTAGTGGGTAGGCTCCTAGTGGGTAGGATAGTGGCCTCTGGACCAAGAGGTCATGAGTTTGAATCCTGCTTTCAGCAAACCACCATTGGCTTCCTGAGCAAGACCCTTAACCCCTGTAGTTAGGAAGTGGAAGTCACTTTGGATAACAGCGTCTGCTAAATGCTGTAAATGAGGAGGCATGTACTACTTTTCACTCTACCAGCATTGGTAGTATTGTGTGATAGGGTCTAGATAGCAGGTGGAATTGGACATGGATGAAATTGAATCTTTCTGTGCAGTGGTCTTCAACCTTTTCTGGCAGACATTTTTTTTGTAATCATGAACTGGTAGTTTTTAATAACCAATAATCTGTTAGATTTATCCAATATTGCAATTTGACACAAGTTAGCATTATGCTAACTAATGGTCATAAGCTTCTGTTAATTGTTACCAACTTTAACGTTGCAGCTCCAGTGCAAAACCAAATCAGCCAGGCATCAACCATGTCTTGGATACTCAAAAGGGCAATGTTCAAATATGATTGTTGCCAACATGTCATTTCACCTCCAGGAGTGGCCTAGAGGGCTGTCTCATTTGGAGCTTTAAATTCATTTAAGAATAAGTAACTGTCCCAAGAATGATTTCCATAGTGTATTATCAGTCTGGGGCCGGTGTGTGTCATTTCTGTGGAAGTGCAGTCACAACTATTGCACTAATTTAAGAAGTATGAAACATTTCACTTTTCTGAGAAACCCTAATCCCAGAGTTGGCAATGCTAAAATAAATCACTCAGCTAAACTGGCAGCCCTGACATCATCATCAGTCAGCCAGTGATTAAGGTTTCATTTTACATAAATCAAAAAAACCAGCATGAGGGAAGGACAACATAAAGATTTCCCAGTAATCATAATCAGGCAGTTCCTACTAACCTGACGTGTGTTTTTGTCAGTTTGGTTGGCGTGGAAAGGCAATAATGGTCTTTTGTGAGATATCCATATGCAGTATGAACTATGTTGGCACATCAAACACAAATCAGTGCGTAAGTACAAAGCTTGAGCCTCGCTGACGTCACAGACCGTTACAGAAACCAATGCTTTCCCCGGCCATGACTGATGGACAAACTGTAAATAGTGCTTTGTGAAAGATCTTTGTGGAGATGGAAGGGTGCCAGCTTGATTTCAAAGCCTGAATGTGAAGAGGTTTAAAAGCTGCGTGCATGCTGCCAGACATTCACTTGTCTTCTGGGGTTTCATCAGCCTGGAAAATAAAGATGTGGCCTCTGGGCATTTCACTAAAATCTATTTACTTAAAATGGCAAAGGGAAAAGCATGGGGAGTGAAAGCAAATCTGATGAACATGGGGAATTGCCTTAAAGCTTAGTAAACATCAGACTGGCCTGAGCAATAAAGGAAGCACAATAGAGAGGAATGGTGCCGGTTTTGGCAGTGAGGGAGCTTTGTTGGAGGGAACGATGGGGTTCCAGAGGTCAAGCTGACCTATTTGCGGACAGCGTGTGTAAATCAGTGAATCAGTGGGCAGATAATGCGGGCTGATGATAAACGCTGGCGGACGTGATGCTCTCTTGTTCCTCATTATGTGCACTTGGATGTTTTGTATTTTCATGCATGCCTGGCAAAGTCTTGCTGCAAAATCCATAACAGTATAATCTCAACCATGTTTACACAAGAATGATTTGAATCAAAGCACTTTATATTAAATACCTTACTAAACACACAGTCATTCCGTTTCTTCAGCCTTTCTGGGGATTTGTTTTTTTTGCTACTGCTAAAAAAGCCACAGAAACTACAGCAAATGTACTGAAAATGGGGAAGAAAATGAGAAATCAGTCTATGATAAGCAAATATCTAATTCTTCACATCCCCCTAAATGTTACTGTTCATATCTCAGCAATATAATATTACCAAGTGACTATGATGAGAGAAAAAGACATGTAATGAGTCAGTGAATTAGTGTTATGCACTAATGCTTATTTCTTGTCTAATATTTGTCTAATTTTCTTTTTTGCATCTTCACATACTCAAGATGTGAAGAACTAGATTTTTTTGTTTATTTTAAGAAAATGCAGACAGTTAATGTTGCTTACCTCATTATCTGTGCTTTGCTTAATATAATCACTTACATCATATCTCATTTCAATGTTTTTTTTTTCTGTTTTTTGTGCATGTCTCTAAATCCTAAAACTAAGAGAGTGTAAGGAGAAGCTACATCTTAAAACAAGTTAAAATGCTCTAACTGAATATTATAACTACTGACTTAATCATCAAAATAGCTTGACACGTGACTCTTTGGGCTTGTTTTGTGCCTTAAATGGATTCAAATTCAAGTTGTTCTTAAATTGTCCTTGAACTAATAATTTCAAATAGTGCTTTGTAAGACAAGTAGTCCTATTACAGGAAAAAGATTGTCTTGAAATTCACTTGCTTAGAGGTTTTGCAGGACATTTTTATTCATAAAACACTTGCAGTTCAAGTCAAAATCTGTCTTCATTTGCAATCTGTTATGCACTTTAAGTAACCTTTTACCATCACATAGCAGAAATGTATTGCACCAGGATGCTGGAAACTATATTTATGCATTGAGATTTGGCTGCAGACTCACAGAAATGAATGACAGCTGCATAGAGGGAATAGATGAAATACAGTTTTTCTCATTTTAGTAATAATTCTGTTATATGTGTTATATTTGTGGTTTTATTTATGCATGTGTGTGTGTGTGTGTGTGTGTGTGTGTGTTTGTGTTTCAGGCGTGAGGGAGAGGGGGTGCGTGTGTTCTGGGACAGGCTCAGGGAGCCCTCGTTCTCATCCCGTTGGAACCCTTTCGCTGTTGACTATCCCTACGCCACACTGACCTACCACCCAGTCCGAAGTGTCAACGAAAAACTGGCCAGAATGTGCGAGGTGCAGAGACATTAGACACTGCAGAATATACACGTAACATATCACATCAAACTTTAGTTGCAATGTGACGCAATGGTAGCATCTGTGTACTTTTGAAAAAACAGTGGCATCAGAACCCCAACTGCCCAACACCAGCAGTGAGTGAAAACTTCTATGTGGGTGGATTCATTTTTCATGCAAGATTGTATCTCACCGTACGGAATCTTTACCACTTCTTTTGAAATTTCTCAGCATATTTCAGTCATAAATCAGTGCCGTGGGAACAAAACCAGATTTCATAATTTTTGTGGTTTTGCATTTTTCTGGGGTTTTTTTTTTGTATTGTTAGAAAAATATGACTCATAATGACTTCTTGTAGAGATACACTTTGTTGCATTAACTCGCATTATAAGCTATAACTGTTTTTTTATTTATCTTGTAAAATTATTATTTCGAAGATATGCTGAAATTAAAATGGACCATTTTTCTTATTAATTCATACTCAAAATAAGTATGATCCATCCAATCATACCATTTAAAAGGTAAAAATCTTTTCTGCATGATTTTTGTGTAGTTTTCTTTTTGCTTTTATTGAGAAAAATGCTAACCATTAATAATCCTGTTTAACCTCCCTCACCTCCCCTAAATATCACCTCTCAAACACTCATTAATGCTAAGTTTCACTTAAAAATAGATCCTGTTACAGAAGAAAAATGCTTGTTTTCTGGTGGTTTGTGGTTCACACTGACTTTAATAATGGAACAGTTTAATCGTTACTACGGCAAACCTATGCTTCATGGTCAGGAAGACACTTTGATGCACGTAAAGCTGCAAACATCACACCCCAAACCCTTTCCTGCTTCAAGCTATAACAAGAACAACTTTTCAGATTTTTTTTCATGCATGACTAAAAGCAATATTGAAAATCAAACATTAGTCTGAAAAAAGGTAAGGCGGCTCACGACTTTTGATGGGTTGAGAATCTATCATAAGACTGGGTGTGATGGTACCTAATGTTTTTATAACAACGTGACTGAATTTAATACCATTACTATAACCTTGCGTAAAGAGTAAATATACGTCTGTAATTCAGCCCATGGTGACTGATTTGGGGCATTCTAGGCTTCTCTTTCAGCACAGAATGTAATTGACAGTGCGTCAGTGAGCTCTGAAGAGATCTCACTTCTTTAGCAGTGGGTGTGGGTGGGGCACAGAGGTCCATACAAATGACCCTGCAGATCATATAACTGTTCATTTAAGGAGGCAGGGTGTCAAAGCTCCTGGCTCCAGTCCCATTCCACACATTCCACCACACCCACAGAGGTGAGCAGCAGGTTGGATGAAAGGGAGAGGCAAAGTGTGCGAGAGAGAGAGAGGAAATAATACATATAACGGTAATGTTTTGACAGGGAGAGAGCTTCAATCTAAGTGAGGACTTTTGAGAAATGACATGCTCGAGACGCCTAGCTATCAAGACAAATCATGGCCTTTCATGTTTCCGAAGATTTCCTTGCTACTGCTTTAGCTTTTAGGAGGCATAATGAGGTTAGACGTATCAGGGGCAGCTGAGATGATAGAGACCTAATGTTTTCATGTCCTCTTTCCTCTTTTAGATCCACACTTTCAGAGAGGAACTGACCACAGCAGCGCAGAATGCACACTTGAAGAATCCCGTCCCAGGGAAAGCCAATGGAGTTTTGGTTCTGACCCAGCCCATCGTTATCGAGGCCTACGTAGGGGTCATGTCTCTCTTAGGCAACCAGAATAAGCTGGGTTACTGCCTGGCAAGAGGCAACATCGGTTTCTAAACAGAGATGCTAGACAGAAATGCTTTTGGATTTTGGAGAAGGACAGTTAAAGTTTATATTGTCGTGGTTGTTACGAAACCTCAGATATCCTAAAAAAAAAATCATTCCCAACTTAAGTAATGTATGATAATGTAATGATTGTATTCCAAGTCATTTTGGACCCTTTCTATTGGTCTGATTATGATTAAAATCTTCACACAATGTGATGCAAACTGGATATAATGGGCACTTAACATTTTTTTTAACATTGTATCTGATGAGTAAAATATATGCTATCTTTACAAAACCTCATATATCTGAAACAATATGTTTATAAAACATTCTTAAATCTAATAATGTTAGATGATTGTTTTCCAAGTCATTTTGAACCATTTCAATTGGTCCACTCATTATGAAGTGTCCCGACAATGTAAAGGCCAATTGGCATTGCTTGAATAAACCCAGCTGGCATTTGTTAAAGTAGCGAGGTTTTGATATGACAGTGACCTTTCTTAAATTTTCATTATGGACATGCTGTACATAGTACTGGCCACAAACAGCTACAATAATTAAATAAATGTATTTATAAATTGTCATCTTGAATCTACAGCATTGCCCACCTTGCTGTCAGTATAAAGGTGTTGCGACAGATTCAAGGTGTTGTTCTCTGTTGAAATGGGCTTTCTGATGACTTCATATTTTATCATTTGGATGTTCTTTGTATTGGGTACATTTGCAGTCTGACCTCTAAAGGCTGTCATTTCCTTGAGATCAGTCATGCCACAATGGATCTCATTTCAGGGCACTGATTGGCCACACTTTCATACATGTCTTGATATAACTGTGTTTTACCATCAGTGGCAGCATTCCAGTGAATTGCTGGTGATTATGATAGAGGCATCAGAATGAGTAGTGTCTCTGATAGCACTTCATTACACTCCTCCTATCGTCTTCTCTTTTCTCCGCTTGAGCCAATCAGTCAACAGTCCCTGCTTCCACCCAGCCCCCCAACCAGCCCTCGTTACAGGCTCTCTGAAGCATGAAGGTGCATATGTCATATTTGTTTGATGATCTGGAGTGTGTTATTACAGTTGAGCACCGCGCTGGAATTTCCCAGATTTTGTAATTGCAGCTTGTATTCAGCATTACTTGTTTGCTTCTCAGCAGTGTGTCCCTGTTAAACAAACTCACATAATATAATCACAAAGCTGATGGAGAACTAGCTTGTTTCTTAATGGTGCTGATATTGTATTTCGTTGTTCTCTTACGGGCCAGTGCAAAATCTGAAATGTACCTTTTGATACTTTCAGTGGCCTTGCACAGGTTCATGCCAGGCATTTCAATTCGTTAAAATGATAACACACATAATGAAGGCCACGGACGAATTCTCTTGAAACAAAATCATGTGAATCCAAAGAGGTTAACAGGAGGAAGAAAAAACATAATCTGCAATAGAAGTTAATGCAGTAATTTTTTTACCTTTGTGGTAAGTAATGTTGGACCATTTTAGCTGGTTTGTTCATTATGGTTTTTTAATGTAAAAGTAAAGTGGTGCACAGAAGTAAAAAAAAAAAAAAAAGACAAAAATGGAGACACAATGTTTTATTCTGTCAGTGACACTATAGGTTTATGGTAATTTGATGAGTTCAGTTTTAGTATGATTTTATGATGATATGACAAAAGCTGACAAAAAGGCTCTGTCATCCAGATAATGTAATCATCACTGAATTCCTCGGTGGTTTGTGGATTTCACCCATGGGTGATTCCTGTGCAGGTGCAGGAAATGAGACACAGTTATTCAGTCTATCATTGCATACACCCAGTGATTCATTAATATATAAAAGCTTCTTTATCAGGTATACATGGTAATTTTACTATAATGTCTTTGTGCTTGACTTCCTTTTGGTGCAACAACAAAATCACCTTTGGCCTTTCCACTGTCTGTAAAGGGAAAACATGCTCCCCTGGCTTGGCATGTGAAAAGGACACAAGTTGAACGTGTGTACACCGTATACCTGGCCATGGCGGATGTTATGTAATATGCTCTTCTTCATCTGATTATGTTTTTGTGACTCTGCACAAAGGCCTACTGTTAATGTCAACCACACAGAATTCCAGCACTCTCCCCTATAAACGCTTGCATTCTTTTCATTCAACAGCCTCCCACGGTATCAGTTAACATACTCACGGCCTACAGTGCTGCACACATAGATACATGAAGCACCCTGCTTAGTTTGATCTTTAGTACTGCAAATAATGATAAGCATTTTGCAGCATAATGTAATACACCCTTTAGGCTGATCCACCAGATACACTAGTGCCAATAACATACAACTACAGTGTGAGTCCAGTATCATTTCTATGTTGAGAATGGTCCATCATCGATATCTGACCAGTAATGGTTCTATGGTGATTCATTTCCTAATTTTGCATTCAAGAATTTAAAAAAAATAATACTTAATTCATTTCTTGTATGTTACATTCTTTAAAAAAAAGGCTACAAAGGGCAGTACTATAGAAAAAAAAATTCAGTTCTAAAAGCACCATTTTTTTAAACCTCACATAATGTTAAGTCAAATACCCATTTAAAGGTTCTTCAATGTAGAGGTTATTTTAAGAACCATCCATAGAAAGGTTTTCTAGGGAATACATTTTTTTTGTCTATGACGTTGTCCAAAGGACTCTTTCTGACACTAATTTTTAAATGAGAGGTAAATGCAAAAAAGCCTCAATACACTATATCTGGGAGTTTTTTGAGCAATAAAAGTCATATCTGCTTCTCAGAAGAACCTTGTTTTAAAGAGTTATTAGGAAATGTGGTTCTTATAAGGTATTGCAACAAGACCCCTTTTATCGTGAACCTTTGAACAACTAAATAGCTCACATATAGAAAAATTAAAAAGCATATTGTTCTTCTTGTGGCTTAGGTGCTAGAAATGGTACTGGCCAATTTCCACTCATGGATGGGCTAGGTTGGTGCTGATAAACTGTAGACAGTAAAACTCTTTAAACATAGAAAAACTACTTTAGATTCTCTAAAGAATCTTGTTAGAAAAAGAAATCTGTCTGTGTTTAAAGAATATTATACATAATACAAAGGTCCTATACCACACTCACACATCAGTCTCTAAAGAAAAGTCATCCTTTATGAGTTTTTGAGGAAACCGAGAGTGTTTTTTTTATTGTAAGTGTATCTGCAGGTGTCTAAAGGGTTTTTTTCTTGTCTCCTACTGTACTGGGACAGGAGTTTCTGGTTCACAGAAAAGAAGAGAAGGATCTGTAGAAAAAAATCAGTAGCTTGTAGGGTTTTTGGACGCAAGTGAACATCTCTGGAAGCTGGCAGAATGTCCACATTATAATCTTTACACCTGTATGGACAGCAGAATTAGACACACCTACAGCCCTGGGGACGTTCTCTATAATGTTAAGTCCACGTGTCTGTAAGTCCAGACAAAACTGGAGATAGGGCTTTACTCACCACTGCCCTCTGGAGATTTAAAGACCCATGTTGGTGTTTTTATAAGACCCATGAAGTGTCTCAGTAGACACTATTTATGATTTATTTAATGTACAAGCATTTGCTCAACCTAACAAAACACACTAAAATAAAACTATTACTTAAATAATTGCAATTAGCATTTATGTAATAATCATGACATTTACCAGACGCTTTTATCCAAAGCAACTTCCATTCCCTAACTACAGGGGACAATCTCCCTGGAGCAACTTGGGGTTAAGGATCTTGCTCAGGAACCCAGTGGTGATGTGCTGGAGGTAGGATTCAAACCCACGACCTCTCGGTCCAGCGGCAAGTATCCTACCACTAGGCCACCACCACCCCACTGACAGGCTTACACATTAAACACACCACAAATATCCTTCTCCATGATCTATTGCCTCTCAGAGTGTACAAACTTACAGCCAAATGAAACTACAATAAGTTCCTTGAAGTGATGCCACAGAAGAACTCCTCATTTTTAATAGTGAAGAATGCATGAATACTGTATGTACTATACAGGAAGTTTTTACCAGATCGTTAGAGGGACATCACGGCATTCCTGTACAGCTCCTGAACAACTCAAAGCAATCCAACTATCACTGCTTTGTTGTTAAACTCTCTATGTTTTGTGCAATTGACATAAACTAATTTGTAAAAAACTAGAGGAGAAGGCCACACAATTGTAAATCTCTCATTTGTGGTTCCAACCAGACCAGAAGAATCCCTCTCCATCTTTGCAAACCTCCCAAAGACTTGTCTGATCAGAGAGCATCTCCTCTGATGCTGATCTTACCTACATAAAGATTTTAGCACATAGAACTCTGCTCTGGTTCTCACACTGTCCCAAAAGTTTTCCTCGTATTGTAAGTCACTTTGGTAATAGCATCTGCCAAATGAACAAAATGGAATGTAATTCATTTCTCTGATTTAAAAAAAAAATCGCTTTCTTTCAGATTTCAAAGAGTGAATCTGTGGCTAGAATCATAATCTGCTCCTGATTCTGTTCTTCTGATTTCAAAGGGTTAAACATTTTTTGCTAGAATGAGAATTAGAATCAGATTATGTTTCTGTTTATTCCAACTCTTGCGAGAGTTGGGATGTGTCTTATCAAAGATTTCTCTAAAGATAATTGCTGTGCCCTGTAGGCATGGCTTCTCAATCATTTATTTCGTAACGCATCAGCTCGTAAAGGCTTTTAAGAAATAGATGCAACGTGTCCTTTCAGCTAAACTAGTGGTGGGGGGCGGCGGGGTGTTATTAGAAAGAAAGATTATATTAAACAGGCAAGAATTTCACAACACCCCGCTCAGGGTGTGCTACAGCAGTCTTTTGCAAGTAAAAGCAATAAAAGCAACGCCTCTTGATGACAGCATCAATATTAAAGGGATAGTTTGGCCTGAAGTGCTGATGTGACTCATAATGATTCAAAAACAGCAGCTCAAAGGATCCAGGGCAATTTTTTTGACTTTCATGACCTGCTAGCTTCCGTGAATCATTAGCCTTTTTAGGTAAGCATTTTTGGGTAAGATAACTTCCTGTATAGGAACATATGCTCCAGTCGCTCAAAGCACATTTTCCATACATTATGTTGTAATGGGTCTTTAGTCATTTTGCTTTGTGAAATGCATGCTGAATTCACTGAATTCACTGTGCTTTTGTTGTTAGCAGGCTTACGTCACCCTGGTGACTGCACTGTTGTGTGTTCGAGAACATTTCTCCATGGAGGCCAGAGTAATTACACTATTTTAGTCATCTAAAGTAGCTGAGGTTTAGTGGCTCAAGGATTTCTCCAAAAAACGTCTGCAGATGCAGTCCAGTCAAAATAAAAGGCTTGTCCAGCAAAACAAGTTACACTTCTGGCATCATCGATGGATGTATTCTAAATAAAACAAAGGTGATCTCATTCTAAATGTATTCATAGTAGAAGTAAGTTGGTGGTTGTAGAACATTTGATCTTGTTAACTGTTTAAACATTATTAGACATCAAGCATGGTTGTTTTAAAGGATCCTAATCATCGTCTAAAAACTCTTTAAATGCTTTAAGAAGCTCGTATCGGATCCATTTGCTTTGTACAATGGTGTAAATTTAGAAGATTTAACTCTTAGATCATTTTCCTGTCTTTATGCAGACATTTAATCTCCAGAGGATCCTTTGTTCTGACATATAGATTACTGTATATTAGTAATATAAATACATTTGCCTGGAGGCCAATACCACACCTCTTTTCTGTGTTTGTTTAGACAGTTGCTTACATGTGCAGAATGTTTGTTTTACATGCAGGTATCTTGTGAATAACGCTGCCTGTCTATATCACAAAGGTGGATATAAGTTGGATGTATAAGCCCCTGCAGTACTGTCAGAGGAGTGAGTTGGTGGGCAATATGCAGCACAGAGTTACTCTATGAATCATCCTGAGGCTTCTTACTGAGAGAAGAAAATCTCCTGCATTCCTCTGCGAGGAGGTAAAACGGTGCCTAAGGCGACGCACTTCAGTCTCTGCTGCCCCGCCTATATCCAGTTATTCCAAGTAAAATACCATCACAAGTCATGCTTCCCTCTCTCTCTTTTTCCAGCTGCTTTGAAAAATGGCGAAGATGACCAGACACACACATCAAAGGGTAGCTTATAATGTCACTCTGTTTAATTTGTCCTACCAAGTTCAATTCAGTTTTCCTTGTTCCGGTCGTTTTGGAAAAAAAACATTCCAAAGTGCTGTACATCCATTAATAACAATCTAAAAAGAGTAACTGCTAATGCATAAATGAAAAATAACATTATTTTTTCTGTACTTATGGTGGTGCTCATAATGCAACATTGCTATATCGTACATGATACATTAACATATAAAAAAGAGAAAATCCTTGATAATAGTCTATAAAGTAAATCTCAATCTAAAAATCTAAAATAAACATATTGTGTAACTATTTAATGAAGTTTGTATGTTTGCAATTACCTTTAAAATGACCATCTGTGGCCAAATAAAAAGTAGAATTTGTTTTTAAAATGTATGCTCCTACAACAGTCTCCAGAGTGAGGTCTACAGGTATAAAGAATTTGAATCCCCTTTTTGAAAAAACTTATTAAAGCCATATATGTGTGGTAACTGTTGTAATCGTCATTAAAATGAGAGAATGAATTACTTAAGCAACAGAATTGAATTACTTAATCAGACAAAATGAACAATAAGTTAAAAAACAAAACTTAGCACAGCTGGTATATTCTGGTTCAGAGTACTCAATGACGTTTAGGCCAGAATACCTATTTAAACTAATGTAAATCAAAAGTGTCCTATACCAAAATGGCAATAACTCAGAAAACCAGGGCGATCAGTCTATTGAGGATCACGACAACAAAATGCACAAAATGCTTTCGGCACTTTCATATTTTTCAATAACACACATATCTCCACAAAGATGACTCAATGCGTAATTTACTGCTTATTTCATTTTTACTGTTATTCAATATGCATCATTTGGGAGTCTCTACAGAATGCCATGTGTGACTTCTTCTTCTTCTTCTTCTTTTTTAGGTCACAAGCCCATGAGGGCTGTGTTTGGCAGATTTGTTCCTTGCGGGTGCCCCATGTTGTCTCTCAGGTTAAGATGTAGTGGGAAGGGAAAATTGTGTCTCTGACAGACGCTTTGCTGAGTTTGTTGTGATGTGAAATGAGGCTCCTCAGTGCCCCGGAGTGGAATTTGACTGGCAAAGTGAGAGCTGGGTGGAGAGGCCGGGAGAAACTTTCCGAGCGCCCATGACCCCAAATGACCCGTCTAACACCAGAGCTGCACAGCGTGCCTGGAGGGAGTAACACTAGACACACTGCAGGACTCGCCTGCCAGCCTGAGATGGCACCTGGCCTGCGGCTCCCTCAGTGTCTGTTGCAGTGCTGAAGTGCTGGAGAGGAAATGGCTCCATGTAGCTCAGGCCCTATCCAAAAGCACACATATTCCACATCACTCAGCTGCTTTCCTAATCACTGGATTGATGGAGCCATGCTACCATCCAGATTCCTAATTATGAATTTATGGTGTTTGTAGATGTTTGGGCACAGCTTGCTTTCTTCAGAGATTTGAACTGAAGTTCAGTTAATATTTAGTCAAATTTAGCAAAACATCATAATTGACAGATTTATAAAAGATTAGATTTTGGTCGATCTGTCTTGTAACTTAATGAGGTTAAGTAAAATTGGCAGGTCAGGGCACCCATTCTGCATTTGAATGCTGCTGCTACACCTGTACCAAACTATCAACACATGATTATACACGGGACATTGTGATAAATGTCCAGTTGCTTCGTCCATTCAAAGGAACAACTGATTTTTCCTTTGATCTTTGATTAAAATGCCAGTTTGCTCCACTCAGTTTTTGAACTGGGCCTATAAGATTCTAGATATGGAGGGACGAGGGATGGGGCAGGTTCTGAGGATAAAATATGCTCTGGTCCTTAGGTCAGTGGAGTGTCAGGGTGTCCTCTCAATGTCTCTCAGTGCAACTTGTTTATTCAGTAAACATGAGGCACCTGTTGGCGGAATGCAGGTTGCCAACTAGACTGGCCCTAAGGCATTTATTACTCTTTATGACCCCTGTCTCCCCAAACACCTCCCCTTTTCTTTTTCCCCTTTCTATTACTGTGTGTGTGTGTGTGTGTGTGTGTGTGTGTGTGTGTGTGTGTGTGTGTGTGTGTGTGTGTGTGTGTGTGCGCG
>JBBJLS010000109.1:11059001-11087288 GCA_037577275.1 Bryconaethiops microstoma
GTGTGTGTGTGTGTGTGTGTGTGTGTGTGTGTGTGTGTGTGTGTGTGTGTGTGTGTGTGTGTGTGCGTGCGCGCATGCCCGCCAACCTATGACTCTCATGTGGGGCTGATGGGAATATTTTGTTTTTATTTACTCCTCGCTGGCTGTTTGTGCCTCAGCTGTCAGTGTTGTGTCTGTGTTGAACTTGGAGGGGAATGGTGCTGCTGGAAAGGGCTCAAACTCGCCAGGCCTTCCAGCTATGCAGAATGCAGCAGGGAGAGAGGACACGCCCTGGATTCTGCTGCTGGAAAACAATAGCTATGGCGAAAATGTGACGGCGCCATTTCTGCCGGCTATCACCACGGCGATGTGCTGGCCTAGATCATTTCGTTTTTCACCAGAGAGGTATTTTACAGATCCCCTTTCCCAGAAAAATTGCAGGAAGTTTTTTGCATTGGAACGGCTTCAAAAACTTATCTGCAGCTGTTCTTATTTTTTCCTTGTTGATCTTGTTTTGCCTTTTTCCTTCTCACAGCATCTGCACTGTGGTTGAACTGAAGATGGACAAGTTTACGAAAGTATAAAAGTGAACGTTTAAGATAAGATAAGATAAACCTTTATTAGTCCCACAAGTGGGGAATTCAATAACAGTGTCAGACAACTTTTTTTCTGTTATTTGTTCTTATGCATTCATTTTACTTTATTTCATTTAAACCCTAAAAGTACTTTAGAACTGTATAAAATTCTTCTTTTTTATTAGCATTATTATTATTATTATTATTATTATTAATTATTATTATCATTATTAATGTTGTTGTTGTTGTTGTTGATGATGCTATTAATTCATAGACTGTGGAACATTATTTGAAGGTTACCCACACATCATAACATATATAAGCACTGATTAACATTTTTTAAAACAGGCAGTATTTATTACAGTATTCGCAAAATGACATAGGATGTTTTATAAAAAAAACAGTGTTGTATTGACACTCAAGGCTTCAAATATGTGGGTGGTAATTCCACTCTTAGGAAGTATCAGTCCCAAGTTAAGAAGCATTTAAATCAGAGGTCTTGTTTGGAACACTGCATATCAGTTCTATGTACACTATATGGACAGAAGTATTGGGACACAACTGTTTTTCAGGGTTTGGGCGAGGCCCCTTTCTTCCAGTGAAAGGCAGTCTTAACATTGCAGCATACCAAGACCTTCTGGACAACATCATGCAACTTTGTGGACACAGTTCAGGGAAGAGCCTTTTCTATTCCAGTATGACTGTGTCCCAGTGCACAAAGTAAGCTCCATAAAGACATGGTTGAAAAAGTTTGGTTTGGAAAAACTTGGCTGGCCCGCACAGAGCTTTGACCTCAACCCCATCCAACACCTTTGGAATGAACTGGAACAGAGATTGTGAGCCAGGCCTTCTCGTCAACGCTCTACAGAATGAATGGGCACACATTCCCACAGAAACTCCAAAATCCTGTGGAAAGCACTCCAAGAAGACTGGAAGCTGTTATAGCTGCAAACGGGGGACCAACTCCATAGAAATCCATGTATTTGAATGCAATGTCGTTAAAGTCCCTGTTGGTGTATTGGGTCAGGCGTCCCAAATACTTTTGTGGATTTCGTGTATTTCTGCTTGATTCGCATGAAAACACAATTTCTGTTTAATTTTTCATCTGTGCAGCCACAAGTTATCCTTAAAGTAGAATGTATGTCGAAGCCCCAGATTTGATGCTTGAGAACATTTACTACATTATCTACTTGTACTGTACAATTTTGCAGTAAAGGATTTTTCTACTTATTTCCATGCCTGACATTCATGTTGACAAAAGGGAAATGACTTTAAATCTTGTGAACACTAACCTAAGCTCTTCATAAATGCCTTATTCAACACATAATTGTACGTATTATGTGGTCCCTATGTAGGTAGCCCTCAAAATAAGTATTATAAAGTAAGTCATGGATGTACAGGCTGTTGGCAGCGATCGCACTGGTGAAAGGGGTGAGTGGATATATGGATGTTCAACACTAATCACGCTTTTGACATGTTCTTTACAGTAGTACAACTGCACTACATTATGCTACTATATAGACACCAGCAAGTAAGTATTATAATGTATTTAACCCAGTAGCTTATCTGATCAATGAAAAAAGATTCACCAGACCCTTCCACTGACTTCCATTTCTATCTCAGGAGACGGTGCTGCTTTCCACACCTACATGCACCAGGAACAAAACAGTTCACAATCAACAGGATCACCAACCCAGTGATTACTCTGAGCTCACCACATACCCAGTGGGTGGTAGGTATGCCATTGTATTTGTGTGTGGTTTATTTTGTCTCGTTATTACAGCAGGAAACGATGAAGGCACAGCAGCTGGGAAACAGTTCTATCTAATCTTGCTTTGCTAAAATTTTCCTCAAATCTTCCTGTAATCCATACATGGGACAGGAGATAACCGATCAAATGAATCATGGCTGCTTGCGTAACCTGTCGACTCAGGTGGGAGGGTGGAGGGGGAAGGAAAGACTGAGAGAGAGAGAGAGAGAGAGAGAGAGAGAGAGAGAGAAAACGCACCATAGATAAAGATCTTCTTGGAGTTAGAAAGCGTTTGTCATTTAGACAGCTGTGGCTGTGTTCTGTAGAAATCATACTTATCTATAACAATAAGACAAATAAGGGCATTCGTGGCTCATTTCTCATGCGGACATTTCTCATGGCTGCTTTATACTTCCTATACTTCTACAATGAATTGTGCAATGAGAGCCTGGTGATTGCACATTTCATCAGTTTAAAAAGGTAATTTGTTCTCTCAGTTAAGGCAGTTGCTCTTTTAACCGCTCATAAGATCTCTTCATCAACCCCATAAACTGCAGTTATTAATAGCAAAGCCTTTCAGTCAGAGATTATTCTAAATTACTTAAGAATTTATTTGAAACTGTCATGCAAGTTATCCTTAGTTATTACTGTGAGGACTCGTATACAGTCCGTGGAATTGGACACGACTGAATAAGGGAGAAAAATCTACCCCTCATAAAAAAAGATGAACTGACTAAATAGTCTTTGTAAACATAAACAAAAATTTGTAAACATCTTGTTTTTTCCTCCTCCTGTTAAGTTACTAATTAGGACATAAGAATGTTTTGTACCAACAGCAGTGTCGATACATAAAACAAATCTTAAATATTCATATTGTTTGCATTGGTTTTGTGTTTTTCATGACTTCTAAGATCAGACCATAGGTGAACCCACACTTCCATGGTTCCACAGTCTCTCTTAACAACATTGCTTACATTTTATTGAAGAGGGGGTTCAGTATGTTTAAGGAAAAAAACACACAAACCTTGCTGGACTGCAGAAGCTGCAGGGTCCTGGCCCTGAACCCTGATGACAGGTGGGTTTAGGGGGGGTCTATCAGGGAGAGAAAGAACAGACGCTTCTCAGGGGCCCTCCTTAAGCCCTGGAGGTGCGTTCACTCTCACTCTATCCCTCCTGTGACTCCCAGCAATCTCAATCTTTTTGCCCCCTGTGTAACTCAAGCCCTGAATATGCTCCATGCCAAAAAAACCCTACATGCTCAGCTAGTTGGAGTGCTTCACATTCTGCAGCTAACGAGCAGATTGCAATGGAAACGCATTCCGCAGTGATCTCGAATATTTTTGCAGATGTGCCACTTGGTAAATATAGAAGTTATAGTGCTATTTATATGGTGAATTTACAGCTGTCATGGCATGCCTCGCACCTATGTGTTTGTGTAGTGTCTTTGCAGCTTATCTTATAGCTCTCGTTTTTATCCTATGTAAAGTGCCACATGAGTGAGTTTGATATATATGATTGCCAACAGGGGGCAATGCATACCTTCATCCTACGCTCTGTAACGTAATCCTGTCCAATGCAATCCAGCAGCCACTTTCTGTTTAGTCAGCAAGAAGCTGACAAGCTTTGTGCCCTCAAGTATTTAAACAAGCACTTATATTCTTTCACTTTATCCATTATCTTTGACAGTAATATATCTTCTTGAGGAGAAGCTCACCGTTCAAGAATGTTCTGTCCGCTTCCTGAGAAATGAGAGTGAAACTCGATGTCCTATCACCTAGACTCGGCTTTACACTAGCAGATCCCACAGCTTGCACATGTGCAAGACAAAAATACAGAAATACATTTTGCCTCTGCATCTGATGCAAATAAACCTGAAAGATGTCATTTATACAATTTTATCCTTACCTAAAGGAAATCTGCCATGACATGGTTTCTGAAGTTTGCTTCTTTATGTTTGCACCAGAGACACAGGGATAATTTATCTAACAAAGAAACTTATATTCCACCAGGTAGCATCATGCACACTGCGTGTCTAAATCAACACACACTTGCCTCAAACTGCTTTGCATATTGTTATCCATAAAAATGAAAGAAAAACAGACACAGTTTAAGGTATTACATTTTCTAGCGTTGCAATTTACTTCTGCCATTTTAACAGATCACTGCATGTCATAGTGTCTATTTAAGATTTCCTCAACATGGTTTTAGGCACACTGCTAAATGCTGGTGGCCTCTATTAATTGTTTGTTACACTAGCTTGAATTAGCTCCAGTGCAAAACTATAGGAGCAAACTTAAGACAACAAACTTATTTTGGCTGATCGACATTGTGTAAATTAGGTTTTTTTTTTGCCAGCATGTGGCAGTTGCTTTAAGGCAGGTATTTAGTGTTGAGTGATTTGGGCTGGTGGGATGTCTCCCCTTGTCCTCTGCAGTCCTGGAGCCCCCCAGGTCTCAATCCTCTCATAACAAGTAGAAGAGTTTATGAGTGAGGTCAGGCCAAGTGTTGAGTTCAAGCAAGGCTAACCTTAGAGCTCGCCCTGCCACACCTTAACACCCCTCCCTTCTCTCCTCCTGCCCTGGAGCTTCTCCTACTTGACCTCTTGAAGCAGGGCAAGAGTTTGATGGGTTGTTGCTTAAATGAGCCCCGCAGTATGCTCACTTTTCAATCTCCCTCTCTTTTACTGCTTGCCTTGTATACTGAGTGCAAAATGTGTAGACCGACTCTCGCTTTCCTTGTGCCTTGACCCCATCGACCTAATCATCCCGACACATACCAGTTCT
This sequence comes from Bryconaethiops microstoma, assembly GCA_037577275.1. NCBI lineage: Eukaryota > Metazoa > Chordata > Actinopteri > Characiformes > Alestidae > Bryconaethiops > Bryconaethiops microstoma. Next base: position 11,064,089 of record JBBJLS010000109.1, read on the forward strand.
CCTCCTTCGTTTCCATACTCTCTCATTTGGCTCCTGCTGTACTAGCCCTAGCAATTTTTTGCGAATCATACAGACACGTCCTCCTTGAAATGGCTAGCATGTCACCCGCAGAAGTCAGGGGACAGGCAACAGCTGTGGTTTTATGGTTTCACCAGATGTCCGCTGGGTGCTAACCCTCGCTGGGATAGGACTCTGCCTGGCCTGCCTCCTCCTCCATCTCTCTCCGAGCTCACTGGGCACACACTGTAAACATTTTTTTTCAGCACGGCTGGACGGAATGAGGCAGGGACGGGAGGAGGAAGCCTTGACACATTGCAAGCTTGTATGATAAACTATACTCTCATAATTGGCATAAATGACCTGGGTGGTGCAGAGAGACTGAGGTGCCTTGTTTAAGTAGAATCACATCTGTAAGTGGGGGGATTACCATGGGGTCTATTATTAATCCTCTCCCTAAGAGCCACCTAGTGGTTGAGCGTGGTCACAGCTGACCAAATTTTGGCCTTGCAAAGACTGTAATAGAATATAAAGCTGGAGTGGAGAATGGGGGCGGGGGGTGCAGAGTTTAGCATCGTTTGTTGATTACCCTACTTAGTAAACTAAACCCTAATCAACTAAACCTGACCGCCAGTCCACTGCAGGGCAGACACAAATCAGAATCAGAATCAAAATACGTTATTAATCCCCAAGGGGAAAACGCTTTAAAAGAAAAGTATTAAAGAAAAAAGAGAAGAAAAAGAGAATATTAAACTAAGGAATATATATTGTCAGAGTGAGGAGTTGTATATGAGTGATGTAATATAACTGACATAAGTTATACAAAATTTGTTTTTTGCGTGTGCAGAACACAGTAAATGTAGTACCATTACTGGTAACAAGTCTGTTGTTTAATATGACGTGTTTGATTGGGGTACTTTTGTGAGACCAAGAACCTTTAAGCCCTATTTCCTGTCTTTTAGAACTGGCAAAGAGGGAAGCAAACATATTTCAGTCAATATTTATTATAACAGTACCGGTAATACTGATAAATGTATTTGCTGTAGTGTTTATTTAATCAGTAAAATCAATACTTTTGTTCGGTATTGCCAACTAATTGTTATCAAAATTAGGTTATAATTACTGAAGATGTGACCCCCCCAGTCCCCAGGAATATATACCTATTAATTATATTTGTCTCGAAGTCTGAATTTTGTTTGTGCTTTACTGCAGTGCAAAACATTTGCCATCTATTAGATATTTCTCAAAGAACACAAATCCACTACTTTGGCCCAAAGAGCAAGAAATCCAAAGCTCTGAAATGAATGAAGAAACACTGATTCTAACTTGACTGCACATACAAAAAAACACAAATACCAAAAAGTTTTAGATACCAATTTATTGTCAGAGAAGTCCTCTTTCTCTTTCACTAATGAGGACTTTGAGGAGTCTAGTCCGGTGGTTCTCACACTTGTGCAGGACCTGATCCCGGTCCTTCTGAGATAAGTCTGATAAGTGTGAGAAGGTGTGTTGAAATGCAGAGCCACTTGATTGATAGCTTGTTTTTCTCATTGCAAGCAGCACAATAGTAGCAGGACCGCTGTTCTCTGTGATTCGCAGCGGTGTGGGGGCAGTGGTGTGATGACACGTGAGGTCAGCTCCTGTCTGCCTGATACTCATCACCCTTTCACTCCTGTCAGCTTCACACAATAGCCTCTGAGTAGCACAGGACGGAGAGTGTACACTTTCAGACATACACACCACTCGCTGCATGTCAGTGGCACATGCACCTATCACTTTACACAGGTTCAGCTGGATGAATTATACTCTAAAGTGCTCTAAAGCAATCCATTTGCAAAGGTCAAAAAAGGTTAGATAAGTTCTCGGACTGAAGTTAGAGAAAAGGCGATCTCCATGGAAAGATAAAAATTCTTCTAAGCAAAAGACCCTAGTAATCTCATACGTGTCACATCTCAAGACAGTCAGCCATTGGCCAGGATAGGAACGTTCATGTTTATTCGCTACTAAACTGAGAATCTCAATATGAACCCTCAAATGAACCGAAGAGCCATCTCAGTTCTGATGCTGTTAATGACTATCCTCATTTTTATCTGGGCCAGAAATATTCCATGTCTCCTTGTAATCTAAAGCTATTTCTAAGGAACTTCAGGTCTATTAGGTCTGAATCTATTAGGTCTGCTGAGCCATCAAAGATCAACACAATGAAATGTCCCTCTGAGAAACTGGTCTTTAAATCTGGGGTCTTCTATTCAGGCAAATCTTTGTTTCTGTGTGTTTCTGATGGTGCTCTTTGTTGTTGCTAAAGGCAGCTTGAGGATATTCAGTGAACTATGCCTGGGTGGGTGTGTGACTTTGGTAGTCAACAAACGCACTACTCTCCTCCTCTTCTCTTTCAGCAGAGCAAGCATTTAAGGTTGACGGTCTGTTCTGCTATGGTAAAAAACCTTAGCATAGTAATAAAAAACACTGTAAGTATTCTTTTGCCATGTTTAGATATTTGATGTAATGCCATTTTATTCACTCACACACCGCCTGGATCAGGGCATGCTGAGAACCACTTAAGTCTCCTTATAAAAAAAGAGTTGCAAAACCTGATACACATCAAGCTGATGGCATATAAAGGTTTCATAAAAGCATAACATTTGCATTCACTGCAGTCATTCCAAAATTCAGTGATAGCTATGAACTTTCAATAGCGGTCATAATGTGTGAAAATATGCAGTTTCGTTTCTTCAATCGGTTCCTTTTCTAATTCCTTCAGGTAGAAACTCTTACTGGGGGAGGGCTTGGATGATTTACAGTCATATTGTCCTACTTCAAACCTGCATTACCGCTTCCATCAGTTATTCCTTCATATGCACTCTCTTCGTCTTTCTCACACAAACATGTTCCCAGACACTGACTCACAAATGCATGAGAACAGCATACACACCAAAGACATATGCAATGACTAACACTACAATCATCATCACTGGTGCGTTCCAGCCTGGTGTATTTAGCTGAAGAATCAAACTGAGTGACAAACACCTTCTGGCCTCTCACACAGCAGAACAAAATAATTTTCATACTTTTACTCACTGCATATGCCGGCTGTGCGGTTGACAGCATTTTGTAGCTTCAAGAGTTACTTCAAGAGGTCACTTTTTAGACAACAACTCTGCACATTTCTGGGTTTCTGATCCCATCAGTGAACACATGTCCACCCTCACCACTGTAAGAAAATCAGACCTTGACCTTAGTCAGCCTTACTGTGTCTGGCTGGAACTCTTCTCCATGTTCTGCAAGTCTATCATGAGTTTGATGTTGTACTGAAAGTGTTTTTCTCAAAAGAAATATCATATTGATTTTATAAAGTTAAATTGAACTTTAATTATCTAATTGTTTAATATTAAATAGTTATAGTGTCCAAATACTTTTTAGGGCCACTATATAGAGATCAATAATGAGAAATGGGCAAGAGTGTGAAATTTCTAAACCTACTCAACGACCTTGAGGTTTTCTGGAGAGACAGGGATTTGTACTGTTAAAACATTTACTTTTAGATGGAAGTCATTGTGATGGAAGTCATTGTTGTGAATGTTCAGTAAACTTAGCCTAGTTGTGTCTTTTGATAGTTAATCAATCCTGTAGTCTGAATTACATCGACATGCTTTTTAGCATGTATTAAATGTATTATGTGTCAGAAATCATTTAAGCAAATTTATTTGAGATTTTTCAACCATACAGTTTATAAAATGCTTAACTAGTGGCTAGTAGCTTTCTTTACTTGTGAGCAACATTAGCCTGGTAGTTCCAGTGCAAAACAGAAGCTTCAGACTCCAAACCAAAGGTTGATCATCTACTTTTGGGGTTAAGAGGAAAACTATGTACATTTTTTTTTTTGAGCTCCTTGCCTAAAATTCAAGACTGATTGATGATTACAGACTGCAGACTGATGGCAAACCTACTCTAGATGATCTCCAATCAAGAACTAAGTAGGAGCTTAGCAAAAGTAAAAAAATATATATATTGGATCATTTAGAGGCAGATAAGAACCCTTATGTTAGTATAAAACTCTTAACATGGTGTAATCCAGAAAATAATCACAGATATGTATCTTACTGGGTAACAGCTACTCTATGCTTTCATGACTTTTTTCACAGACGGTAAAACTCTCATTGGCCATGGCTGTTGTTTGCATTCCTCCAGCATAAAAGCTCTTCTATTCCCAAAGCACTCTGCACTGCTGCTATCTCCAATATAGCGATGCCATCCCGATATGCCATGGCTGGAGTTCAGATTCGTGGCTGGAAGAACAGAAGAACATTTGAAAAAATGTGTTTTTTAAAAATGTATTGTTCATTAATTGATTTAACTGAACAGATAAAACAGACATAGTTTTGTTCGGTACATCATAGGATTAATCGTGTGAGAAAGCTTTCAGAAATATGTAATGAACCCTGGTTTACTGGGACAAAGACTTTAGAAGATGAGTAGGTCTATTTACTGTCTTGACCACAAGGAAAAAAGGCCATAAACATTTGTTAACCTATACAGGGGCAGCTGGTGGTTAGGGTGTTTGCCCTGCAATCAGGAAGTTGTGGGTTTGATTCCCAAGACTGCAAAGCACCTCTGAGCTACCCTGAGCAAGGTGCCGTCCCCACACACTGCTCTCCAGGTGCTGTGTTCCTGACTGCCTGCTGCTTCACTTGGTGAATGGGTTCAATGCAGAGGAACAATTTTGTGCTGTTCACACTGTGTGCTGTGGTGTGTTCATGTATGATAGAATGGCCACTTTCACTTTATACAAGGAAGTTAAAGGTAAAAATTGAAGTTGAAGTCAGGGTTAGTCAACAAAATGTAACATATATAGTCTCAGATAGATTTGCTTGGGTTGTATGACACATTCACCTTGGGTGAATGTGATTTTTTTGTAAATGCAAAATATACACAATTTTAGCCACATGAATCAGTTTTTTAAAATCGCTTAAAACATATTATGGTCATTTAAGCAGTTTTTTTTAATAACTAAAAAACTTCAAAATGAAATATCACTCTCTTCTAAAAAATTTCATCTCATTTAAACCCATTTCTGTGCAATATTGATAAATACTTAGTTTACACAATATTCATAAATTTATGAAAATGGATGTTTCATCAGTGACAAACTATATAATAAATGCGTTTTATTATATTTATTTAATTATGAAAAAAAAAGTATGCATGTAGATAATAGAGCATAGTAAAGAAAATATTTGTACAAAGCACTTCAGTAGGCCACTTCCATTCTGATTCTCTCCAACCACATCATAATAATAAAGATAATTATACATGTAGTAGGCCAAAGTTATTTATTTGTTGGAAAAATAATATATAAAAATGATATAAATTATAGATATATATATTATAAATTAAGGTATGCACATTTCTTCACATGTTATCGACTTTGTAGCTCCAGGGCAAAATTAAAGAAGAAACACATTTTATCAATATACTACCAACCCATCATTTTAAAAGGGATTTTCACCCTTTCTTCAAAATATATAAATGTATAATTCAGCGAGTTCTATTCTCAGTTCTAGATAAACTTACTTTTTACAGTGGTGGTGACTAGAACCAGATGTTCAAAGCATTTAATGCCACTAAAACTACACCACAGAACATTGCAATAAGAAGTAGTTGCCTTACGCCTGAGAGGTAATTTTGGATAGGGAAAGGATGTTTTGAGATAAATTGGGCTAAAATGTTGTTTTCAAAGTACATAATAGCACAGAGGTACATGTAGGGCAATGCTACTTGCAAAGAAGACATCTTTTCTTCAACAGGAATGCTGATATCAAGATTCGGTGGACTGGGAACTGCATGAACTCTAGAGAAGTGTTTACCAGGTGTGGCGGCCTGTGTTACTGAGCTGTGGTGTAAATTCAGTAGCTGACGTGTTTATCACTCTGACCTCTGAATTCATCATACCCCAATTTAGGGTTCATCCTTCGTTCAATCAAACCCACCCAGCTCTGTTCACCCAAACCAGCTCCACCTGAAAATCAATCTGGCCAAAATGTGAAACACAGCCTGGCTTAGCACTCGCCTGCTGGATGAGAGAACACATGATTACCATCACCAGGAATGTGTCAAAAACAGAGAATCAGTTTCACAGCTTGTCCCATGTCAATTGGAAACCCACACTAAGCCAACTTATTCCTTCCATAGACACATACCCACACACTTCGCTGGCAGCTGGCTATGCGCAGTGACAGGTGACGTTATCTGTTAGGAACCTGGCCCACCTAACACTACACACAAGTACATACACACACTTCCCACAGATCATCTTTAATTCACTGCCATGGCTATGGAAATTGTATAAGCCAAACCAATTTAAACTACGAATTACGTGGCTTTTGCTTCTAATTGAGTCAAAGAAATCTTCCTGGATACGACTCATGTGTATTGAGAGCTAATGAAGTAAGTACAAACACTGCTGCATTCTGTTTTCCTACCTATGACTCATGTTGGAACTTTAACAAAACAACATGGGTCTCTTTTATAGTAATCCCCTCAGCATCTCTCCCACCAACTGTGTATGTATTCCAGCGGACACAAGCTGTCAATCTAGCCAGTAGATGGCAAGCAATGATTACCATATATGATAATGTCCACCTACTATGATTATAATAGCGATCAAATGAGAGCATGATTCAATCAATGCGGATCATTTTTTGAAATCTGTATTGGAGGTCAGCCACCACAGTTATTTCTTACAAGTTTGCAAGTTCCTTTTTGGTGACACTGACTCCTTAGTGAACTTAATTTTTGAAGGAGACCTAATCAATGGCTGTGTCTCACGCTGATGATGTGCATGTTTTTCCAAAACATGCTTAATTGAGTCCACCCTCAAAACCTAAATTGTCCTCCAACGACTTCTGACTTCTGTAGACCTTGAGAGATTGACATCTAATAAAGGACTACTTGGACTAGGCACCACAACAATTTGTTACTGAACTGCAAATTCCTTTTTGGTCTCGCAGGCCCTCAGTGAACTATTTGCTTGGATTCAAGCATCCCTTCATATCATCTCACCATGTTTTATTTTTAAAACCTATCCAGTGACAAAGGGCACCTCAGCCCCTCTCTTAGATTACCCCGGGATGGGTGCTGGTTCATGGACCCAGGATAAAATGTCGTTGGGATGCCACTGAACATCATAATGTGCTACACATACATCCACTTTAACAGGTTGAGGGGCCGACCAATCACACTTGTCACTCTGTTGCTTGGATACAGCTCTCCTAGGTTGCTAAACACCAGGCCTTATGTTTTACATCATGGGCTATTTTTCTGAAAGTTTGAATATCAAAGATAGGGTTACCTCATAGAAGTGCTGAGCTTGGGACACCTGCTCAGATGTGTACCAGAGCTGTTAAAATAGGCATCTCTTCACACTCTGCACTGTACTCACCCCCAGAACATAAACTAGCCTGCTCTCCCACCCTGACCTCTCGCTATTGCTGCTGATCCAAACATTTCCCATCAAAAGGGAATTGACAGTTCAGTGTTTTGTTGAAGGTTTCCATGTTGGACTCTTTGGTCTTTTTATCTGATTGGATAATGCTGGTATTAAAGGGAGTACATTCGTTAAATCAGCTAAATTCAACAGAGATTAGTTGGTATGCTAACAAATAATAAAAGAACCACAAACAGCAATGCACTGCCAAGATTTATAAAGGGATTAAAAGCAAAGCAAAGGCAAAGGCGAATTGGATTTCAGTGACTGATAGCTTGTGGTTGGTTTGGTTTTAATTGTTCAGTGGAAAACTTATATGTGTGGCAAGGACTGACTGTTGGCATGAACTTTAAAATCATGTTTACTAATTTTATGCAAAAGAGATTCAAAAGAAATATTTTTTCAGCTCTCTCTCTAAATAAATATATATATTCCACTTGGCAAGCCATCTTAAAAATGGAATTCAAAATACCACATACTCATTCTGGGATGACTGGTGTTCCACAAACTTTTACTTGTATTTGCTCAAAGTAGTTGTACTGACCTGAATGTTTGAGGCCTTTGCTAGAGCTCTGTAGCGATTTCCATTGTTCTAAGAGCGCATAATATGAGAAGTTGAAATTCCCATGTTTTTTTTAAGTGAAAGCATTCAATTAGTAGTAGTAGTATGTAAACAGCATAATGGCCGCCATACATGGAAGTTAAGCAGCAAGAAAAGCCCCAAGAAAAGCCCTCTTTGAATTCACTATTTTCATGACGTCACAAAAAACAGTTCAAACACTCTGATCAAATTTCCCACTTGTGGGACTAATAAAGGTTTATCTTATCTTATCTTATGAGCCAAAACATTAAGACCACCCACAGAAGCAAATAACATTGATCACTTATTAAGTAACTCGTTACAACAGCACATGTCAAGGCATATTAGGAGGTAGTAAACAGTCAGTTGAAGGTGAAATGGACAGGTGTAATGACCTATAATCATAACAAAGACCGAATCGACTCGGTGCTCCTGGTGGTTTGTGCATATTTTGACAGAACGTGGAGAACCAGCAGCATAATAGGCAGGTGTGTTTTGGCTCACATATTGATATATATTTTTTCCTATCAATCATGTCTTTGATTAATACATTTAGTTCATATTTATACATTTAAAAGGCACTGTACACATTCCTAATGTATATTAAAAAATGTCAAAAAATTCTCTTAGTTCAATTAAAATAATATAAATCTATGCATGCAGATTGTTGATATGTACTTTTCAACTCTGTGATAAACAATAGTAAAACTTTTGTGAAGTAATGAATAAAATAATAATAAAAATGGTTTGATTTGTTTTGCTATTATTATTACTATTATTATTATTATTATTATTATTATTATTATTATTATTATGAAGATGCAAGGGACTATATTTTTCTATTGCCTTTTATTAGTCTGATCATGAAATTTATTGTCATGTTTAACCAGCCAAGTGGTCGTAAACAATGGCGAGTTGCTGGGCAGTTTTGGAGTCGTCCAAGTGTCGGCCATATATGAATTATCACCTCTTAAGCACTGTACCGGACAGTGGACTTTCTGACTCATCTGGACATCCCCTTCGTTAATCACAGACTGGAATACACAGACACACACATACACACAACTCAGGTCTTGAAGGTTGCTGTCTGGTGTTTGTATCCCACGCATGTGTATGTTTGACCTCTGTGTTGCGAGGCAGGCAGAGTCAAGGTCCTCCTCTCCAGCTGCCCCCACGACAACTGCTTGTTGGCGTACCATACGTAAATGCTGGACTGTTATAGTCAGCTGTATTTCACACAGGAAGATAGGCCATAAAGCTGAATTAAGGAAAATGATGTGTTTAAAGGCGCACGTGCTGCTCTCCTTTCAGGCCCAGGCCGATACAATTACAGATTAATGTGGGTTTAGCACCATGGCTTGGACCTATGATGCCCTGTGCAGGGATAACGGGCGCATTAGAGATGCTGGCCTGGATATGGACCTGGGCATAGGCGGACGCTCACAGCATAGCCTGATGTAACCGTAAGTGCTCTAAACAAGGACATGTGCCTCATATTAAGTAATAGGAAAAGGGTGACAGATATCCTATGCCTGCATGTTAAAAGCAATTAACAGTGTAGTGATGTAAGGGTTTCATGTGTCGATATGAATATCACTCATAATCACTCTTAGGCCGCATCGGTGGTTTGAAGGTAGCTTGCCCTTGTGCTAAAAGGACAGACATGTATGATCTCATCTACATCCGTTGATTGATGTGTCCAAAAATGGGCATACAAGCAGAGTCATAACTGATCTAAAGGAATATGAAGGTAAAATTTCCTATGATCCTAAATTTTCCTACATTTTCCTCAGATCTGTAGTTTTGCACTGAAGGTAAAATGCTAATGTAGCTTACAAGTAATGGGAATGTACACCCCATCAAATAACATCATGAATTGCAAACTGCATGCCTGAATCATCACAGGGAAAAAAAAGATTGTTGTGTTTGGTAAGAGAAGTGACAAAATTAGTGCACACCTTAATTCTAGGGCTCTAAAAACTAAGGTAATGGTCTGAAGCCTTGGCATACTAGACAGTTAGCAGACGCTTTTATCCAAAGCGATTTCCAATTCCTAACTACAGGGGACAGTCTCGCTGGAGCAACTGGGGGTTAGGGATCTTGCTCAGGAACCCAGTGGTGGTGCTGAAGGTAGGATTCGAACCCATGACTTCTTGATCCAGAGGTAAGTATCCTACCCACTAGGCCACCACCACATCACTTCAACAGCTTTCATCAGAAGATTTGATGCCCCAACACTACTCAGAGAAACATATCTGTTGCTACAACAGTTTTAACCAGGTCCTAGAGAACAAAGCATGTAACTTCCATTGAAAATCTGGTTTATGAAGAGTAAAAGAATAAATTTTATAGTGCTGCCAAAGGACTAGAAATATAATTAAACATTTTTTGTTTGCCCCAAGGTGCATTTCTGATATGTTTGAATTGCCCAAAACTACATTTTTTAAAAATATTTTATCTTTTACTTTTGTGTACCAAAACAGTCATCATTCATATTTTCTCTCTTTATCCCTAGAATTTAAGAGCTTCTTGTGTAAAATAATAGCTTTGTTACAATGGCTTCAGGGTTGAAATAGTTAAATTGGTTCTAACTGGCTGTCCTGTAGTGTGACTTATTCAAAAAGTGGTCTGGACTGATACACTTCTTACAACTTGATCATGAATGAGTGAGGGATAAACATCACAAAAAATAACAAATTTAAAATACTGGTGGTCCTCGGGTTACAACAGTCTCGACACACGACGTTTCGAGTTTATGATGCTCACTCCCACTCCCACTCGATTTATACCATTAGCCTCGTACTTCCGGACTATGTGGGTGAACTAGTTCGGCTGTGCGCAGTGGTAGAATTTTAGTTTTTCAGTGGCTTAGTTGTGTTTTTATGATATTACAGCTGTATTAGGATCGGTAAGTGACTTAGGCTAGGGTTTTTACTAACACCAAAATTCGGGTTACATCACTGTCGAAGGAACGGATCTGTGTTGTTACTTGAAGACCCCCTGTATACCGTTCTTGCAGCTTGGTATGCACAAATAGAACCAACTCCGGGAGGTTCTTTGATGTGCCCAAAACGGTGCAATTCTTAAATCTAGATAAAAGTTCTCTTTTGATGTGCTGTTTTCATGGGCATCTTTATTGCCTTAGCTATTTACAGCCTACAGTGCAGAAGTTTTTAACCATCATATTCTTCAGTTTATTTTCTGATTGCATTTTATTTGCAGTTTATGTCATTCACGTTACTTATTATCAAATTTTGTCTTCTGGCTTATCCTTTTACTTTTACTTATGGAAAGCATTTTGAACTTCTGTTTTGTATGCACTGTACTGTATAAATAAACTTGCCATGGCTTGCCTTGCCTCATTCTGAATGTAGCTGTTAAATATACTTTCTTATGTGGTTTATCATGCTGTTATCTTTACACTATGACATTCCTAAGCTATAGACAATTTAAAAAATCTGTAGACAAATGAATGGACAAAATTCAGGCTTGAAAATGTCTACCATTGTTTTAGCTATGCCTTGTAGCTCCAGTGCAAGACTAAAGAATTAACATTTGGATTAAGAAAAAAAGTGATTCAGTTTCATTTTACAGTGAACTATGAGAAAGTCTCAATTCAGTTTTTTAGCAAACAAGAATTGGAGATAAAGTAAAAGTGTCTTCTGTGAGGTAATTTTTAAAAACAGCTTGGAGTTTGGAGTGATGTATGCACAGATGCTCTGCAATGTCTTAGTGCCTTTTTATTACACGCAAACAGACTCTGTGGATGCCTGACCTCTGTGATTTACTATTCATCTCTCATGAAAGCTGTGTATTCCTTTTGATGTTTCATGGACATACGGCAGTTGCTTCATAAGATCCACACTGGTAAGTGAGTCACATTCAGCAAGTCCTGTGGGAAAGCAGCTGGAGATAGCTCTGAATGATGAAACGATTGCGTTATAAGCGCAGCTAAAAGAGGGTATATGGTAAAGAAATCCTAAGAAAATCCTAAGAAAGAATTGTAAGTTTAGTAAATCTTACAATTACTTACTACAATAAATATACACCAAGTTCTGGACAGCCACAATTTGATGATTTCCCCACTCATACCTATTAAACCTAGCACTGAGTTGAGGTGTGTTTAAGCAAGGAAATCATAAAACTGTTGTGCTTCCAAGACTGGAGCTGGACACTTCTGCACTTATTGCTAAAAACAAAGATGTTTATACTTTTATTCTCATGGACCATGGTATAACCCTAAAGAACCTTTTTGAGAATAGCTCTTTAAGAATGATTTTTATAAAAGAAATGTACCTGTGAAGAACCTTTTTAATTATAAACTCTGAAACATTAGTAGAATTTCAAACTGTCATTAAACAATATGTTGTCTCAGGCATCAGACAACATATTCATAACCATTTCAAGTAATGACTTTCTGTTGACTAACTTTACTTCTGGTTCCCCACAACTGTGAGTAATTTCTCTACATTTACATGCTTCCACATCAAACCAATCTAAATAAGGTTTGCGTCTTATGAGACTCTAAGATATTGGTGGAATTCCCCTTAAAAGAACCTTCTCACAATGTAAATGATCTATTCCATTTAAAGCTCTTTCCTAATACTATATCTAAGCCAAGAACCATTTAGGAACCTTTATTAAGGGTGTTCCGGTGTATTGGGAGACCAGTGAATTCTGAGGCATAAGGTGCCTGAGTAGCGTGCAGCCCAGCAGAGTTTTTATTCTTTTTTTTCTACACATCCTAGCTAAGAACCACTGAGAAACTGTTATTTTTACACATGCTCGTCTTTGTCTTTACTGGGGCAGCTGGGTGGCTTAGGTTAGGATGTTGCCCCTGCAATTAGAAGGTTGTGAGTTCAAATCCCAACTGCTAGTGTTATCATGGAGGTACCCTTGAGCAAGGTACTGTCCCCACACACTGCTCCCCCAGGGGCCCCTTGTTAGTGGCAGCCCACTGCTTCACTTGGTGAAGGGGTTAAATGCAGAGAAAGAATTTTACATTGTTCACACTGTGTACTGTGGTGTGTTCCCGCGTGACTATAAGGGGCCACTTCACATCATTCTAGTTAGACTTAATGCTTGCAGTCACTGCTTTCCAGAATGATTTCCAATATGTTAGATTTTTCCTTTAGCATACCATGTCAGTAACATCTATATAGTGTCTGACGACCCATGCTTGCAGATGTATGAGAATCTGGCACTCTCTAATGAGCTCAGTTCAGCACAGTAGAGCGTGCTGTTTGAGTTGGACTCTGTTCAGGAATGGCACTTTCAAAATGAGGACACACAATTTGCAGATGTTAGCAGAGCTATCTGTCTGCCTGGGTGTGGGCAGTGCATTCATATGTGTTGGGTGGGTAATATGGGGGTCGGACTAAAATAACTCTCTGCTGCCTTGGCATGTGGGGGAAAGATGAGGCAAAGTAGTTTCTTGCTGGTTGGTTACCGGTTGTGGGGGGGTGGATTGCCTTCAGAATTGGCTATTAAAAAGGCACAGCCGGCCTGCAGCCTGATCTCACTGGGTTGGTATACTATGCTGACATCATCAAGGCCTCCAAGGTGCACTGTGGGTGTGCTATTGAGGGAGGGGGCGCTAGAGAGACTCTGTGTTTCCGAAAGGTACAAAAGTCCTGCATGACGGCTCATGTTCCCTGGATACTCAGAATCTATTTATTATATTTCCCCCTCTGTGACCCTGTCCTTTAATTTAAGCCTGTGATTCATCTGCTGTTCATTTCTCAAAAAATGCAAAACGCCTCTATGTTTACAGCTGCCAGGCCACTCCAACAAAACATGAGGCAGAGGGGCTGGAAGTTAGCCGGGAGTGGGGGATTTTGGGGGGAAGAAGCTTAGGCATAGATTTATATCCATAAAACTTCCTGTCTGAGACTAATATCTACTCATCAACACCAGCATGAACTCTTAAGAAGTCACTAGGCCTCATACCAGCTGAGTGTTGCAGGTGTTTGTGCTAAGCGTATGTCAGCAGTAAGAGGAAAGAGGCAGGTGAATGGCGTTAAACCTTCAGCTCCGGGCTTAAATCTTATTGACAGATCGACAAACCGCCTCAGGGACACTGGACCACTACACGTGACTTTTCATTTATCTGGCCGTCCGTGAATGGTGCCTTACTAGCAGGAGTGATGCAATTGTAAATGCCAGGCTGAAAGCTCTAGGCACTGTGAAGAGAAATTCAGGCAGGAAATGAGTCTTGGAGTGAGCTTTTCAGTACAGTGCTTAGATAGACATCACTCAGGACGTGGCCCAGGAATGAAGTGGGTGGGGGACAGTTTAGGGGTGTTGCTTCATATCTATATCCTAGCAACTGAGGGAGTACGATACCCTGTCCAGTTGTTGCCAGGGATTGGTCAGCAGGCTGGCATTGACGCCGCCCCTCGGCTTGTGGTCCGTAGAAAGAATGACCCATCAAAGCATCCTCCACACTTGAGCAACTCCTGTGCACTTGAGCTATCTGCACTTTAATCTGTCTGAAACAACTTTTTTATTGTTGATGTTTAGTCGTTTTTTTTATTTGTATCCTTTTTTATAGATCTGACCTTTTACGTCGCCTTGATAGATGTGCTTGGGCCACTTGCTGATAGTTTTCGAGAAGACTACAGTCTGGCACTATGACATCCCCCTATGCAGCCGTACAGTTCTGCCCAGAACACGCCTTTCAACGGTAAGGCATTACTTGTGTTTCAACTTTAGTTTGTCCTATTCATGGCCAGATGCTACGTCTGAGTCATCAAGGGTTGCAGAGTTCATCTTGCTCTGAATGCATGCTCAGTTTAGCTGTAGTTTTATTACTACAGAAGTAGAAGTAGGACTATTACCCTCTGTATTTGGCTGTGCAAAGTACTACGTATTACAAAAAATCAAACAAACAAAAAAGCACAAACCTAATGCATTGGCTTTGGTGGTACGATCCTAAGTCCACAACTGGGACAGCACTATGTATTACTTTACTAGTTCTGTTCTATTTCTGTATAAAGCGGAAGCTATAGCTGTCTGGTCTGAGACTGTTGAGCAGTGTCTGGTGAGGCAAACAGTTGTATCTGTGCCTCCAGCTGCTGCCGGGCCCTGATATTTATAGGTGCATGTTCTTATGGTAACAATGCAAGTGTAAAGGAGTGTCCAGCTTTTGGGCAGCCAGACTAGATACTTGAAACCTAGGGCTGCTCGCTGTTCAAACACCATTGGACCATTCTGACACAGAACTGAACAGAGCTGAACAACAAGTACAGCTGTAAATCTAGTCAAGGAGGTCCACGGTCACTGTGCCACTGCACACAACGTATATATGCATTTCAGGGATGTCTAATGTGTTGGCAGGCCCCTTTAAATCACCCCTCTTAGATGGGTTTGCTCTTTTAATGTATATTAGTATGTAAAATCATTTTTATTGAAAAGTATATGGGTTAGTGCTTATCTTGTTTGAGTTAATACTTATTCGATACATAAATACTAAAGAAAAATATCTTTTTTACCTCCTCTTAGTCTTGAATCTTGAATGTTGAATCACATCTTTAAATACCCCCTATAAGATAACTCATAATTTTAAAATATCTAAATATTGACTTGAGTTAGCATTAAAAGAAAGAGATTAAAAATGAAAGGATTAAACATTATTCATGATTGAACCCAGCAAGCTGCGTAAAATTTCTAATTCCAAATGCAACATATTTTATGCTGAATAATATATTAAACTCTGCCACAAATAAATCTGCATCTAGAAACAAGAGCCTATTGAAAATCTCATCAGTCTTGTGCACTGTTCTGACCTCCAACTTACAGACACAGGTGTGTTTTCCGCTGTGTGTTCGCAGTGTTGAGTGTACTTGACCCTGATCGCAGGTGCATATACCTGCAGTTGTTGTTTTAGTGTCCAATCCAGTTGCCATCAGTTGATCTTATTTTCTCTCCAGGATTCGAGACTCCAAGAGACAAAAGACACACTTGAGCTCATTTTAACACAGTCTTCATATTAAAATGAACCAATGTACATCATTGCCATTAACAGCTAAATCTACTTATTCCCTTTTGTAAAAGTTAAATAATTGTGTCTAATTTCTGGTATTTATGTGTGTGGTTGTATGCAAAGGTTTGTGTGTGTGTGTGTGGAGGGGGGTGGGGGTGGACTAAAACTAAGTAAAAACTTTTCATTTAGAAAATCAACAAAATATCAATTGACCAAGGGTGTTTACATTTTTGCAAATGACTGTAACACCTAGAGTAAAACAGTAATTATCTAAACCAGCTTTCAAAATTTACTGTTGTTGTGTTTCAAACAATGCAGTTCTTTTAGTGACTTCCAAAGCAGATTTCTTAAGGCTCTTAAAACAAATATAATGAAATAAATACTACACATATTACTACACATAAAAGCAAAAACTACACAATTAACACAAATGCAACAGTCCCAAAATACAAGTGAATAGACTACTAGAACTATCAAAGATCTGAAACTGAAAGCTTTCATCACAGTGCAGATTCTGTCTATACTCTGATATTTATCCAGTCATAAAGAATATAGATTTCAACATGCATTTTGCCTCAAATTAGTACAATATCTTTTTTCTTTACATGAAAGGCACCTTATGTGTTTTTAGTTTTGGATTTTTTTGGGGGGGGGTGTTGTTTGTTTTGGAGAAATGGCTGAAAAAAAGGCATAGGTCTGAAGTAAAGTGCCACGGCAAAGTGAATGGAAGTTGCCCTTTGTCTGAATTCATTCAGACTTTTTTCTCGGTCTCAGTCAGTAGAAGTCAGGCACAAAGAAAGCACGCGACTGAGGGGAAGAGAAACCTCCTGAGCTGCTCTCCTTTTGTTTGCACCTTCATGTCTGGCCTTAGTTTGGGGGATGAGGGAGGGAGGGTACATCTCTTTGAACACTACCTGGCTCGTGATTAATGAAGTCACTGGAGAAGGCCTCCCACTAACACCCTAGATCGCAAGGCTCTGTTTGTTTTGATTGCATTTTCATTGCTGGATGTGCCCAACCTGCCAGGAGACAATGGGCGGCCCTGTTTAGCCACGACCCTTGACCCCGTCCAGTCTGCGAGAGGCCCAGTCTGCGTTTAAGTGGACGCGGTGCACCTTCCCCCTTAAGCTAAATACATAACTCCCTCAGTAACCAGACACCAGCCGCCCACAGCCCCCACATCAGCTCCCACTAGAGATCAAACCCACCACACACTCGAGCTGTGCAGAAAATAACCACAATGAAAAAATAGAGATGAGACAACTATTGTCTCCAAGGAAGTTTTCAAGCCGTATTTAAAGTGGTGGCCCAAATCGAAATGTAAAGTTTAAATAGCTTCGGATGGATATCACAAAGTATTTTATAAACAAACTTTGATCTCTCCTGTGCAGAGAGAGGGGGGCGATCACCTAAGCTGAGGATAAGATGTGATTTGAGAGGATGATGGATGTGGCAGTCATAAAAAAGCCAGATTCACTGGAAAGTGTTCTGTGTCTGCAACTGTGATTGAACAGAAGTGACAATGTGGCTCTAGGCCTATCACAATTATTACATAATGATCAGAAATATTTGAGCTGGTTATGATCATTTTAAGGGGCCTATATTCTACATTGTTTTTTTCTCACAGAATTGTATGGTTTTAAATACCAAATGATCTGTTATTAACTAAGTAGTTGTTCATTTTGTTCTAATAGCTGTTAACTATTATTAAGTAATATTCATTTTGTAATACATTGTTTATTTTACACTCTTTATAACTTGAATGTGAATGAGTAGGGCCTAGCTGCTGTAGGCTGTCTATGTGTCTAGGTCTATATGTGTGCATGAGTTGTTTTCCATTGAAGATTTTGCTATTTACACATTGTTTACGTAATACGCCTAACTCATCAATTTTTAAAAAATGTTACTGTAATTTTTAAGTTTAAATTTAAAAAAAGTTTTGATATGGGCTCTTTAAGGTGACCACAAATATCTTCTATAATTGTAAGCTTTTACAGTCTTACTTTTTATGTTGCAACAAACTCAATGTGTGAATGCATGTCTGTCAAGGTTGAAGCAAATACCCGTAAATTGAAAAAATAAAAACAGATACACATACATTTAAAGTGTCTTGCAAAACAAACGACAAAATTTCTAACTGGTACCATAAGACCTTTAGGGGGCAGTAATGAGTAAAATAGCTAAGTCAATAGCTAGGAAGCTAGACAGCTAATTGGCCAATTTGACCACTTTAGACTTATGATAAGCTAAGTAAAATATTAATAGCAATTAATGGCAATTAATCAACAGCTGAAATGTTATTAGGTGGGTCCTGCTTTGCAGACACAGCATGACCCATAGCTTCAGTCAGTGAGGTTTTTATTACAGTTGCTTTGCTTGCTTTGACTGATTTATAAGGCCTTACTAAGGCCACATGGCATGGCTGTGAGCTCTTATACTGAAACAAAGCTTTGGTGTGTCCAGCTATCTGTGGAAAATCATGGCAGACAACCTGACCATAAATTCCTGTCATTTTGCGCTTGTATATCTTCGACACGTGGATCATATGAAAAAGGCCTGGATACTTCTATGTGTGGGTGTTGTGCCTTTTTGTGGGACCATGATGTCGTTCTTGGCCACCACTCCTTGTCAACCGGATTGTGTTTCTGGCAGCTACCCAGCGTTGTGGAGGCTAACAGGGTCGGCTCAGACCTCTACCTCCTCCTCCTGTGTGACCTTCTCTCCACTCCGCATCATTTCTTTGCTTTGATTGGAGCTCCATCTCCATCCAGGGTCGATGATGATGATGTCATGACACCGAGCAGTCAGTCGAGCTCTTGGATCGCCGTCAGTGAATCCGAAACATGTCCCCCTGCTGTATGTGACCTGAGAAAGTAGCTACTCAGCACCTGCTAGAGACCTATATAATCCTCATGTTCTCACTGGCCTGAAATGCTGACAATATTAAGTGCAATAACATATTAATGAGAAGGACAGACACCTAATCCCTGTGCAGCAGGACCTTAGGCCATTTAATAGCCATTACATCCTGTGATATATAAGTATCATTATGTTTTGCGGTATAGGGTGCTGCAACACATGGCAGATCCGATTCAGGGCCCAGATAAATGAAGGGGCACTCAGGAGTCTATCAGCGCACTATAAATGAAACCTCGGCTTCCTGTGATATAAACACTTTGCTTGAGTTGCTTACACCTGTTTGTACACTGTGATTGAGCTGTTTACTAATGTAAAATACTGAGTTAGGTAGTATTTCCATTGGCCCAGATCCATAATTCTGATGCATTTTTGGTCTTCATGATATTTTAAAGCAGAAATCTTGATTCTCAAGTATATTTGTGAAGAGAAATATCTAATTCTTCCACAGTTCAGTTTTAATCCTTCATAATTAGTTTACTTTCTGATTGCAATTTTTGTTCCATTGCTTTAGCAGCTCGACTGCTTTGTTGCTGTTCGCACTCATCGTATTCAAACTTTACTTTAGACTTAAAGTTTCCAAAAAGAGAAGAGCAGTCCCCAACAAATGTCTTCAGCCCATTGACATCAGGTCATGAGTTTCACCCCGTGTCTGCATAGGTTTTCACCTAGTTACTCCAGTTTCCTCCCATAGTCAGTGAGATTGGCTCCAGCACTACCCACGACCCTGGTTAAGGATAAGCAGATCAGATAATGGATGGATAGACAGATACATAGACATCGGCCCAGAAGTACCCTTAGTCTTAGGATAAAAAAACATTTTTAAAACATTTGATTGTATGGTCAGAACTAATAGTCCTCTTCAAAGAGTTCACAGGAATTTTAAAGATTCTACAACTGACATTAAATGTCTCAAAACCTGCACTGGAGTTCTTATATTCTATTTCTTCATGTAATTCACAAAGATTTTTCTTTTGAATATTTTAAGAATGTTTTAAGTCATACGTAATACTAGGGCTGGTCAAAATGATTGGAATACTTGAGTATTCATTCACTATGTTGGTATTCATCCATCCATTTTCTACCCCTTTGTCCCGCACTTGGGGTTGGGGCCTATCCCAGCTGCAATGGGCGAAGGCGGGGTACACCCTGGACAGTCGCCAGCACATCACAGGGCCACACACAGAAACAGACAACCATTCACGCTTACAGTCATACCTAGGGGTAAGTTTAGTGTGCTCAATTGACCTATCCCCAGTGCACACATGTTTTTGGCAGCAGGAGGAAACCCACGCAGTCATGGGGAGAACATGCAAACGCCACACAGAAAGACCCTGCGCCTAAACCTGGAGTCAAACCCAGGACCTTCTTGCTTTGAGGCAACAGCGCTAACCCCTGCGCCACTGTGCTGCCCGTTTATATGTTAAATAGTCTTTAACCCAGCAGACCTCAACATAATTCCACAGTGCTTTCCTTGCCATATTTCAAAGACATATTTAATTTATTTATAACTGTTGTATATAAAAGGTTTTTACCCCAAAACCACGAGAAATCGGCACTTACTCGAAGGACATTCAGAAATCAATGCCATTCCCAGGTGATGTTAGCTAAAGGCTGCATAGAAATGGTTCATGAAGCTGACTCTTGGTGATGAAAATATGTCACTCAGCAAAGATTTTGAAGAGATTTACATCTTTAACTTACTCCTGTATTATCTCTGACTTTACGGCAAACATAAATCCAGTTAGACTCATTTGTCTTATTAAGGACTGAACGGTAACTTGCAGCAAAACTTCATGTGTTTTCTATGAGTAAAGAAGGAGGACTTCTACTTTTTACAAAATGAACTATAACAAATAAAAAATATTTGAAAAATTATGGTTAAATGTAAAATATAGTTAGATTTTTTACAGAATGAAACTAGCCCCCACCTCGCGCCCGTTGGCTGGGCTCTGGGTTCCCGCAACCCTAGTAAAGATTAAGCGGTTACAGAAAATGAATGAATGAATGAATAAAAGAATGAAACCAAGTGGATATTTGCATATTCATTCAGAAATGGCAGTGAGTATTCAGAGCACAAAAAATGCTATTCGAGCCTGGCCCAGTGATGATTCACCTCCTGTCTGTAAGAGGTCCAATTGCTGGGAAATGTCTAACTAACATCTAATAAAAAAGTAATGGTAGTGTTGCATGCATAATTATATCTTAACTGAATCAGCATCAGTTATTACAATGAGCTACAGAGCTGCATTATCTTGATGAACTGGAAACAATTACAATGTTGTGTGGCAACCAGTCAGTTCAATCAGTCAATCAATCTTGCTTATCATGGACAGTAGAAGATGCAGAGATGGTGAAAATGCTGAATCATAAATTATCAATTATAAATTATGAAGAATTGTTCTCATTCAGCCCTGTAATCCATGTTGAGATAGCACAGGCTCACACTGTGTGATGTAATATTATGAACTGGGTATGGCCCCCTTAAATTGTTTGAGTAGTTTGGTCATTTTTTCCCTCTTCTAGATGCATATTAAGCAATATGCTTTATTAAAATAAGCAATTTTACAAACTTAGTAGCTTTTAAAGGAAAATATCAGATTGATATTGACCTTTAGTTTTAAATATTGGTACCAGAAAAGAAAATGTGGTATTATCTCCATTAGAAAAGCTTGTGTGAAGTCAGTACAACTTCTTGCATGCTATTTCTGATTTACTGGTAGATACAGTTACTGCAGCCATTGACATAGAATTATTAGAAGTTACATCCCATTGTTGCATAGAATATATATTATTTTCCTCAACAGGACCTCCCAAGGCTAAAGATCCCACAATGATAAAACTATTTACAATAGAAAGTGTGGTCTTTAAGTGAAAGACACATCTGTGGATGCAAAATGAGGATAGACTTACTGGGTTTGGCACTTGGGAGATAATGCATGACATTTTCTAGCTGAGGCTTAAATACACATTAGGACTGCAAGATTCTTTCTCTCCCATGACAGGCTTGGCAGCACAGACTTATCTGAGTAATTCAATCCCAGCATTCACCTTGTGCCCCACCTCTTTGGCTAAGCATAAAAAGGGGGATTGACCACGCTTTTCTTGTTGAGCTATCCTTTTGGGGAACCTTTTAAGCAGAGAAAGAAAGAGTTCTCCATGTTATTGAAGCTGTTCTGCCAGTCTTCGCCCTTCGTCATTTAGGAATTATCGTTAATTCGCCTGTATTTCCAGTCTTAGGCCTATCCCTTAATGCTTATTCTGTTGTGGCATTCAGAAGCAGGCATGACGGCATGTTAGACCAACATGGATTCAGAATCCATGTGTGCATTAATGGTCGTTTAGTAGTTTAAGCTTGTGCCACACCTACCTTTTTGGCTGAGAATTAAAAGGGGAATTGAACATGCTTTTCTTGTTGCTTCTATGTCCTGCCAAGTCCAGATCATACACACATGCCTCTCCGCAGCTGGAGCCTGGCTGCATTGTGTGGGAATGTTTACTCATTTGCATATATACAGTGCAACCAAATACTTCCAGTTTTTTTTTTAAATAGTTTGATATTAAGCTGAGAACATTTTAGTTTACCTCTCAAACAGAGAATTGATTATGTGAATGATTTAATGTAACTGATCGTGTAATGACTGAGAAGTGAGGAGGAAATTACTCTGGGCAGTGCTGAGTAATGTCTGTTCATTGACGGTTGACCTATTTCTTGCAGTGAAAGCCAAAGTAAAATTAAGAAATAGAATAAAGCCCATTTTTACTCTTCCAGATAAGGATACACTGACAGTACAGTGTTATACGACCATCAGGTGAACTAGAATAATAACTGTAATTAAATATGTGTTGATGGCTATATTTAGAAGTGCCACTTTGTAAAACGTTTGCCTACTAATAGTATTACTATGTATGCAACTACACAACTACAGGTTTTTTCCCCCATAGTCCCTCATATTTCTTCCTAGTTGTGTTTGTATACATTCCACTGTTGAGTAGCACTTTTGTTTTCCTAACAAAAGTGGGGTCTTATATATGTATGTATTGTACATTGTATATACTACAGTTTACCCTATTCATTGATGCTCAGGCCCCTCACAAGACCTGTGGTGAATATTCTCAGCACAGCAGAGACACTAAAAAAATAGTGTGTGTATGTAAGTGTGTGTATGTAAGTGTGTGTGTACGTGTGTGTGTCTGTGTGTGTGTATGTATTTGTGTCTGTGAGTGTGTGTGTGTGTAT
>JBBJLS010000109.1:11110985-11134098 GCA_037577275.1 Bryconaethiops microstoma
GTTGACCCAGGGCTTCTGGTTGGGGAACTTTCTGACTTGTGCGGTGGGCACAATATTGTCAACACAGGTGCTGATGTACCCAGTCACATACTCAGCATTATGTTGAGTTTTCTTTAGTGTAGAAGCTGGAAAAGATGTGCTCTCTGTGGCTCAAATGAAGTCTAAATAAACTGTTCTCTCTCAAGCATCCCAAAATTAAAACAATGAAAATTATAGAGAAAAGAGATGGTCACCTTACCTAGCCTCCATGCTTTCGCGCCTCTTCACCACACCTCTTCAGATATTTAGGGTTCTTAACAGCTAGTGGTAAGTAAAAAATGAGCCAGCTGAGGTCTGGTTTGAGAGTCACAGTTTTTTCTTTACAGTGTTATTTTTTACACACTTTTCTTTAGAGGAAATGCAGCCCTATTTACGACCTTTTCTATAACACTTGTCCCAGCAAACACATCCATAGAGTATATGTAGAAGTAAAAACATACTCCCTCTGCTAGACAGTCTAAAGCAGAACAGAGAACCCACTAATGTGTACAGGAGAACTGCAGCTCCTACACACAGCTCCCATGACCAAACAAGGCTGTCTCAGGTGGTGTTAATTGGTACTACGAGGCCAGTTAAGATGTTAATTTGTTGTTACCACGGTCTGTTCACATTCACATAAAAGGGGTTCGTTCAACTGTTCAAGTCACCATTGCAAATCTCGGCGCAATCGGCGTACTTCACGGAGGAAGAATGTACACTAACCATGCAAGACTACGAGGCATATAGATGTGTCACATGTCAGAAGTGGGTCTTTTAATCGCTGTTAATTAATTTAATGCCCCCTAAAGTTCAATTTGTGGGAGGTTATACAGTATGTATAATTTCAAACATCATTTCAAGTGGTAGGCCCATGTATTAATAGTTAATGCATTAATGTCTATTCATTATGAGAGATGTAGTGTGTCTAGGTTAATTGCTTGTTTCTATGTTTTACAGCCAATAAGAAAAAAGTTGATGCAAAGGTGATAGGTGGAGGGCCTCCTGAAACTTTCACACGTGCAGAGGAGTTGCAATTGGCCAAAAATAGAGGGAGGACCATTATGGAGGGGGTTGAGGGAGGCGTCCAGGACCTAGGTGGCACAGGAATGTCCACCTTTTATGTGCATGGTAATATCACACTCACTTTGTACAGTGTATAAATTTGTGCAGCGTTAACATTCCATTTCATTTGTTGTGTACAGTGGAGGGGGATAATATTGAGCTGCTCCAGCCACCTGCAGAGTCCAACATCTCCTGTGATCCTGAGGTACAGGTGTGAACCATGCTGATGTGACATTACAAATGTACTCCTTTAATTTTCAGGAGGATGTGTGTAATGAAACACTGACTGCTGTTTCAGACACAGACATCCAGGTAGAAATGTTTCATCACTCATACGTTTTACACAGAATAATAGAGCATGGCATATTTACCTGTATAGATTATTTTCGAATTCCACATCTGTGAATTATGAGTGAACTTTAGTAGTCACTTGCATTATTCTTCCGTAGGAGGAGTTGAAGCAACCCCCCGCCCTCCCTTGTGGCTACCTCCTCTCAGGCCTCCCGATGTCACACGCACCAGACCATGTGACGTCAATCGGCACCGGAAGCAACACACGTCTAAGGTTTATAAACAGGAAGGGTATTCTTCTGCACACAGACATTGGAGTTCATGCCCAGCCAACTCTTCTCGTCTCCTTGCGGTACTGTGAGTACTCTCGTTCGCAAGAACACTCTTTGTGTGTGTGTGAGAATGCGGATTACTTGGTGGGAATCTCTACTCCTTCTCGGAGCATTCTCAGATCAAATAGCATGGTTTACCGGCTCTATCGTGTGTATCAGCGACTGGGCTCTTCAACTATGCAACAACTGGGCTACTTTCAGTCATTCGTGTCTCTCTTCGTGACACCTGAACAGAAAGGGTTCATTTGCTTTGTCTTTGATTGATTCTTCACACTCAAACTGTATGTATACTGATTCACCTTTTTTGCCTATGTCACGTCTCTCGTTCTCCATCCAATGAGGGCAGGCGCACACACAGATTTCCATGATCAAAATGGGGTTTATTTACTTTAAAGCAAAAACAAGCGCAAGGGCTTGAAAACAAAACTCAAAACTTTAACGAAAAGAGAGCAAGAGACTACACAACCAAGGGTATAAGGACGGTGAACCGACAAACTACGGTCCACAAACTGAACTTCAATACAGAACTCAAACACAAATGCCATTACTCTGAGCACCCCGGCAGCTGAAAGTCATAATCCCAAAACTCACAGCCGGTGGTGCTCAGAATTTCAAAATAAAGGTTCCCAAAACAAAAACAAAGACTTTTAACCAAGGGCGGCCTCTAGCAGCCACCCACCGTCACTGTCCTCAGCCCTGACACTATGTAGGCTGGAACAGACAATGTTCGCAGCCTGTACAAGCGCAAGCTTGAGCTTGATTGATGTTTTATCAATATGTGTGTGCCATCATTGAATTTTCACTTTCCATTTGTAGGAATAGGAGCAAATAAACAAATAAAAACATGACAAAGCTTCCATGTGTTTTTTTTAATAAGTGAAAAACTGCTGTGTGATGGCTTCTCTCACAGCACGCTCTGTGGGGTGGTCAAGGGCCAAAGGATCAACAATATTGGGGGGCACAGGCATCAGGACTGGGGTTATTTACGCTCCTATATGAGAGGGGTTTCTGATAAAGAGGCCAGAGTGTTTAGGCCAATTCTATTTTTTTTATCCCCCATTTCTTTATCTTAATAACACAATTAACAGCAGAAATGCACCAGAGAAACGGCACATTTTAAATTGCACATTTTGCCCAATAGTAATAGTTCCACCCAAAAAATTTTACATGTTGCATCAGAAAAGTTGCACTCAAGTAATATTGCACATAAGAGAAACTACCATGGTGTATTGGATGTGTGTGTTTGTTAGTCTGTGAAAAACCTGCAGAATCTCTCCATCCCACATCATGGGTGAAACAGCCTGCCACTGAAGGAGCTGCTCAGTGCTGTTAGAGTCTGGGGTAGGAGATGTTATCCAACAGGGATGACAGCTTAGCCACCATTCTCCTGTGACTCACCAACTCCACTGGGTCCAGAGGGCATCCTAGAACAGAGCTGGCCCTCGGGATCAGCCTGTTCAGTCTTTTTCTGTCCCCAGCAGAGATCTGTCCCCAGCAGACCACATCGTAAAAGATGGCTGATGTCACTATTTAGTCATAAAAGGTCTCCAGGAGCAGCCCCTGCACTCCAAAATACCTGAGCCTCCGCAGCAGGTACAGCCTGCTCTGCCCTTTTCTGTAGAGAGCGTTTGAGTTGTGAGTCCAGTCCAGTTTATTGTTCAGATGAACACCAAGGTACTTGTAGCTCTCCACAACCTCAATGTCCATACCCAGGGTGTTCAGTGGTTGCAATGGTGGATGTTTGTGCTTGCAGAAGTCTACCACCAGCTCCTTGATTTTTCCAGTGTTGATCTGGAGGTAGTTCTGCTGGCACCAGTCCACAAAGTCCCAGGTCAGTTCACTGTACTCCTTGTCATCCCCATCAGTGATGAGGCCTTCTGCAGGAAGCAGTGGGTGGTGGTGGCCTAGTGGGTAGGATACTTGCCTGGATCAAGAGGTCATGGGTTCGAATCCTACCTTCAACACACCACCACTGGTTTCCTGAGCAAGACCCTTAACCTCCAGTTGCTCCAGGGAGACTGTCCCCTGTAGTTAGGGAATGGAAGTCGCTTTGGATAAAAGCATCTGCTAAATGCCGTAAATGTAGTGCATTTTGTCCAGTAAAAATTCAGAGATTTTTTTGACGTTTTTTTATTTTATTTTAACTTTATATTTATATTGTTCTTGTCTTTGCATCTCTTGTTCTTGTCTTTGTATCTCTGTTCTTGTCTTTGCATCTCTTGTTCTTGTCTTTGTATCTCTGTTCTTGTCTTTGCATCTCTGTTCTTGTCTTTGCATCTTTGCATTTCTGATTCTGAAACAAATACCAATGAACTGATTTTTTTTTTACCCTCTACTGGCCCTGAAAAATAAGGTAATAAAATATTCCAGAATTCCAGAATAAAAGTTTATCTGCCAAAATGGTCATGTGTACACTGAAAAATCATGTCTAATTTATGGTTTATCTGGTACTTGAATGAAAGAATAGTATATTCTAGTATTTAATTTGAAAGGTGTTTTCTACAACCAACAGT
The DNA here is from genome assembly GCA_037577275.1 of Bryconaethiops microstoma. NCBI lineage: Eukaryota > Metazoa > Chordata > Actinopteri > Characiformes > Alestidae > Bryconaethiops > Bryconaethiops microstoma. Next base: position 11,115,202 of record JBBJLS010000109.1, read on the forward strand.
TTTACTATTGTCAAGTGTCAGTGATTTAACCATTATTTATGGAGTTCAGTAGTAATTTTAATGAGCAGCTCTGTGGTTCGCTATAGTCAACCAAGATGTGGGCATCCTTTGGTAGATTGTGGCATAATTTTAATTATTTCTGCCTTTGTGCCTGTATTGTGTGTTGTAAATATAACATATCACCTCTCATTCTACTTTTTACCTCTTGGTCAGAAAATACTTGTTAGAAGATATATATATTACCTGTTGGTTAGTGGAGACACATATTTAAGGGGGCACTGATTGTGGGCAAATGGCGAAATTGTTCAAGGACAAATCTGCACATGTCAATAACTAAACTTTTACAAAATACTGAAATTGGGGCTAAATGTACGTTCATGTAAATTAATTACATTCATGTAAATGAATGTTTTAAATTATTTTCTTGCTGCTTAGAATGTAGTTGTCCTATTCACACTGGACACAAGTAGTCCCTCTCATTTACTATAAGTACGTAATTGCAACTGAACAACACAACATCACCATTTGCAGTATAAATTTGATAGGAGCACACTCAACAAAACACACATGGTTTACTATCTGGCATACTGTGACTGGCATTTAGCATTTTCAGTATTAGGTGTAGAGAGCTATTTCTGATTTATTTAAATTATGCTGAAGTGTACATTAGTAATTGTTCTCTAAGAAATATGATATGACGTTAGTTTGACGTTTTTATTTCTGCAGTTGATACAGTCAGGTCCTTGATAAAGATGGGTGAAAGGTCATATAGGTCTTTGTGCAGCTCATTATCACCCTGAAAGTATGAAAATAAACTTACCTTGATTTAAATCATTTTAGTTTAAGAAAACCACAATGTACCATGATTACTCGAACTTATTATGAACAAAAATTTAACTAAAGAATGTTCCGATTTGTATTTATTTTCTGCAAACCTGTCCATTCAGTAACTTACAAGCAGTTAAAAATAGAGCCTTATTAACACTTTAGGTTCAGTGTAAAAGGAAAGGTAGTTATAGAGGAAAGAACCTTCACTGTTAAGTGTAATGGTTGATTGGTGATGCTTTGAGGCTGTTTTTCCTTTAGGTGTCTGTGAACCTTGTTAGAATATGTGGCATCATGAACACCATCAAGTTCCAGTTGACTTCAAGTGTAAATTTGGCCTCTTGTGCCCCAAAATTTTACACAGTTTTTAGCAGGGCATTAATCCAAAACACATGAAATCCAGCAAAAATGGTGAATGAGCACAGAATTCAACTTTGGCATCCCAGTCCCTAAGCTCTATTGACAAGACATGGGATGGGCTTATAGTCTAACAGAGAGGAGTTTAAAAGAGAGGGAGTCTAAAAAAAAAGGACCTAGGACATGGAGAGTCTGGAGAAATTATGTATATGGAGTGGCTTCAGATTCCTTGGTCTGTATTTTCTAATCTTAACAGTCTGAAACTGGCTTTAAATGTGACCTTGTTAGGTGAAATGCTTTTAATTTGTTATACTTTTAATCTGCACATTCTTCAACAATAAAAGTTTTGTGCAACAGACTTTGACAGCGCACACATGGCCTTAATCTAGCTTTGTGCATATTTTCCACATATTTGTGAATGGAATCTTAACTTTGAGATACTTCTGTCCTGCAGCTGCTCATGAGACTCTAAAATAATTTTGAAATCTGATTAGACTTTTTTCTAATCAGACTTTTTTCACTATTATTACCAAAATGTTTGTTTCACAGTAGCAGCAAAGCCAGTGAGTCTATTCACCTATTCAGGACCACCGCCAATGTTGTTTTAAGCTAATTAAAAGTTTGTTTTAAGCTAATTAGAAGCTAAGCTAATTGGCCTCATCAAAAGGATTGTGAATAACCACTATCACCATCCCTGCAGTGGATGCAGGAGTAGAGTTGTCTTTTTATCCAGCCTTTTTATCTTTTTATCCAGCTGCCCTGAAGCTAAATGCCCCCAGTTTCAAGACAGGGTGTGGGCCACAGCTTGGAGACAGGAATAGTTACAGGTAGTGACTGTCCTGACAGCTTTTTATGGGTGCCTCACAACCTTAAGGCATTAGTTTTCTCTTTCTTGACCTGCATTAATAGAATCCCTACCCCAGAGCAATACTCAAACTTTACACAGCTCCACCTTTTGGTGAGCTAAATTGGTGTGAAATTCTTTAGCTGGTGTTTTGTCATAAACTGAATGTTGTATGTAATGCATATCAACAACAAATTCAGAACTAATTTTTAAGTCATACAAGTCTTGGTTGCGCCCTGTGGTCCCCACCTTGCGCCAATTGGCCCTGGGTTAGGCTCCAGGTACCTGCGACCCTAGTAAGGAATAAGTGGTTACAGAAAATGAGTGAGAACACAAGACTTGGTCACACTCACACAAACATATATGTGCATTACTTTGCAAAAGTATCTTAGGATTTTGCTTTTTGCTTCCAAAGAGCTACCAGTTTCAGAGGAATGTTTTTCATTTGTTAAGTCACACAGACCTACATGTGAATAATTCAATTGTAACAAAACAATCTAACTTAAGGCTAGTGAAGAAACAGGTACAGAAGATTCCAGATGATCATGCCGATGAGTAGTATACTGCTGGTGCTGGTGATTTCACTTTTCAGCAGGATAATGATCGCAAACATTATTCAAAATTGAGCAAAATGTTTTGTGAATTATATCTTGTCGTCCACAGTCTCCAGAACATTTTTAGCAGACTGTTGAGCTGCATGGGGCAAGCTGGACAGAGAAACTTGAAATTAATTTCCAGCAAATGAGATAGAACTGCTTGAAAATTTGCTGGGATGGTATGGACACAAGTTATTTCCAAAAATTGCTGGAAAGGACGCCATGATAAAGGCAAGGGGTGATTATTTTGGTGAAGCTTGTATATAAGCTCTGACATCTGTTAAATTGCACTTACGATGTATATTCTCACATTACACTTCAAAACCAGCCAGTTATATTTGTTCTGAATAATGTTTTCTTATAATAAAATTTTAAAAGTAGCAGTTTTTTTTTTAAATCCGAAGGTCCTTTTAAATCCTGGACCCAAACTTCTGGCCTGTAGTCTACAACCACACATGTATCCTTATTCCTCAACTCTTTGTCATCACTTATTCATCTAAAAATGTTAAATTTAAATTTAAATGTTACATCTGACTGATCAGTTTCTTCATGCTCAAATTTGCAGAAGCCAAGATTGCTCTAAAATTCTAAGCAGCTCAAGGTCAATCAAATAGAGAAATTCTAGAGAAAAAAATGTTTTGGTTAATATACTTTTTATAAAAATTACAGGACTTCTGGGCAGTTGCTGGTATCCAATATTTTTAATGTCAATAAGTACCAATTCTGATTCTGCTGTGAATATTCACGCATTCATAAAATGTAAAACTTGAGGGTATGGCTACTATATAACATGTACTTCTATAGGTTTGCAAATACATTAAAATGAAGATGTTTTCAAATACTGTACAATAAAGTGCAGCAGCCCAGTGTTCTTATCTTCTGGATGTCAAATGTCATATAGCTTTGAAACTGATTCTAAATATTTGCCCGTGATTAATCTGCCAGTATGACTTGAATTCTGGATCAGCATGCATCTCTAATAAAAATCCTTAGAACTAATACGGCTTTTAAAGATGTGAAAATAACAGACTGAATGATTGACAGACTCTCTCTTTCTCTTTCTGTCTCCGTCTCTGTTTCTCATGAGTTTATTCACCACTGTTCTTTTGGCATGTAAGTGAGGTTACAAAAGAGAGAGCCAGTCCCCCTCTGTCCGAGCCAACATTTATGTGTTCAAAACAGATCTACACCAGTCATCTCTGATAGATACAAGCAGTCTACAGCCACCCTATTGTTTCTGGAAGGACCCTAATAGACGCAAAGCTGAGGGCATGTTGGGGGGTGGGACGGGGTCCATTCTTATGCAGATAAGGACAGATAATGCTTCAGGTTGCCTGAGCCTCTTTAGTCAGCTGAATTCTAACCACCATGGTAATATATAAATATGCTATCCTAAAAATGGGGATTGAAGATTTTGGGTTCTCTTTATTAGGCTCTACCATTCACAGTGGTTTTGTTCTTGAAAGTAAATGATGTTCCCCAACTCTAGGGTGCAAATTATATGAAATAGTTAGGGTTTACTGAGCACTACTGGCTAGAATATTGTATTTTCTTAAAATCTCTCCATCCAAAAATTTGTACAGTCATTTAAAGGTAGCTGGAGCAGTGATTGCTGTCTTACAAGTTATTCTCCATGCTAGTTTCAACTGAAGCCTTGAGAAACTCTGCAGTACTTATCAACTTTTTACTAGGCACTAAATACTTTTAGCGTTTGTTTTTAGCATTGAGATTTTTTCTCAACATGCTACATATTTTGCATATAGCATGAAATATAAGCTCTTAAGAAGAACATTAAATAGAAGAAGCTGTCCATCAACATTGGCTATATTTTTACGAACGCCGCTGGGTTGTCCTTAAGGGAAGAGCTAGAAGACAGGCAGCACCTTCCCAAAAAAGCGTGAAGGGTGTGGATTCAGGTATTGGACAGGTAGACTGTCAGGCCCTGCCCTCTCTTTGGCTTGGTATATAGAGCTACCCCTTTGAATTCCTATAGAGATTCTAAGCCTGTGCCTTTCACATCTGTAGTCCACATCCCTGTTTTAGGAGAAGAAAGGAGAAGGACAAGGTGTAAGAATCCTGGAGCCCGTTGAGCAAACAGCGGCTGCACTGCTCAATCTCAGCGCCAATATGTTGTACCTGGAGACCAATAACACATCATACACTGAGGTGAGGCCCCTACCATTCTGTCACATTTCTGGGATGGAGATGTGCCACACTTTTCGATTTGGGGTCTGTGGTAGGATCCCATGGAGCAACTGGAAACACTGAATCCACTAAGCCCCAACTTCGTTTACTTCTGTGCATCTGAGCTGTTTTTCTTAAATATTTTGTATCTTTCGGTGTAATTTACAGTTCGAAGCAGTTGTTTGAGTAGATGGATATGGTGTCAAGTTTTGGCATGATATACGAAATCGGCTATATTGAGAAATCATTAGTCAGTTTATATTCTTCCATTTATTAGTGAAGTTGTTCACCCAGCGGAATTACGTTTTTTTTTAACAAATGTTTTTTGGGACAATCTCAGTAATTGTGCATGCTGAGTTTTTCTTTTCTTTCCTCAGGTACTCCTTGTTTGTGTTGTCTATTTGCTGAAAACACAAGTGTTTGTTCAACTGTTGTTCTGTCTGTTGGTTTATAGCTCTTGCGTTTAAGTTGAGGCATTCGACAAATAGTGTGAGTTTGTTTAAGATAGCTGAGCCTATTTGCATAGAACAATTGTGCTACAGTTTGGCAAATCTTCTGTAGAGAATGCTAATGTAGGCAGCTTAACCAAAGTGTTAAATGTTGTGGCTCAAACAAATAGAAAAACAAGTAGAAAACAAGTGTGTGGTTTGGTGCCATGGGTGTTTTTCACAACAAGAAATGAGAACACCGTTTATTTTTGCGTGCTTAAGCTCTACCTGTTCGCACTGCAGAATCGCAAATCATTACAGTTAATTTACCTTACCTGTGTTTGGTAGGATCAAATTTGTAGATAAATCTATCAGAGGCATTCACCAAAAAAACGTAGTTGTCTTACAATGCACAGTGTAAGAATGTGTCTTTAATTCATGATGTCATGATGGACATGATTTTTTTTTTTTTTTTTTTCATACACATATTCTAAAGTAACATCTAAAACAGACATTTTATAGTTTTCATTTTTTTGGAATTGTTTTAAAAATGGAAGATTTAGCTCTTTGAACAGCCCTTTTTTAAAATAAAAAAAAAAGTCATCCAGACCGTTCCATTTTATTCCAGTTTCCAGAGATTTTTCATTATTTTTGTTTCAGCCACAAGGATTCTGTTTGGTCCATCCTTACAAACTTTGCATACTACATACTTTTATTGCCCTACTTAACTTCTACTATTTAACTTCTACAAAAGTTGTTTTTTTTTAACGCGAAGGGAAGGTTTTTTAGTATAAGAAAAGCTGGAGACAAACTGTTTTGGTTTGGGCCTCTTTTGAAATCCCCCACTGCTGTGAAGACAGCGAGCGGATCTGTGTGTTTGTTCTCCCAAAGCCTTGCCATTCTTTTTTGGCAGGTGGTAGTTGAGTCTGCTGACTTCAGAGCCACCAATTCTTTGGCACAAAGCTGTTGTCAACACAACACCGTTAGCCCACTGTCTGACCTGTGTGCTGTTAGAAACACAGTCCAATCCTCCCTCCCTCACTTGAGTTTTTACCTTGAGCTGAGCTCAGGTAACCAGTACGCAGTTCACACAGCTTTGATTAATGCTCTTAAATGCTCTGTCTCTCTCATCCTCTCTTGGCCTCTGTAATGATGGTAGGGGTAATGGGTCCAGAGGCTCCCATGTTTGGTGTAAGAGGAGACATAGAGGTGGATGAAGGGGGATGAAGGATTTACCCAATAAGGTTTTGTGACAGGCCTGAAAGATCACTGGCAGATAAATCTAGCAAAATAGGTTGCATTTCAAAAGTAGTCATACTTTAAAGGTTTTGTGTCTATCAGTTAACAAGAGAGTAGCAGAAGGTGTAGCTGTAAGTTTGTTTCATGTGCTCAGAGTGGAGGATGGTCTTTGAGTAGTGTCCATCTCTCTCTCATCAGGGGGATGGAACAAGGTGTCTGGTTAAACACCCCCTGCTTTCTGCAACGCTTGGCAGAAATTCCAAAGGATGCATCCATCCAGGCCCTGTAGAGGAGTTTTGGGCGTGAGCGGTTAATTGCTTTAACAGTGTTTTGATACAGATACAATCACCTGCTATGTCTTTCCCAGTGGGCATGAAGCAAGGCAAGACACCCCACCCAATCCCCCATCTAGTTCCCCCTTTATCCACCCCATCCACCCCTCCTCAATTTTGTGCTTAATGGACTCGTCGTGGTCACATGAGAGCGTCTCAGGGATGTTCTCAGCACCCAGCCCAGCACACACTGCTCAGGTCATTGGAACACTCCCCAGAATGGCAGCTATTTCACCCCTAGGCTAGGACTGTCCTAGCTCCAGTGGCTTAGCTTCAGCTTAGAACATCCGCAAATATGGAGAAAACCTGGATGGTTCATTTGTCCTGTTATCCAAATGTGGATCTAGATCCAGGTCAGAATGATTCATTGTTGCTTGTAGTCGCAGAAATTTTGACCCATCTGGTTAACTTCTTTGATCGTTATCAAAGACATCAGCCAGAGGTTAATGGCTGAGCCACTATTCCTCATTGGAATCAGAGATGAGGGTGTAATTATGTGTTCTAGGGTAATCCATGAGGAGTCTGCCACGGTTTTAGAAGTGAAACAGATAGTGCTGCCTGCATACCTTTCAACAAAATACTCCTATACCACATTCAGAGGAAAAGGGTCAGTGATGCAACAACTGTTTTTTTTCAAGTGCACTTTGTTCTAGTTTTTACCAGCAAATTAAAGTTTGAAGTTTGAATTTAAAAGATAAAACTGGCTGCCTTAAAAATTTGACGTATTAAACATGATATAAATAATATAACAGTTTAAGCATTTTAGCTGGCTGAATACAGAATTTAGTTTGGTTAACATTTTAGCCACTTTTGTCAAGCACATTGCAAATTTGACTAATTTAATTAATATATTACATTCCATAGTATTGTTTATTTTTTAATGTAGACCGATGTTTAAGTAATTGTAGGGAGAGTTTCAAGACGGGGAATCTTAAACGAAAACACAGTTTATAATCCACAGTAGGTTATGAATCATGCACTTCTATTACATTCTTTTCATAAGTATAACCTCTATATCAGTTGCACGAAGCAGCAGAAAATAATCAGTGACCATTTTAAATCTAGTACATTTAAAGTCATCACACTCATTTTTGTCTGTGGTCTCAATATCAAATAATGAAGATTTTCTTTGAAATTTGATAATGACTTCTCATGCCACTTGTTTTTATGCCTGCATTTTTATAACATATTTTTATGACATAGTGAGTTATCATATATATAGAATTCTTGTATTTTAATGTACTTTTCACTACAGTGACTAAGAATATTTTGGAGTCTTCAAGAAACTTGAGTATTGTAGACAGAAGACTGCTATGCTAGAAGGTTTTGCTTGTTGACAGAAAAACATTGCAGTAATTGATTCACTCCAGGAGTTATGCCAAACCAAAATATACTCAAAGAGAAGCTCAGCCGCGAGGCCGGAATTGATTGCGACCTTTTAGCCATGGCACTGTTTGCATTTCAAAAATCCTTGCAATGTGCTATAGCGTTATTGAGATTCCAAGGATGGCATCAACAGGCTATCACTCCGAAGGTCAGTTACTTTTGCTTCTATCACTCTGTCCATCCATTGGATTGATATGCTTACCCCAGCATCTGTTCACAGTCAAAGAAATGCGTACCGGCCTAAAGCAAGCCATTCAACCTTTCACCGGCGTTATTAAAGGCTGCCAGGCCCGTCGTGAGTGCCTGATTTACAGCAGTTCTGCTTAGCATTTTGACACTGCAGGGGCCTACACTCTGAGAAGGCTATAAACAGAGTGGTATTTTTAAGAGCAGCTAAAGTAGTTGTTAGATGACTGTTGTATTATGAGGGATATCATCTGATTAAAGAGAAGATGGAAGACATCATAATCTCTTGCTTTCTGCCTCACTCTCTTTCAAGTGTGCACATTGTGTGCACTTAATCTATTAACGTTTTGTGCTTTATTGTGTTGGATTTGGTCTACAGAGTGGTGTGGAATCTCCCATGCTTCTACAGTAGTCTTTGTCCATCTCACAGATGTCATACTGAATGCCATTATTTTTCCCTCCAGTTCCGCATATAGTTTTGCTTTGTGATTTGCAATTTCTTCGATATGGTTTGACTTTAAACTTCCTTTTCAACATTTTGGATGTCATCAAACAAACACACAAGTCAAATCACAGGAGACAACGTCCATATACTGTGTTACGATTCACAAAATTCAGAATCTGCATTTTCCACATTATGAAACTTGTAACCACAAGCTATTATTTAGTCCCAAGCTAACACTGTCCACAACCTTACACGTTAGTCATGATATAATGCGAATAATAACACGTTTTTTGCATACCTCATGTTTTTTTTAATATACATGCAAAAGAACGTGTTAACACATGAAAACGTTCACGCATGGGAAAAATGTGATCTCACGCTGTCTTTTTTCATGATCACACATAATTTACACAGTTACTTGTTTACTTAAAAACGTGATTTATGGACACTACACATGTGAAATGTATGTGACTTTTCTGTAATGATCGTTGCTTTCCACTGACATCTGACTTACCTCAGTTAAGGTAAGAAGTCTAAATTTGACTGACAGTCGCATTTCTGTGACTAGAGCTTTTCTATTATGTCTTCAGGCATCTGAGTCTTATGCCACATAGCCGCAGGCCAGAAAACCACCCAGAAATATTAAAACTGTACAGGAAAATCCACCCCCCATAGAGTGCTTGAAGCTACTTTGCATGGTATATGTCCATTAGTTTAATACATATGCCACTATATGCAATGTGTTATAACTAAAATATTTGGCACTGCCATATCATCCACCAGTCATGTCTGTGTCACCATTTTAAGCTCCAAGAGTCTGTATGTGAGCACACACTTTAGTTTCTTACTCTCATTGCTGACTTGTTACCTTGTTACACATATATTTCTAAACAATATGTCTTAACATTAATGGTTGAATAAAAATGCTTTAGCATTAACTTTAACACCAAATTTTATATAGCCTTTAGGCCCTTCAATCTCACAAGAGAAATAGGAGACTCTGTGTGTGTGTGTGTGTGTTATTAGATCAGAGTCTAACCAAGCAGGGCATTCCCCTGCACCTCCATGGAGGGATCACACACACAAGGTGGCTAGGCAGCCCCCCTGTCTCTAGAGGACTCCATTATGTTCTAATTGCTCTATTGTAGAAGCTTGGGTGTCTGAGAGGTGTAGCTGTGTGGAATCAGGAGGGGGTGACTAATCTTTGTGTGTGTGAGTGTGTGTATGTGTATGTGTTCTGGAGGGTCACCCTTTTTTGGTACATCTGCTAGCTTGCAGTATTGTTCTTACAGCCAAGATCTCTAAAACCTGGGCCTAATTGGTTCTGTGAGGCTGAAAAGGTTTGTGGCACACACACACACTGACCCCTATCTACACAGGTGAAATGCATCACTCTTCCTCTTTCTCCCTCTCTCTGTTTCTTTTTCGATTCCTGATAGCATTGTGGGGAAGGTATGCCAAGGTCAATGAAACATCCCTCTTCATCTGTGTATTCATCTGTGTATACGGACAAAGTGTCTGCGGACAGAAAAGATTGTTGACAAGCTAATGCTGCATAGATGGGTTTTTTTTACATAATACTTTTCATAGTAAATGAATAGGTATGAATTTATTGATCAACTGGACCAACAGCAGGAATGTCTGTGTGAGTGTTAATATGTATTTGTGAGGTGAGAGAGAGAGAGAGAGAGGCAGAGTGAGAGAGTATACATGGGAGAAGTGGACAGCTGACTCTTTCCATGCCTGAAATAAACCAGCGCTCTAGTAGAGATTAATGGCGGTTTGAATAGCCACCCGGCCGTGCTCCCTTATTCAAGAATGTGGCATGTATAAAAAGAAAGGAATTGACCATGCAACTAGAGGACTGGGGCAGGAAAAGGTTGGCTGAGTGCCAGCACATTCTCCCTCTTCTCAAGTGACAACCATTTTAATTCCTCTGTGCGCCTCTGCAAGAACAACGCAACAGGAGCTGTGTGAACTGTGTAGCATCCACCCACCAGCACACATTCACGCTAACTCTTCAGTATTACTGAACTCCAGTTATTCTCCATTCAGGTGCATAGATCTCTGCCCTGCACAGGCTGTCCCATTACTGTAATTCAGGATTATGACACTGTTCAGCTAGTTTCACATTTTTCAGCCAGACCACAACCAGAAGGTCAAATGCACATAGTAGGCAGTTTGGTAATTATATTTAATCTTTCACAATAATTGGGCCTATACTTTTCAGCTTAGATAGCTTAGTTTTGTCTACAGAACTAGTTTTGTCTGCGTGATTTTCTAAGCAATTGTGGTTCTGCCTCAAGGCTCAGTTGCTATCTACCTGCTGGAGATAGAATGCGTCCTGCTGGTACAGAGATTGCAGTAGTGCATGGATTGCTGAAATGTAGGCAGCTGCATTTCTGTTGCCAAAATGATTGACATCAAGGTACCTGTAGGACTACTTCAACAAAGTACATTTTAGTAGACTGAGAATTTTTCTTTAGATTTAGAATCACTTTACTGGCCCCAATACATTTGCAATTATGAGGAACCGGTCTTGCTGAAATAGGTTAAATAACAGACATGCAAATAGTGAATAAATATGAAAGAGTAAATGTCCATGAAACTAGATTTCCCATTGGATTACTCCATTAGATTCCCATTGCAAATACCGTCATGCAGAAAAAGCCAGACTCATTTTACTCTCTGACACTTTATCAGCACCTTCTCTTAAACAAATATGTGTATTCAGCCATAGTTTGCTGTGAAAAGTGATTACAAAGGAGTCCGTTATTTGTCTTATATTTACAGCAGCAAGATGTATTGTTGTAGATAAACAGAATGACCCCTTGGGTGATTTCTTTCTGACTTATTCAAACAAAGACTCAATTCAAGTCAGCCACCACAAATTAGCCACCGAGCAGGGAGGGCTTCACTAAGCCCACCATGACATCATCGTCTGATTTACCAACATCAAAGCTCATCATAACAAAATAAAGAATGCAGCGACAGCTCGTTAATGTTTTGATTTATAAGCATGCTTTCTTTTTATGTTACATATAATAAACATACTGTGTTAAAGTACAGCTTTTAAGCTTCTGAGCTTCTTGTTTCTGGTCAAATACAGATTATTGTTTTCTATTTTGTTTCTAGTCACAGTACACAAATCTGGAGCTTCTCAACCCCATGAATCAAAATGGAGGCTCCACCTCAACCAGTCCATACAACAACGAGCATACTCAGAACAACGTGACAGCACCATCTCCCTACGCCCCACCCAGCTCCACCTTTGAGGCCCTGTCCCCATCACCCGCAATCCCCTCCAACACAGACTACGCTGGACCTCACACCTTTGACGTGTCCTTCCAGCAGTCTAGCACAGCCAAGTCAGCAACTTGGACGGTAAGACACTTTATGTGAAGCAGACATAAATAAGAGAGTAATTGAAGAGCAAATTTCCAAAACTCACTCAGTCCACTTTTTGTGATTTTTTGACATATTTTTGGCATATTTTTATATGACCTCTTTATGTACAATAGTATAATCGACCACACCTCACTCAGTCCTTGCATAATACACGTACAAGATTAGGTGAATTTCCAAAGCTCACTCAGTCCATTCGCACCTGGTACTTACTTACCCAGGTCTCCCAGGCAGTAGATCATAAACAAAGATGGCTCTATGCTGTGTCATGTAGAAGGATATAAATATTAAACTTGTCTATATTTCCGTGACGTTGAATATTGATTTACTTAAAAATTGTTTTCATTATCATTTTTAAACAAATTTGCCCATACTGAAATGTTCATCTGCAAATGTGGAGTTGCAGTTAGGAACAAGCATTGAAAAATGACAAGTAACTGTAAAATTTCAATTAATAAAATTATTTCCTGCAAGAATTGCTTTCCAGTAGGTAAAACAAGAAAAAAAAATGCTTTTGGACTGAGTGAGATTTGGAAATTTGCTCTTCAATTTGAAATAAGAGAGGAATTTTTCCCATTGCACTGTAAGTCTTGCTATTTGGTTGAAATTTAACAGCAATTATTTAATGCATTCAGTATTAAGAATAAACACAATTTTATTTGGCATTCAACCATCATCCTGTGGTCTACATGCATTGGAAATAGAACATTTACAGCACATGAAAGGGTTAGCATACTGCCCCCTTAGGCAGTGTAGGGTTAAGTGCCTATCATAAGGGGTACAAATGGTTTTCTGCACCAGGAAATGTAACATGCTGCCCTCCAGTCACTCTCACAGTCTACAAATACCATTTTTCAAAACCCACAGTCTAGTTTCTAAATGAAAATGTGTGAAAGACTGTGGAAAGCAGGAGCCCTGATTTTTATTTCCAGCCAAAACGACGATGCTTTTGTAACCACAGTTGATTTACCCTGGCTTGGCCTCTCATGATTTGCTGGAGAGATGATTATTCCTCCTGAAAAAGTGTGAAGTCTTTATCTGTCTGATCTCAGCTCTAGGCTCTTCTGTGATCTATATGAAAGTCTTCAATTACCAAACTGCACCTGGCAGAGAGAGAGAAGGCCCCTCAGGTTCAAACTGCCTGTTCTTGGTAAAATGTCTGTAATAATGTTGTAGTCAAGACCAATAGAGGTGAGATTGAGAGAAGACTGAGACCTGGACACATCAAGTCAAGACCTAATCCAGATTAACATGAAATAGGAAAAGATTTAAATTTTCTTTAGAGTTCATTTTAAGTCCATTATTCATAATAAATAGCATAATAAATAAATAAGTAAAACAAACAAATTAAATAAATAAATAATAAAGGTTATCAATTAAAGTTGTGTTTGAATGTTTGTGAACACTTTGGAATTTTCTGCTTTTGTGCATAAATTTTGCCGAGTGCAATATCAGATTTTCAAGTCTTAAAAGTAGATAAAGAGAACCCAGTTAAACAAATGAGTCAACATTATTGTATTGTACTGTTAGCCCATTCTGCAGAATAGCTTTAGCTCTGGGATGTTGTTGGAAGCATGTGAACTTTATGTCCTTCCACAACATTTGGGTTAATGTCAGGCCTTTGACTGGGCCGTTCCTGAATATTAGCTTTATTCTTCTTGAACCTTTGGTAAAACGACTTGTATGCTTCGGACTGTTGTCTTGTCCACATTCTTTTGAGATTCAGTTCACGGACAAATGGCCTTGACATTTTCCTTTAGAATTATAACACCTGATACCATTAAATTAACTGCTAGATCTAGAAGTATCGTTTCTCCTTACAGATTTTTGATATTTTGATATTGATTTTTTTTTTCAATTAATATATGACTAAGTATAATATTTTTGAATTGGGTTCTCTTTATCTACTTGGAGGCCTCTGTCCCTTTTTTATCTTTACATTAGAAGGCTGTTTGAAATCAATCATGTTCATTAATCAGGCACTGATAAAAGAAAACAATGACCTGTTTTTGCCCATTTGCCAATTTACATGCACATTTTATTTTAGACCTCTAGTTGATGAATTGGTATCAAGACTTTTGTGGTGGTAAATTTTCAACAAAGTGATGTTTGCATACAACCACTGTATTAAAAAAAGATTTTAGAAAGACTTTGACCATATTACTGATTCTTTTTTTCACAGAACAGTATTAGCACTTATCGAGCTATTGCAAGTTTGTATATACCAAAACCCATGCAGCGCTGTGTCAGTTTCGCATTTGTTTTTGAGATGTCGTTCACAGGCGAAATGTAGCTGGAGTATAGTTTGTATGTTTTCTTTGTGACAAGTAGCACAAAAAAACAGTTTTTGCAGCTCATGCTGGTATAATGGGCCAGTCAAACTGATTTAAACATGAGTCCACTGAACATAGCACTACTGCACTTAGAGCTTACAAAGGCCGTCCATTTGCATCGTCTGATTGGAGCACTACAACATTACTGTGCACTACTACACAGTATCGGGGCTGACTACGGCTTTGGTTCTGCTACTTTAGCTATGCAGTTCTGAAGTACCAATGTAAATCTTAACCAATTTATCACGTGTTCAAACACTTACTACCAAAAAATCAATACTTCTTCGACACAAGACTCATGGCTGACGCCTGCTAGTCAGAAGGCACCACACGCATTAGCACTTTTGCTTGGTACTCCTGCTATGCTATCACCGTTTGGTGGCAACTTTGTGCATCAGTGAACATTCAAATAGCTGCTCACCTGGTCACAAGTATCACTTTGTTTGGCTCAGATTGGTGTCACTTTAGAAAACAGACAACTGACAGGACCAGCTAGTCAAGTTGTTGTGGCTCACAGGGGGTTGTCCCAAGGAAGGAGCAAATTTTTGTCTGTCTACTACACAATGTACTGTTCTGTGTTGTTTGCCAGCCAGATGGGACCACAACGGTCATCTTAAAGGAAAGCGCACCCCAGCGGACTATTGTTAGTACTGCTATTGTTAGTTGTTTGCGTTAGTGTTCACCAGTAGGTGGTACACTTTACCACTACTATGATACGATCCCAAGGACTGGATCAGTGTTTTCACATTTTATTTTTGCCTAGTCAGGGCTCGCTTGGAGCAGATCCAGATCTTCATGTTGTTCCGGATTTTTATTCATAGGGGTTAATAATGAAAACAAGCATCCGATTCTATGGGAATTGATTTTTGTCATCATGATCCCATGTGGCATTAGTCTCAAATTTGGCACAAGACAGTCTGGAAAAACCTGTGTTTCCATTGCATGAATGATAAAAGGTAAAGCTGCCTTTACATCTTTGAGTAAACAAGTGGAGGAGAGGTAGGTTGGTGAGTTTCTCAATGCTCATTGGTTCAGGAGATCTGTGGGATAGTGACATTTATCCGATTCCCACAACAGCCCTTGTCTTCCTCACTCGTGTCGCACACTCCACCAAAAAACAGCAGCAGACACCTGACTTCACTGTTCAAGTGTAGAAGGTTTGGGTGTGAGAAAAACACGCCCCATTGGCTCATTTCAGGCTGTTCCCATCTTTCAGTGTCCCAGTCACCTCTTCAATCTGCACTAATTGTGGTGAGAAGTACTTATGACACATTAACTCGTCACTGCCTATTACGACCCACTGCAGCTGGTTTGTGGTTGTATATGCAGTGTGATGAAGTCTTATTTAGTTAAGCCTGGATGTATCGTCAAAAAACGATACACATTTCGTAAGTATGATGTCAGCTGTGACTTCTTGTGAAGAATGCCTGCATACACTTAAAGTTCATGCACCAACTACTGTTGTATTTTTTTTCCTTAGGAGCTTTCTCCCATTTTAAATGAGGACACAGTATGTTGGGTGAACTTACAGACACACCTTCACACCAGATAGCTCTTCCCATGTACAGCTTCATTGACACACACACAGACATTTCCTGGTATTGCATCCAACCACTCCTCATTTACAGGAACACTGTTGCAATCCTAGCTGTTTTTTTCCCTGTCTTTAGTAAGGTGACTCCACAGATGAGTCTTCTGTCTCACTTTCTAGGTTGGACGGAAGAGAAATGATTGTTTTTTGGTTGTGACGAATCATTTGTTTGATATTATTTTAGTGTAAAGACTTTCATTATGAATTTGCCATCAGCTTATCAACACTGCATGTGTGTGCCAAACCATCAGCTTTGTCTGTCACTAATTCAATTGTGCTGTGAGCAGAGAAATACGCCCATCGGACCCCTCTGCAGGCGTCCCAGGGAGGCTCAGCCAAAGGACAGGGGATTAGGGGAATGGATTGATAATACTCGTGTAAATACTCTGTGCCTCTTTTCTGAACCCTATCGTGCTTAAGGGCCAATCACTGCACCCTGCTCCATGATCTAAGTTCTCTGGCTGCATGTCTAACTGCGCCGCAGGAGAAGAGGGGGGGTGCAAAAGCACTCAAAGAGGTGAATGTTCCAACGAAAGGTGGCAAGATACAGCTTGTCCCAGAAACATCTGTAGGCCCGTCCCATGCCTCGTGAGATGGAGCCAAGGCTTGTTTGTGTCAGGAAACCTGTTGAGACTCGTCCGATTCCACAGCATGAAGTTCTAAAACCTCCTGAAATAAGGAAGAAAAGGAGAGCTGTTTTTTTTTCATTTTTAAATGAGCTTGTGGTTGAAAAGCTTTTTTGCCAAGGAAATAATTTCCAAGAAACATATACTGTGAGAAAGACCACTTCACAGACTGGTTTTAGAGTTGACTTATTTATTTACTGATTTATTTGTTTGTACAATGATGCAATTTGTGTGTGTTCAATGAAATGAATAATTCAAGACATAAACTCTTAAAAATAAGGGTGCCAGCAAGAGTTCTTTGCATGATGTTATAGTAAAATTATTTTTGGCACCACCAATGAATATCTCTTTAAAGAACCCTTTTTTAGAGATTTAGAGATCTCTTTTAGAGGTTCTTCACATTCACCATTTAGAGGTGAATGTGAAGAACCTTTAAAAATTGAAAAGAAATTCCACATAATTTAAAACTTTTTGCAGGAAGCATTTTAATCCCTTAAAATGCCCTTTATGCTCACACATCCTATTTACAAAAATGGTTCTTTAGGGAACTAAAATGGTTGTTCTATTGTTTAAGTAACTCTTCATGGCACATTTCTTAATTAAATAGTGTAATATAGTGACCTAAAGTGAGCCAACAGAAAAACATTCAAGCAGCCTGCACCAGGGTGCTTTTAGCTTACCCTACCACTCATAATCTCCGTCTACTTTAGCTGCCCTCTCAAAAACACAGTTCTGAAGTCTTGGTCCAGTATCTTTTCTGCAGCGGAGACTGGCCATTGAAACTCCTCTCCGTTTAAGGATCTTTTGTGTGACACCTTTTTGTGTGTTATTTGAATGAGCACACAGATGCAGAAGCCCTAGAGAAGACATGAAAAGGGACTTATGAGGGGGAAGAATTTGGCAGTACTCAGGGCGACCATTCAAGAAAACTCTGGGAAATCCAGTGTAATTACACTGGAGCTGTCACATTTTTTTCTGGGAAAGATCACATTTCGAAAGCATATAATTTAATCAAATGGCAATAAGGAGTGCCAGGACGCCCAGTGGCCTCTGTTTACACCTGAACAGGGGGCAAAAGTGCCATGAAGAATGTGATAAAGGTCTGCAGGTCATCTGAGAAAAGACCTCCTACAAAGTGAGGATGCAGATATGGCTGTTACTTTTTTTACCTTGATAGAAAACCAATAACGAAACTGACCAATTACAAAAAAATGATTACCATGTGGCATCATAGTAATGCCAAAGACTGAAAATGTAAACACACACTCACACCTAGCCTATCGCGCTTGTGACGTGTGATCAGGTGCTGCTGTTTGGCACCTGATAGATGCGCAGCATCACCTTGCTTACATCAATGAGATAGGGAGTGTGTAACTCATGCAAATACACACTTCATCATTCTGTAACTTCAGCAAAGGTAAAAACACTGATGTAAGATCATATTCAGTTGATTTTGCTCAGCCAGTTTATTATTTTGACTTTGGTCGAGCAGGGTTGTCATTTGATGAGATAAAAAACATGACACTGGTGGAAGGCTTTGCATTTGAATGCTACAGCTACACCTGTACCAAAATGTTGTATCTTTTTATTCTTCCCATTGTTACTGTGTCTGTAGCATGCCCACTTGTTTAACTGCATGCTGTTCATTCATGTAACATGCAAATCATTTCCTTGACTCTTGTAGTTACTGTTTTCCACATGTAGACAGTTGTCCATGCTGGTCTGTGCAAATGCATGAAGCTGCTTTGATTTTACTTTGTTTTTGTCACTATAACAGCAAGCAGGTGTTTTCCCCCCTTCTTGTTTTTTTTCTTTCCTACTGCAAAGGGTGAAAAAAAACAGCTCTGCATTTTTGTCCTGTGAAGCAGGTTTTGGAGCGGCGTGGGGCGTGATGGTACATGTCAGCTATGAGGCGGGACAAGACCGGAGGCGCCAGATCACTGGGCTTGCCGCCCTATCCTGCCTGAACCCGCAGCCCTGCTCCGCTCCAACACCACCACTGCAGCTGCAGACCTGCCCTAACATGCACATGCTGCCCACATGTATGTGTGAGTGTGAGTGTGTGTGTGTGTGTGTGTGTGTGTGTGTGTGTGTGTGTGTGTGTGTGTGTGTGTGTGTGT
>JBBJLS010000109.1:11138258-11153564 GCA_037577275.1 Bryconaethiops microstoma
TGTGTGTGTGTGTGTGTGAGTGAGTGTGAGTGAGTGTGTGTGTGGGTGGGTGTGTGGGTGGGTGTGTGTGTGTGTGTGTGTGTGTGTGTGTGTGTGTGTGTATGTGTTCTTGCCAAGCTTGTGTAATACTCAGAGAACTAATAAGCAGGTGTTGGGATGGGCTCCACTCACTGGAACACTTCAAATCAAAAGTTAATAGAAAAGGAATTTAATGTGCCATTGTTCCTCAAAACAGCCTGGAGCAATGTTCTCTTTTTCCCCTTCCATCTTTCCCACCTTTACAAATGAACTTAGGAGGCTTTTCTTTGTGCTTGAACACATTAAGGTTGCACTTGGCTGAGAGTTTGTTGAGATTCTTGCTGTGAAGGGGCTTTCACATGCATGCTGATAGTGGTTCATTTCCTTTTAAATTCAGCGAGCTGGAATTGACTGTGATGAGAGATTATTGCACACACTGCAACATTTGTGATGCACTGGCAGTTACATTAAAGCTGTTGGACACTAAGTAGATCACCTTCCATTTTGATTTGATATTACATGCACACATGTCCCTGCTGCCGCAGCAATAAAAATCATGCGGTAGTCTTTGGACCCTGTCCTGCATTGACTTGCCTGTACTCAAATGTGGGGGTTTTTTTCTTCATATAATATGCCCTGAAACTCTTAGCAACGTATTGACTTACGCCGTCACTGTAGTTTATCCAGGCCCTTAGGGCTATACAATTAGTGATATAAATCAATCACTACGAGTTTCAACTCTGCAATATGCAAATCATAAAAGGCCATGAATGCATTGCACTTCATTTCTTACATCAATATCAAGGTCTGCTATTAGTGATGCACCAAAATTAAGACTCCACCAAAAACCAAAACGTAAACTGAAAGAATGACATGAATGAATGTAGTGACGCTGATGATGCCTCAAATGTGACAATCGCCATATTGTGAAAGACAACTTAGAGAACTTGGACAAATTTTACTCAAAGCAGCTTTTAAAATAATCTGTACATGTTATGCTCACGTCTAGCAGTCTAAAGGTTCTCCAGCAGGGGGCACTGGAGAATAGCCTTTTATAGGATAGAACAACTTTTAAAAGGAGCCATAAAAAAGCTTATTATCAAAATATGTTGAGGTATTCAGTGTAATTAAATGTAAGATTACAATCAAACCAATTAGTATTAAAATACATGTTGTCTAAAGACTATGTAGAACAGAGCTAAAAGCTGCAGTGGACTGGGTTTGTTCATCACTGTTTGTCTGTTGCTACTCTTACTGTTCTACGATTACTGCCACAGAGCAAAGGGGAAAAAAATCTTCTGGTTGTAGACCTGATTGTTTTACGTTTTTGTCAAAAAAGCTTTTTTATTTGTATCCATTTATTTCTTGTTTTATTTCCTGGAGGTTTCTTGTTGATCAAATGAGCAAGACCCTTAACCCAAAGTTGCTCCAGGGAGACTGTCGCCTGTAGATAGGGGATGGAAGTCGCTTTGGATAAAAACATCTGCTAAAGGCCGTAAATGTAAATGTAAATGTAAATGTCACTGAATTTCTCTGAATTTACCCTTTTAAAATTTTATTATGTGGTAACCACAAAGCAAAATTATTGAGTTATTTTTCAGGAGGTTTTTATGGGGCTGAAATCCTCGTCCCCAAGTCCTTCGGCCGACCATGAATTTGTGATAGTTACTACAGTGTTGACTGGGTTTTGCAATACCACTTCCTGTTTGTCTTCTCACTCTGTCTTACTGTGTGTGTGTGGTTGGAATTTATAGGTGATGCAGTGTGTATGAGTAAGCTTTGAGTCTCTCAGTGGTAAAGTCAGCTGCTGGTGTTTAGAGTGAGTCAATCCTAGTGTGTGATGCAAGGCCAGTGTTTGCGGTCAGTGACACGGCGTTCTCTCAGACAGCGTCAGGCTGTCCTCACAGATGCAGGGGGTGTTGGGAAATGCTGTCCAAATGACCTCGTAACTAAATGGTTAAGGTAGACTTCAGAAGTGAGGGACACACTGCAAAATGCTATTGCTGGTTTTAAGAGTTATTTCATTCTTTGATTTGGAACACATTTTGAACCTTTCTGTCTTCGGTTCTTTCACGCAGGTATATTTCAGGTGTGTGTGTGTGTGTGTGTGTGTGTGTGTGTGTGTGTGTGTGTGTGTATGTATGGCCATAATCACAGGCATGATGGAACCCCCCCCAACTTCAGGGCGGGGGCAGAAGTGCTGCAGCCAGTAGCCAGCTGCTGCTCCCTGTTTAAGGCTTTTATATGGCTCTCTGTGAGCGAAGCAGTCGCCGTGCTGCAGGTGTTTCACCCCCAATGCCCCTGTGGCCATCATAAACACATCCTCTCCTTTTGATCTAGTGTTGCTGAAGGTTTTATTGTGTTAGCAGAAAGGTTGTGATAAATGATATATAGCAGGCTTATAAATGTATTAAGCTTTGATATAAGGATTTTTTGCTAATAATGTTGGACGTAATAGTAAACAACCTCATCTTTTCTTTTCTTTTCTCTTTTCTTCTCTCCAGTACTCCACAGACCTTAAAAAGTTGTATTGCCAAATTGCAAAGACATGTCCCATCCAGATTAAAGTCCTGACCAATCCACCTCAGGGAGCGGTCATCCGGGCCATGCCCGTCTACAAAAAAGCAGAGCATGTGACTGAGGTGGTCAAACGATGCCCCAATCACGAACTCAGCCGAGAATTCAATGATGGTGAGTGAAATGCAAACTGTGTTACTCTGACGTTATGAAAAAGTGATCTATAATATGTACATTTTAGAGCTAGAGTGTTTAAAATATCTGTTTTGTATCTGTTGTGCAGGCCAAATTGCCCCACCCAGTCACCTGATTAGAGTAGAGGGCAACAGCCATGCCCAGTATGTGGAAGATTCTATCACCGGGCGTCAGAGTGTGCTGGTGCCATACGAGCCCCCTCAGGTACGTTTCAATACTCATTCCCATTTTATTTTTTATTTTAGGGCAGCTTTCCTTACACATGCCCACATGCTCTCTTAGCTTCCAGTTTTTCCGTCTTGTATTAGTGCTTGTCTGCATTCATGACACGGCCACTCTTTTCCACCAGGTGGGCACAGAGTTTACGACGATTCTTTACAATTTCATGTGCAATTCCAGCTGCGTGGGAGGAATGAACAGGCGCCCCATCCTCATCATTGTCACATTGGAAACAAGAGAGTAAGGCTGACAATGACACTCATCATAAAAACACTTTATGTTAGGGCTGGGTGATAGCTAAAAGTTATTTCTAACATTGAATACACAGTCAACTGAATCATGCCACAAACAAATGTGCATGAATGAAAATGAAACATTCTTTTGTCATTGTAGCACAGGCACTGCAGATACAGTAATAGACAGCCTTTGAAAACTAAATATTCTAACTCATATGAATCATTAGCATGTGACAATTTGGCAGATCCACAGCAAATACAATTATTAATGTCATGCGACCATCTGTTGCTTTAAGAATCCCTGTGTCAATGTGGTGAGCTGTTCAAATTTAAATTTGCCCTTTTTAGCACTGTAATTCTCTTTCCCATCATGGGAGATTATTGCCTGTCAAGGACAAGCATCAGGTTACAGTTTTACAGTTATCCAATTACATCACTGTATTTCCCAGCCCTAGTTTATGTACTGTGTGAAGTTGTATTGAGCCACAGTAACCTGGAGCACAGTGGTTAAGGCAGTCTTGTCCTTGTCTTTTGGTCTGCAGTGGTCAGGTGCTAGGCCGACGGTGCTTTGAGGCTCGGATCTGCGCTTGTCCAGGACGTGACCGCAAAGCCGACGAGGACAGCATCCGCAAGCAGCATGTCAGTGACGGGACAAAAAGCTCTGAGGGTACGAAACGCCGTAAGTAGTGCTGGGGGCTGGTGATGGGACTTCTTTACGCAAACGCACGCACACGGTTAACTTGTCTTAAAATCTTTATGGGTTTCCATGGACAAGCATATTGTACCTAAATCTAAATGTTTGTTACCTCAGTATGTCAGTGTAAACTGCATTTTGTGTAAATTTCTTTGGACTAGAAGCAATGTTCTTTGATTTTGCTTTCCTAACACTGTGGGTAATTTGGTGCTAACTACGACAATAAAAAATAAAAATGAAATACACATGCACGCACACTGCATGATGCTTGTCATGGATACTAGAACATATTTTGCTGATTTAGTGCTGGGCACTATGTATAATCTATATATTAATATATTAAGTAGTAATATCAATATATTACTAATTATATTCATGTATATTAGAATAGTTTTTTAATATTTGGAGACATTGGTAGATTAAAATACTGCTTAGAAATACTGCTGAATGCTTCAGATTGAAAAGAACAGTTCAAAACACACAAAAACTAAATGAGCACATTTTATTTCTGGACAATGTTCTTCTGTCCGGTTAATGTTTGCAGTACAATGATACAATGATAGTTTTTCATTTTTGCAATACTGCCCAGCACTATGCATATCAAACACTGCATGCCCGCTCTCTCTGTCCTGCCTGGCTTTATGTTACCCTCAGCACATCCTCTCTTCACAGACAGGTGCCTTAGCTATGCGTCTTTTGCTCCATGTGGCATTCCCAGCTGTCTCACTTCATGTATTTCTCTCTCTCTCTCTCTCGCTCTCTCTCTTTCACTCTTCCAGCTTACCGCACAGGCCCTCACGGCATCCAGATATCCTCTATCAAGAAGAGAAGATCCACTGATGATGAAGTGTTTTGTTTGCCTGTGAGTTGCAGCCCCTTGTTGTAGTATATTGTAGTGTCTTGTGTTATAATTCGCAAAAAAGTAATAAACTGAATTTACTTGATTTGAATGTGCACATGAATATGAATACATTACATCAGCGCAATTTTGTTTTTCCACTTATACCTCTGGGGAAAACAACACATGCGAAAAGTGGAAATACTGCACACATTTGTTAATGCAATGCATCAATTTTTTTCAATGTATGAAGGAGACAAAATTTGAAAGAAAATATGAATCCAGTTCATGATGTAAATGCATGACCACGCCAAAGGACAAAACTGTACCACCTGTCTCCTAGCACCTCATCTTACCCTGCTCTTTCCATCTCTGTCCCATAGATTAAAGGCCGTGAAATCTATGAGATTTTGGTGAAAATCAAAGAGTCTCTGGAGCTTATGCAGTCCCTCCCTCAGCACACCATAGAGTCATACAGGCAGCAGCAGCAGAGCCTCCTGCAGAAACAGTGAGTACCTCACACTCAGGGAGATTATTCTATGAAGCTATGCTCACTGATGGAGGGGCCATTTCTGTTCTTCAGGATAAACGGTCTTGCTTTCAATAATATTGCATTCATTTTTTGAGGAACTTATTTACATGCACTCATCAGGAATAGACCCTCCATTTACGAGCTTAGCAACTTCTATTGCAGGCAGCATACACACGCAGGCCACACACACAGTACCAACAAGGTTCACCCTGACGCTTCTTTTGTAGTGTTTTCTTGGTTGCTTAACCTAAACTGATTGTTTACCAGCACGGCTTTCTTTGTTTCTTTTTTCCCCCTTTTTATGGATTTAATCCTTTTCTCTGCTGAGTTGGCAGTGGCACTGGGATGGATATGTGTTTGAACAGGCATGCACTGCAGACCCACCCCACTTGTGCTCCTTTTGTGCCTAAAAGTTCAGATCTGAAGTGTTGCATGGCAGCTTGAGTGGAATATTCCATGCCACTGACAGTGTGATTACTGCATGAGCAAACATTTAAGTTTGGATTGTGACTGGCGTGAGATGGATTTGTGGTGGCTTTGCTTTTTAAATGAGGCAAACTTGAAGCTGAGCTCTTTACCCAGTACTAAACAAGACCTAGAGCAGTGTTCTACCTCCTAATAAAGGGTGTACCTTGTTAAGGTGGTGCTGTTTTAGTTAGTGTTTTTTTTAATTCAGGTTAGTCTTTGACAGCCCATCAGACTGGTTATGTGATGCTTGTGCATAAAAGATTGACAAAGAACGATGGCAGGTTTACCCAGATCCTAAGGCTGGTTGTTGAAGGGGAACGGCTGACTCGTCTTTTCTCAGATTCAAAGGCTCTGTACCTGCAACTAGAGCAAAGCATATAGAAATAAACAAAGCAAAGGAGAGAGCTGGAAATTATAGCTGTGAATAATGCGCTCCGACGCCCTGCGATAATTACTGCTTTTGTTTGCTCTGCTCATTAAGAAACTGACAGGTGAGGTAGTGTCTGTGTACTCCTTGCTCAGGCTTTTTTCCCTCCTCTGCCATTGGTGGGATGAGAAACTGGAAGGTTCCGTGGTTCGTCTCCATTTTGACGCAACAGCTGAAAAACGAACCTTTTACGACCTTAGCTCTCTGATGTGGACAGAATGAGTAGGTGAGGGGTAGCCATTATCTTTCAAATTGCGCATTCATAAGAGAAGAGCAGGGAGCAAAAGTCTGTTAAATGCGCTCCAGTTGGCCTTGCTCACTTTTGTCAAATGCCGGACCATTACACACCAAAAGCAAATGTGGATATTAGTGTATGAGTAGTTCTCCTTTCTGCTTACTTTTGGTACATTCGGTTCAGTGTCATTCATTTCTCTTTCAGCATGTATTTACACTTTCCTCTTCCATCTCTTCTGTTTATTTGTTTACGCTTTGCCTTTTTTCCATCCCAAATAAAAT
Source organism: Bryconaethiops microstoma (assembly GCA_037577275.1). Taxonomy (NCBI): domain Eukaryota; kingdom Metazoa; phylum Chordata; class Actinopteri; order Characiformes; family Alestidae; genus Bryconaethiops; species Bryconaethiops microstoma. The sequence continues at coordinate 11,144,919 of JBBJLS010000109.1, forward strand.
AATAAAAGAAATACCTTCCTGTGTCTGTGATTCAGTGGTTCAGTCCTCTTTATTTGCTTCATTTGCCTTTCTGCTCTTCTCTCTCCTTTCATTGCTTCAGCCCTTCAGGTGTAGTCTCACATGACTGTGTAGTACTGCCACACAGTGTGCGTGTTTGTTACTGCAAGGTGTGTGGACCTGTGACACACCTTTGCACACAGAGTCTTTTTCAAATGTAGAATATCCATATGTTTTGGATTAATAGGTTTGAAAACTGTTGAGGTGTAACACACTTTGTCAAAAGAAACACATTTTTATTGCTCCAGTACAGATAGTATTAATCATAATGCAGCAAATGTGGAAAACCTGGCAACATACAAAGAGAAGTGAAATGGCGTGTTTTGGAACCAAGCACTTGTTGCATTGTCTAAACTTTCAAAGAATAAGACATAAATGTTAATAAGGTATTTTTGATCGAACTTTTCTAAAAGCATACATGTTATAATGTGATTAGTCATAACTGCATTTGTTATTGATAAGTCACATTTATCAGCAGAGATGGCAAAATATAGTGCGATTTTATTTGCATTCCTTCACACCTGTGTTTGGCATTTTTTTTTATGATTTGGATTTGGTGGGGGGGTTTTTTGTATAGTTTTTTTTTCCCCAGAAAGATATAAATCTGTTTTTTGTCATGTTTGCAAAACAAGCGGAAAAAAGGCAATGCAGACTTGAGCGTATCAATACAGCATTTAGCTACCAATGGATCATATATATAATTACAATTAAACACTATAGCAAAATAACTGTAATAATGTTATTTCTGCTAAACTGAATGATGACCATGTCCGTAAGGCTACTCCTTTGTAATTACTTTGGAACCTTAGCCTCATCTAAGATTTTTAACCTGATCGAGTCCAGGATTTCACTCTGATCAGGGACAGGTTTTTAGCCTGATCTAGTTTTTAGCTGGACACAGTCCTGCATTTCTAGGTGGAGGTAAAATAAACAAATGCCTCAGTGCCTGACTGGGACCTAATGTTGTGGCAGTGCAACAGTACTAGGGACGGCTGGTTATTTTATCTGAAGCTTTTTTTAGGAAGTATTTTCTTACTTTCCTTTAGTGGACTCTCTGCTTTCTGCTTGCTTCTGTTTTCCTGAACTCTACTTTGTTCTGTTCTATGTCTGGCCTTTCCTCAGAAACTGCTCTTCATTTCCCTGTGTCCCTCCACCCCTCTCTCTCGTTCTTCCCACCTCTCTTTTCCTCTTTGTCTCTCTTTATTATTTCCATCTCTCTTTCTCCTATCTCTGCAGTCTCCTCAGGGCCCGTCTGCGTTCTGAGCTGCTGGAGCCATTGGGTGAGCAGAAGAGACGCTTCAGCGCTTCCTAAAAGCAGGAGTCACTTTCCTCCTCATTCGCAGCTTCCTTCACTTCACTCTCTTTTCTTCATTTTTTCACCCACCCTTCAAGCCCCTCTCCAAGGGGCTTCCTGTGCCTGCTGCTACACTTTAGATAGCACAGCAAGGCCAAAGATTTTAGTTGCCACAGATGGTTTCACCTAATCTTAGCCAGTGGATGTCAAACTGGTCCTCTGGGGCCCCCAGACAATCCACATATTTGCTCCGACCCAGCTTGCAAGACATAGAGGAAAGATGTTAACAATGATCTTGGGGGTCCCTAAGAATCACTTTGAGAACCGCTGACCTTAAGGATGTTTTAAGACTGTTTAGAAATATGCATGATTTGTTCCCCTCCTAAGTTTATTGCCTACGATCAAAACGATCAAAATTTGTTTGCTTGCTAATTTGTGTAAAGATGTTAATCCTACACTCATACTGGGGTGTATGTTAAATTGATTGATGAATTGAAGGCCTCATATTCCCATGCAGTGTGTTTCTTTTTTATGATCATTGTCGTGCATCAGCTTTCTTTTCCGTTTTCAATGTTTGTTTTTTAAAGGGCCCTTATTACTGAGGTGGCTGTCGTTTCAGCACTTGTTTTGACAGATCTGCTGGTATTGCACAGAAACACATTGCACATAAACAGTAACAGCCTCTCAGCTGACCACCTCATTCTCTCACTCTCTCTCTTTCTTGCTCTCTCTCTCTCTCTCTCTCTTTTACTCACTCTCTTTCTCATCCTGATTGTATAAACCAGGAACCAAGCACATGTTGTTGTTTTTTTTTTCTATGGGACTCATTCTTGAAGCTTTTAAAAATATATCAGATAGCTTTTTTATTACTGGAGCTGGACTCATTTAATTGTGTATGGGTTTATAGGGGAAAAGACTAATAATGCTGGTCATGTTTTATAAAGTGCACTGCAGAGCAGTTTGGATTTGTGTTTTGATTGATGTACATTTTCTTAAGAAGAAATGTATTGTTGTCTGAGAGTCCGAGAGAATGAATGCTATAGATAGCAAGTTATTTTGCTTCTTCTGTGTGAGTCAAATGGTGAATGTATAACTGATGCCTCTTGCACTTTTGTTCGTTATTCAATAAATGTCTTTTCTGCTTTCGACTTTCCCTTTCTTCTTTTCCACTTTCCTTCCTGACCCTCATTATAGTAATTTTTTTTAATTTATTTTTTTTTTTACTGTACTTCCATTTTACTACACTATTGATTATAGAAAATAACACAGATGCAGCACACTGTAAGACAATGTTCAGGCTACATATAAACACTTCTGTACTCAAGTATATTTTTCACAGCTTTAATGTCATACTTAAAATGCACTGAAGTGGCCTTGTTTCACTACATTGTTCAATAATGAAACTGTATTTAAATATGATTTACTAAGTAATAATGCACCAGGCAGTTGTGGCAGACTGTATACATACAGAAATGTGAAATAATTTTTAAAAATGTGAAACAGCATTGCCAATGCATTTCAGCTTTCTCAGTTCATTTGCTTTCCTCTGCTAAATGATTGTACTGTTATAGATGACACAATAAGACACTGTTTCTGGTAACTGTGTTATTCCCCTGTGACCATGGCCCCAGCTGTCCTGGTGGACCATGTTGACTAATAGCAGGGCTTCTTTTGTTGTTTAAGATGGGATTTGTCAGACGATCAGAATTACAGGCCGTGTCCTCCTCCTCTCTGCTCCAGGAGCCCCCTGCCCCCTCAATCCGCCTTCGGTTCCAACTCCCCCCCACACAAGGTCAACAAGCTGCCTTCGGTTAGTCAGCTCATCAACCCACAGCAGCGCAACACCCTCACCCCGTCCAGTATGGCTGGAGGCCTCACTGACAGTAAGGCTTTTCTTTAAGAACATGAGGTCCAGTACTATAACAACAATACTGCATTAATGTAATTCAAACATTAAATGTACTATTTAAACAGTAAACCCCAATAAAGAGCGTAGGACAGTTTAGAACCGAGATATAGAGATTTCTATTATTTTGAAATATGACAACCAAGTCAAGTCAATTAGGTGTTTATTGCCATTCAAACCATATACACAGTGCGCAGTGAAATGAAACAACATTCCTCTCGGCCCATGGTGCAACAGGACAGCACTAAAGAGAGAGTGAAAAATAAAACAAGAGCAACTGTGCAATAAGAACGAGACAACATTCAGTGCAGTTGACAGGAGCAGTAACGGCGCTGGTGTGAATGAATACAGGATTAGCACATACTGTAATTCCAGCAATGTAAAAAAAAATGCAAAGAATAAATATTGGGAAAAATAATTGTACAGTAAATAAATACATGGTATTTACAGTGTCAGCTGGAGGGTAAATTTTCTTTGTTTATGGCAGAAGAGTTTAGTGTGTTGTGTGTATGCAGTGTGATTGTGAGAAAAAAAACAAACACACAGAACCAAAATTCTATATTCCTTTCATTGTAATTCTAATAAGTATTCCATTACAGGAATATTTTAAACAATGGGTCTCCTGCCTCAGGTCCATACTGGGCTTGAGCTTGTCTAAGCATGACAGGTTCTGAGTACCCGTCTGTGTCTCAGTGTCCCTCTGACAATCAGTTTCCTTTTGCATGTAAACTGGATCTTTGTGGGACAAAGCTCTTCCTAATCCCTGAGGCTCAGTATTTGTCATATTATGTGAAACTGACCTCACCTGTCCACTATTTCCTAATCCACTCCCACATTGCCGCTGGCTATAGTTCAAACTAAGCATACACAGTTCATCAATGGTGTGACATTTTGAAGCAGACTGTAGAACCACTCAACAAAACTATAAGAAAAGAACAGGAAAGAAAAAGAAAAGGTGCAAAAAGACTTAGCGATGACATTATTGCAGACTTGATTTTGTCTCAGATTGACTATACTAGCAATAATTAATACGTTGTTTTAAAGCTCTTCCACTTGGTTCCTCTTCCTGCAGTGACCCCCATGATGAGCGCTCATATCCCCATGAACACAGACATGAGTTCACTCAGCCCCACCCACGCTCTGCAGCCTCAGTTACCCATGGTGCCCTCCTCTCACTGCACACCCCCACCACCCTACCCAGTGGACAGCAGCATCTCCAGGTACGCCTCCATAAAAGCATGCTTCCAGTACCTTCTTAATCCTGCCCCTGGAAATCTCGCTGTCCCGCACAGTTACAGCTATTCCCTGCCTCAACACCTCATAGTTTATCAGTCTTTTATGACCTGGTCTAGGTGTATTGAGGCAGGGAGCTGAAACTGTGGAAGGCAATGGGTCCCATTAGGAAACACTGGCATAGACCATGTATGGTTCATCTAAAATAATCAGACATAATTTCACTCGTAAATGTATCTATTTCAGCTTCCTGTTGCGGCTGGGATGCTCCTCCTGTCTTGACTACTTCACTGCCCAAGGACTTACCAACATCTACCAGATTGAGAACTATAACCTAGAGGTGAGATGTTGCCAGGTTTCTTGTGTGTGTGGAGGTATACATACTCCATCTATTACTGTAAACAGTCCACTATCTGCTGTTAGAAGCCCCTTCCCCTTTACTTTCACTGCATGGCTACTTTATGAGATCCACCAACATATACACTCGTCTATGTATCAGTGTATTTCAGGTTATTTGAACTTCTACAGACTATATCCTGTCCATCATCAGTCATTTCTTGACCACAGAGCCGCTGTTCACAGATATTGTTTAAATAGTGTCTCAAGCTCAACAAACTGTGCTGTGTCACTGAGATGCTAGTGATGCTGTGGTGAATGTATTAAGCACAGCTGTGTTGCAGGCTTTTTTATGCACATCAGCATCAATATTCAACCAAGAGTGGCTCTGTGGTCAGAAATTAACCACTGATTAAATGTCAAATGACTAAGCTGCAGGACAAAAGTGAGAGTTACTAAACAGAGCTGTAACTGATGATTATTTTTATAATCAGTTAAATAGGCACTTTGTGCTACACCTTTTCCTCTCACTTTGCTCATCATTCATCGTTACATCTGTGTGGCTCATTTTTTTTTATTTTTTCCCCATGATAGAACTTGTGGACTAAGCAGTTTTGTAGCAACTACAGTCAATAATATTGGGGCTATTAACAGAATGTGTATGAATTGGGGTGCATGTGTATGTGCTGTGTGGTGACCATTTGGTGCATTTTCAGGACCTTTCAAGGCTGAAGATTCCCACCGAGTTCCAGCATTTGATCTGGAAGGGTATCATGGAGCATCGGCAGACCATGGAGTTCTCTCCTCCACCGCACATCCTGCGCACATCCAGCGGTGCCTCCACGGTCAGTGTTGGCTCCACCGAGGCGCGAGGGGAGCGTGTGATCGACGCTGTGCGTTTCACTCTCCGCCAGACCATCTCCTTCCCCCCGAGAGATGACTGGACCGACTTCTCCTTCGACCTGGCACCAGACTCACGCCGCAACAAACAGCAGCGCATCAAAGAGGAGGGCGAGTAAATGGCATACACGTTATATATCCATACATGCTCATGTGCTGTCAGTCACATACACCCACTGCCATGTACACAAAAAATTGTACAGTTTAACCAAGTGCTCGATTTCACTTAAAAGTATGCTGATAAATGCACTTAATGTCCTTTTTTTTTGGGTGTATTTTGGTCTGGTTGTCATTTCAAGCCCCTAGTTTGATGCAAACTGCTATAGCTTAGGGTAAGCAGTGCTTTGCCATTTTGGTTTATTTCTGAATATTTCTTGAGACGCAGCACTTAAGAAATGCTGACATTGGTACTATTTTGAGCTGTTGCCATTCTTTCTCTACTAAGAGAAACATATCTTTTAGGGGTTTCTTTTTTTGTTTGTTTTTGTTTTTACCTGGGCCAGGTATGTTTTTTGGATTGTAAAGAACCTTTACTCCAAATAGGATTCATAGTATTATACTGTTTGATTATCTGTTTTGTTGTAACGTTTTGTTCCAGTCTGACAATAATTTGAATGCTTGCGTTTGTCAGGTTTGACTGTAACACTTTTTTGGTTACAGACAATGTTTCTAGTGTTCTTTACCCACTAATGGTTATGGTTTAAGACTGATGTCATGTAGCCTCCATGTAATACTGAACTTCTGTATCTTTTATTTACAAGCAAACATGAAATGTAATACTGCCATACACACACACTGCCATTTGATGAATACGAACAAACATGCCAATTCTTCAGTATTTCAGAGTTAACTGCTCATTCACAATTTAGGTTTTGTACAGATGTTTTGGTTCTTTTTCATACTATGTTCAAATGTTGTAAATATGCAGTGTACTTATTTTGATACAATATAAACCAAAAAAATAAAATTATGCTACTGGATGAATGCGTCTTGGCTTGTCTAAATGCACTAAGTACAAAAATAAAGATGGACATTGTTAACTTGCAAATAAATTAGTAAACAAAGCTGTAGACTACTTTTAAATTTATTAAAACAAGATTTTACAAAGAACCATGTGATTTCAACAAAAACTGAATGTACAAGTTCAGAATCATGAACTTTTTTTGGGCAAAGTATGATGAAGTTTTACACTGCAAAGCAAATGGTTAATTTAACCCACGTGAAGAAAGCATTCTTTCTCAGCCTGTTCTACAGTTTGGTCATCAAACAAACTAGTTAAGCCACAAATCACTGGATATGTGTTTTAACAGAAGGTCATGTTTAGCCAGTCATTTATCTTAGTGGTATACAGTCACACATGAAACCATGCCCATACTGTATTTTTTCTGAGCCTGAGCATAAATACTTTAATTACAAAATATTATCATCACTTGAAGCTGATCTTGTTAGTGTGATTGGCCACCTCCACGCTCATTCATAAATATAACTTACTGAAAGCCTATCAATAAGTAGGTTTACAGTATATACAAAACATTTACCCACAGAGCTTTCCTATTAAGCACTTCTTTAACACTGCAAGCATGGAGATCAAGAGACATTCGGAATGAGTCATCAATGGGATATTTATGAGATTTCAAATTTCCCATTTGAATGACATTATCACAGAGCAACCGAAACCGTGTTTGCATGTGCACGCATCTGTGTTTATGCCACACTTTTTTTTTGGAGTTTTGTGCAGTAATGTGATTACAGTACAAGAGTAATAGCCTTTCAGAATGATAACCATCACCCCCCAATTGTGCTCCCTGTGACGCTCAAAACAACATCAAATATACACAATATTTTTTTTTTTTAAGTGGTCTTAAACTCCTGTGTTGCTACTCACAGGCATGAATACTGCTCTGATAAAATATCATGTCTCTTCTCAATAGCCCAGCAAAAAATGTACTGCACCAATTAAATGGCTAAACAATGAGTACATCTATAAATTAGAAAGAACGAAACACTGAGCATTTCCCAGACTGGACACACAAAGTCTTTGAATCTTGTCCCAGGGTCCCCCTTGAGTCCCTTGTATAAAAAACTGGATTAGGATTAAGGCTTGACACAGATATTTGAGACAGCATGTCTGACGTATATCTATAGGGTGAGATTTTCTTGATATAAACAATAACAAAAGCCAAAGGCCAGGAAAAGGAGGCTTTTGACATCTGAACGTGTCAAAATTTCCCATCGATCTGATGAGTGTGTGACCCCAGCATCCTGCTGTGGCTCAAATACTGAACGTCAGTACTGTCCTGGGAGTAGGTAAGGAAAGAGGGACAGAGAGAAAAAGAGAGATAGATACAGAAAGAATTGGGATGGAGGAAGAGAGACTGAGAACAAGTGTGGGAACAGTCCATCCTCTTCATTCCTCCCTGCACCCCTGTGCTGACCGTGTTAGAGCCTTGGCAGTCTTGGTTATGGCCAGAGTCCAGCCTCTGCACTGCCGGCATCTTTATGAGCTCTCCAACGCATCCAGAACCTTCATAATCTGCTGCTTGATTGCTTTTGTGGCATCCCCAGCATTTGGTATCAAATACCTGCAAAAAAAAGAATAAAAATATTATATATACATTACTAACATCCCACCATACGATGTGGCACGGAGTGTTGAGCAGGCTCAGTAGACATAATTTTGGATCAAGATGGCAAGAGAAAAAGGATCTAAGTGACTTTAAAATTAGGGACACTCTGCTGCTATTGTTTGTGTCCAATTTATCCTTGAGAAGGAAGCATCATTGCAAATTCATACAAAGTCATTATAATTGAACACCCTTATTCTGTGAAGAAACATTTTGGTTTGAAAGTGAAAGTGAAAGTGACCATTCTGTCATACTAGAACACACCACAGCACACAGTGTGAACAGCACGAAATTCC
>JBBJLS010000109.1:11163236-11202113 GCA_037577275.1 Bryconaethiops microstoma
TGTTGTGTGATTAATACCAGAACCAGGATCTCCGAACTTAGGGTGGGTGAGAACACAGGATGTCTCAAACCCGACAGGAGCCATATCACAGCGAATTTCCCATCAATAGTCCCTACACACTGCTCCACGGGAACTGGCGCTGGCTGCCCACTGCTTCATCTGGTGAATGTTCACACTGTGTGCTGTGCTGTGGCTTGTTCACGTGTAACAAATGGCCACTTTACACTTACTGTCAGACTTGGTAACTCTCCCACTCAACACTAGCGCTCCATAGGGCTGCTTCCCGAGCCCATTTCTCTAAGCCTTCGACACCCATGTAACACACTGAGTTTGCAGTCGACACAACTGTGGTTGGGCTCATCCCAGGAGAAGAATCGAAGAGAGGAAGTCCAAAGACCGACAGTGTGGTGTTCCGACAGCAGTCTCTTTCTACACTCCTCGAAAACAAAGGATCTATTAAAATACATTTCGAAGTACAGTGCAGAACCTAACTCACAATACATCAATAGATAGAGACTGTGTGAAAAGGTTCCTGTCTTCAGATTTCTGGGCACCCACATTACTGAAGATGAACTGTTCAGCTGTCACTGCCTCAGCAGAGCATCCAGCATCCTAAAAGATGCATCCCACCCTGGACATCATCAGTTTGAGCTGCAGCTCTCTAGCATGTTTTATAATTAATTACATTATGCACAAACAGACCCATAAGAGAATTCAATGCTGCTATACACGGACACTTGTATCTACATTTACAGACACATTCAACACACAAATCTTTGGCACTACTGCACATGTCACACAATGTTTTACCCCTTCTATTAACATTTCCCACCTCACCTCTACATTTCTTCATTACCTGTACCACTCATCACTGGTGATGCAAATTTCTGCTGCCAAATGTTCATTACTTTGTCTATGTTGTTTATCATCTATGCACAATTTATCTATTTTCATATACTTATATTTAGCTACTTAAGTTATAAATTCTTTGTAACCAGTGCAATGACAAAGCTAAGTTTAGATTTCTGACCATGGAAATGGTCAAAAATGAATGAACACATCTATATAAATAAGAGGTACCAGCCTTTTTGTATGAAATACATAACACTTTGCAGTACAATCACTTGGCGTTATTTGAATAATTTCTTTATTTTATGTTACATTAAGATTACAGATGAAAACATTACCGACATTACTTTGTCAACACACTGCCCCCCTCCAGTTGTTAAATGTCACCGAGAGGGCACATTTTGTTCGGCCATAGTCACACATACACTCAAGTTGGGACCATTTTTTATATGCAAAGCTCGTATTAAAACTTTTGTTAGAAACAGGAGTCCCTCAGATGGTTTTCAAACATGCAGCAGCCTGGAATGATTATTCCCCCCAACTTAGGCTTGTGTTGCAAATTCAGACCATTTAGCAAGGCTTATCACAGAGCAAGCAAACTCGACAACACAGGCGATGCAACAGTGATTTACATGCAGATTCCCTCTTTTGAATGCACTGAACAAGCCAGGCATTGGCATGTACTCAGACTCTTAACCCTCATTTCTAAGCTGCCTCACAGCTATCTAGAAAATGTATCCTATGGTCAGACAAGTCATCCATAGAGATTCTGATGATTTGGCCATTTTCTCTTCCCCTTCCAGTTCATTAACACTAACGTTTACAGCAGAGGGATGAGGACTATCCAGAGAGTTCTGGCAGTGAAGGGAAACAATCACCTTTACAGGAGGAGGACACTTGGCCCATGTTGCTAATCATGTCAACAGTAAAAGAACAGCAGTGACACTCTTCCAGTTAGACATGAAGAGTAGCTTTGTTCAAGCTACATTGCTACCATGATAAAAGCAGATTATTCACTTAATAAAAAAGGGGTAGCAGTTAATTATGCAGTAAGATGTAAATATTTTAAGCTGGCAGGCCAAAAAAAATTAAAGAGGTATGTGTTTATAGAATACATTTTTACAGCTATAAGGATACGTGAAAGCCCTTAACATGGTACACCTATGCTGCTACATGTAGTTTGAGGACGTCCCACCTCCAGCTTGAGATAAGGCTCTAGAATTTAAGCAACTGCTTAACAGAAGAATTAAAACATACGCACAACTATAAGGAAGGGGGATACTGCAGCATTTGATTAGTTGAGCGAAAAATAAGCCAGCTGAAAAAAAGCTACAGCAATCGCTCCACAAAAAGGAAGAACCACCCTCCAAATGAATGTATTTAAAATAAAATTAAAGGTCATAATTAATTAAATATAGCCATGTGGCAAATGCACTTCCATACTGGATCTTTTTTTATGTTTTCATATATTTATGAATGAATATTTCTGAATTCAGTATTTGAGTGTATCAAGTAGGGACAGCTAGTGGGGGAGCTCCAGTGGAACAGTTTCACTCTAGATTGGTTTTCCCTTCTGACAAGTACTATATAAAATCACATCTACTGCAAAAGTGTTGAACTAAAAAAAATTAAGGCGTCCACATTAACAAATCAACTAGCTCAGTGGCATTACTAGAATATGATATGAGTCTCTTAACATTTATTTATAAAGAATTCTCACCCATGCTGTACAGAATACAAAAACAAAAACTATATAACCCAAATTAAAAAAAAAGAAAAGAAAAAAACTATATAACTGTATGCCCAAAATTCTTCACTGTGATAATTATTTTAGAAATAAAATGTCAATAATAGCAGTGACACACTGACACATTATACACAGCCTACACATCTCAACTAAAAGACTTTATCCTGCTCTTCCCATAAAATAATGTGCATCAAATCCAACAACATGACTGTGGCAGAACTGCAGAGAACAATTATAACATCACAGCAACAAATCAAAATTCCAGAAACAGCTTAACATAATTCTTCCAACAGTGTGCACATGGACATATAAAAAAAAAAATTTAAAGTCCCCCTAACACAAAAAAACATTAAAGCTATCAAGTGAACTCATTTCGATGGACTGATAGTATTTTTATTTAACATATTTGGAATTATGAGAATTATTAAACATTTACAAAGGGCACATAACTAACATTGGAAGAGAAGCAGTGATATTTGCATGCTTTTATCATGGGATGAGGTTAGTCTGGACCACACTAACTGCCAGGCAGGGGCGTCCATGGCCTAAACCACTACCAATTTAGCCGAGGTTTTAAAGCAATCATTCATTCTCACTATAGTTTTCACAGGTTTCTCTCTCCCCTTCTTTTGTTTCATCAACTCACTTTTCTGCATTCCCTGTACTACGATAATCAAAAGTGTCGTAAACAATAAAATGATCGCAGACTCTCCTCTGCTTGCCTTTCTTGCTCCTGAAAATGGATTAACATCTTAGACAAAATTACTGTTATTAAATTTTGGAGGATATGGGATGTGTATACTCAGGCTCAGCAGAAGACTAGGGGTTGGGGAGAGAAGTGTTACAGTGTTGGGGGTTTGAGCCCATATTTCCTGGCCACCTCAGTCTGGGCATACGCAGCATCACAGAGTGAGTAAAGGTGAGCCATTTCCATCTCTGACTTGGCCAGGTTGATAGCCTTGTTGAACATGTCTATGGCCTTATCAAGGTTACCTCTGTGGAACAAGACACATTTCAGTCAATTTAAATGTGCTATATTCCTATATTATACAACTGGTAGTGTAAACAATTAAGTGCTAATGAAGTGAGGTACTGTTACACACTGAGATATATACCTTTGGACTTCAATAGTTCCCATAGTTTCATAGGCAAAGTCACATTTGTTGTCAATCTCAATTGCTTTGCTAATGAGGTCCAAGCCCATGTCCAAATCCTGCTTCCACTGGAGCTGCAGGAGTCTAGAAGGATAAAAACAGACACCTTTTTGAGTCTCTTCTGAGTTTGTAAAATCAATTTCTAACACTTTTAAAATACAGCAAGGATTGGGGAGTTTTGGTCCTGTAAATCTAAAAGTTAGTGATTTTCATGGTTCAACTCATCAGGAACTAAACTGTGATGGACTCCAGCTCTTAGTTCCACCAGCAGCAAATCAATGATTGAAAACATACCCTTTGTGGACGTATGTTGTGGCATTGTCAGGCTCAAGCTCAATACACTTGTCATACATCTCATCTGCCTTCCCAAATTGCTGCTGGTCAGTCAGTGCCTACCCAGACGTCAAAGACAAGTATGACAGAAGCAGAAAAATTAGATTAAAGTTAAACATTATTTGTTATAATGGTCTCATGGCAGTTCATCTATAAAAGTGTTTATGAAACAATGCAAAAATACATACCTGTGCATAAAGGGCATAGCCCTCTGCACATTTAGGAAATTTCCTGATGACATCTTCAAAGCCATCCATGGCAGTCTGCACTTGGGATGGGTTGTTTCCAGTGTAGGCTTGTCTATACTGGAATTCAGATAAGACAGACAACTTTTAACTCAGTTTCATTCCCTTTAGTAAACGTATACAAGACACTGCTCAACTATAATATTAAAACCACCTCCCTAATTTTGTTAGGTGTCCCTCAAAGCCAAGAAAACATCAAGGCATCCAGCATACCAACTACTACTTGATGACTCCACAGACTTCTGAAGGTGTACTGTGGTATCTGGCACCAAGGTGTTCGCAGCAATCCTACAAGTTGCGAGGTGGGGCCTCCATGAATTGGACTACTTCGTCCAGCATATCGCACAGATGCTCGATTAGACTGAGACTTAGTCAACACTTTGAAATTTTTTGTCATATTGCTCAAACCACTCGAACAATTTTTGTAGGGTGGCAAGGCACATTACTTTGCTGAAAGGGGCCATTGCCATTAGAGAATATCGTTCCCATGAAGGAACTGGTCTGACATGATGTATAGACAGGTGGTATGAGTCAAATTAACCTCTACACGATTGCCAGGACCCATAACACTGCCTTCAATACACATGCAACCGGTAGTCCAAATGATATAAAAAAATGATTGATCAGCCCAGGCCATCTTTTTTCACTGCTCCATGGTACTTTCCAAAGTGGATAAGGGTCAGCATGGACTCTTTGACCAATCTGTAGCTATGAATGCCCATATGCATCGAACTATGATGCATTATCAGTTTTAAGATTTTTTTTAATCAAAGCCAATAGCAGTTTGTGCCACAGTAACTCTTCTGATGCATCGGACAAGACAGGGTGGTTTTCGCTCCCCACCTACATCAGTCTAGGGTTCCAATGAACTTTTTGCCACAACACTGGTTGTTCTTCCTAAGGCCACTTTTGGTGGGTACTACCTACTGCATGCTCAAAAAACCCTACAAGACCTGCTGTTTTGGAGATGATCTGACCCAGCTGTCTAGTCATCACAATTTAGCACTTCCTCCTTCTAACACATCAACTTCAAAAACTGTTGATTTGCTGAGACAATTAATGAAGTACACTTCACATGTCAGTAGTTTAAATGTTACGGCTGAGCGGTGTAGGTGGGTTTGAGAACTGGGAGGAGCCATGTTATTGCAAAACTTATGGTATTTTTCAAGTTATCATTTTAACTTTATTGATGTTTATTAACAGGTAGAATAACTGATGCCCAAAGGCTTGTATGCACAATAGTGCCCTCTGTTGGTACTCACCAGAGCAAAGCACTTCTGTGCCTGTGCCAGGGCTGATTCTGGCCTGAGCAGAATACATTCATCAAAATCTGCTACCGCCTCCTCGACCTGGTCCAGCAGAATTTTCAACTGTGATAAAGAAGAGGAGAAAGATAAGTTTGCCTTCTGTAGTGCAGACAATCAACAAAGTTACAGTTTAGGGTTGGGTGATAAGGTATATAAATAATATCAATATTTTTAGGCTATCATGACACAATATATTTCAATATTTTTTAAATCCTCTCTAAAGTCCTTCTGACATAACATACCAGATTGAATTGTTTTTGTTGAGTAAGGCACCATAAACAATTTTCTCAGCACATTAAGTATATTTAACATAACACCCATCCCTATAGTTTACATGACTATTAAGTTTTTAATAAGTTAAAATGACAAACTTAAATTAAATGTGGTGTTTTGACATTAATATAAATATGGCATTTATATTTATCAGTAAAGTCTTAGTCCTATAGCTGGGCTCATTCAGAATGAACATAAATTTTCATTCTGATTATGGGTAATTTCTATCACAATGGGAAATACAACTGTACCTGGTAGATAAATTAGCAAACAGGTGTAGAAACCCTTGAAATAGTTTATCATTACCCTGAATCAGGATAAACTAAGCCAGGATAAAAGTAAGCCATGTGTGGCAACAGTATCTCCTTTTCCCAAAATTTTCTGCCCATTTTGGTCATCTCCAATTCCACCCAATATCCAGGACTCCCATAATCAAACTTGTTGTCTCTTGGACACACGGGTTCAGCTCCACCGAGGATTGAACTTGCAATCTCCCTGTGACGAGGCCAACGCATAGACAGTTGCGCCTCTCCGGATAACCTCATATGGTAGGTAAATAACACTGCACTACAAAGGACTACAAAATGCAAAAAGAACCATCAGTGAGAAAAAGAATATTAAAATAGACAGCAGCTTTACCTGTCCCCTGTGGTGGTAGACATCTGCATTGCGTAGGTCAATTTCAGCAGCCATGTTGAAGTCTTGGGTTGAGAGCTGTGGTTGCTGCTGTTGCATGTACATACTGCCACGTTTTATCAGAGCATTAGCCCGCAACTGCAACAAGCCACCAAGAAACAAGACACCGGTCACTATATTTACAACAAGACAGAGAAACTGAAAGGCAGTTTTGTGATTAGGTCTCCAAATCAACTGCTGGATGCAGGAGCAATACTGTATTCAAATAATAATCAGATTCAGGTTACTAATCTGGAGTGAATATTAATCATTGTTTTGTGAATATTAATAATTTGTCTTCAGACTTTATCATTACCTTGACGTTGGCATCCTGCATGTTGATGACTTTGTCCAGGTCAGGCTGGGCAGCTGTGGCATTCCCAATGAGCAGATAGAAGGTGGCTCTCAGCAGCAGGGCCTCAGCTGTGTACCGGCCCTTAGACTCAATCTCTTTAGTACACTCGCTGATGATCTTATCGTAGTTCTCCTCCTCCATGTACTGTTTGGCCTTCAGATAACCAGAGCTGAACAAGAACAAAGGGTTCGATACTGCCCTTAGTCTCAACCACACAAAGCCCAGTGTACTCTTATGCAACTCAATTTGCAGAGTAGTAATACAGTAATAAAACAGCATTGTTTTTCAAATTTACTAAAATGGAAAGCTATTGTACCCATTTTCAAAATTGTCATGAAATAGATCAAACAGATAATCAACATTTACATGTAAAATGTCTGCGCTGAGGCCTAAAATGCCAACATAATTTCAAACAAACTTAGAAAAATACTTGGCAAACTATCAAGGAAAATTATTGACACAACTGGGACATAAATCCTGAAATGAATGTTTAAAAAAAAAAAAAAAAAAAAAAGACAAACATGCTGGCTTTTACCGCTTGCAGCTCTACACTCTTTTAGAGGCGAGAGAAGCTGCAGCTGAGCCTATTTATGACATGCCTCACTCTCCACCACTCCCCCCAAAAATAACAGCACTGTTACCATCCCATAGAAAAATAACATTACAACTAAACACCAAGCTGCCTGGACATAAATAACGCTATGCCACCACATCATACTACATCACAAATATATCAAATTCTAACCTCTCTGTGACCTCAGCAGCCTCGCCCTCCTTATCCTTGTCCTCATCCTTCTTCTCTCCCTTCTGAAGAGGTTGCGAGATGATGTCATCAGTGAAGGAGCTGAAGTAGGACTTGATGAACTGCGGGGATGGCATGAGGGGTTCCCGGTTCTGGGCAAAAAAATAAAAGGAAAAGATTCTGTGACTACGCAGAAAAAGCCCCAACATATGAGCTTTTGAGAGAGAATTATATGAACACTGATCAGCACTTACACTGGCATTTCAATACTTATGACACACACGCACCTTGTATTTTTCTTTGGCCTTTTCTTTTCCCAGCTGTTTCAGGACCTTGTCTGCCAATAGCATGCTTTGCTGGTTCTGGAAGGCCTCAAGAATACACACAGCAGTCACATCTACAAAAAGAAACACCAACAATAACAATCTGCCCTAAATTTCATTTGTGGCCTTAGGAAAAAAAATTGTCTTCATCTGAAATTTCAAGTAAATTTGTACTTGAAATTGGTTATTTAATTTATCTCGCCTTAAACAAATGGTAAACAAAATGCCCCAGACTGTTTGCAGCAGAAAAGAGGACCCCCACCTTCTAGGCACTCCTTCTTGTTGTCCAGTCTTTCCAGAGCTTTGGCACGCCTGTACAGGGCTTTAATGTAGCGTGGGTTCATCTCAACAGCCTGAGAGCAGTCCTCCACCACTTCTGTCCATTTCGCCTGCAGTCACAAACACATGATCAGTACAGCAAAACATCTAAAAACACAAGAGCATTTCCAGTTTAATTTTGGCCTAACCAACCTGTTGCTCATAAGCTGCTGCTCTGTTCTGGAAGAAGGTGGACAGGTCACTCTTCTGCTCTTTGGGGCACATGCTGATAGCCTCTGTGTAGCACTGGATGGCTTGTTCATACTTGCCAGCCTTGAAGTACTTGTTGCCCTTGTTTTTAGCAGCCTGGGCCTTATCCAGAGGGCTCTGTTGGGGGGGGTGGAACATGGTTAATAATAAGCTGCACATTTTACACCCTTCCCAGAATACAAGACTGGAAGGTGGTTTGTCACCTTTTTCTAAGAACTTTTTTTTTTTTTTAAATGTTTGATGTAAAGTGAGAAAATATTTACTGAAAAGTATTAGCATATCAATTAAATATGAGCTCTGTAATAACATCTAATATGCATTAAGATTCAGGTCATGATATCAGTTAATTTGTCCTTCTGTGGTAAATTCAGCCAATGATAATTCAGTAAAGGAGCAGATTAGTGAGCATAGTGACAGTGAGCCCCATATGCTTTGCCCGTCCTTAATCTGAGCATTCACAGCGCTCACCTTCTGTGGCATAAAATATTGGCATTAAAATGAACACCACAGGCCATGTGCTATACAGAATGCTAATTTGATTTGCATTACCTGCACAAAATAGCTCATTAATTTTTTTAAATATTTTTTTGCAATACATGAATGATACCAGCAGATAAAAGCATGTAATTACTGAACTGAACATAAACTGAATGTTAAGCTAATTGTGAGCTTCTTGTAGCAAAAAAAAGATATCAAAAAACTGACAAAATAATTTACCAAATTACTAAACTCCAAACATCCACACCTTTAAAATGTGCAGACTCAATATTCAAGCAGCACATAATATTCCATTCAGTGTAAACAATAAATTACTACATGCAACAATTACATATCTAAGTGCAAATAAAGACAGACAGATAAGCCCACCATCCCAACATTAGACTTCTCTCCTGTCTCAGAGTCTGCAGACAGTCATCTTTAGTGAAATCCCACTTATGGTGAGCTCTTTGCTAATCCCTAGAGCCTCCTGACTCACAGAGTAGCTGCACTAATGTGATATGCTCTTTCAACAAAGGACAGACTGACATAAACTACACTGTTATAAAATTCCCACCCAGCCACACATACATTGTGCATTTGTCTAGTATCCACAGATCAGTCAAGAGGATGATTAGCTGCACCAGGTATATCAGACTTGTCTGAAAATATATACTAGGGCACGGCTATCCAGGAATAAGACTGAGAATATTTAAACTTAATTAATGGCCAAATTCCCATGTAATATTCATGTCGTGTTATTTATCTTTAGCTGCTGAGGTGGAGTTTGCCTCTATGATACTATGGTGAACCTGTCGATACCTAGCTGTAGTCATCGTCTGATCTCTGAAAAGCACATCACAAGAAAGCTGCTAACAAATAGATTACTTTTACACTGACAAATACGTTGTGATGAGCATTAGTTTTAAGACAATTTCACAATATAATTTTAAGCCATATCATACATCCTCAATTTATTTATGGGTATATAGAGTATTGTCAGGGACGACCATTATGATTTTACTAATACCAATATCAATACCAATACTGCTCATTGATAATGAGGCTTATAAATACTCATTGATACAGCTCTCGATAATTAGATAAAAACACCACATTTCTAGAGAATTAAACTAAACTGTTTCCAGAGGTTTCTGTATATATCATATTGGGAGGAGAAATCACTGCAAATGTCTGGTGGTGAAGTGCAGAGCACCACTCATTTCCGTTCCATGGATCCAATAATTTGAAAATGCCAGTTATGTTAGAATGCATTAACATTTAATAAATATCGATGGCAACAGTTTGTCCAAAAGCTTATTGATATTTTGGTATTGAACAGTCAGGATCTGCTACCAATTTTGTAGTGATTCTTACTGACAGAAGACATTTACATATCACAGCCCATCATTCACATGTACATAATTTAGCTTGTCATACTTCAAAATGCTTAATCACTCTATGCACATTTTTGTGATTACCTTTCCTTAGCACACCCGATATGACTCACTATCCAATTAAAAAGCTTGGGGTATGACTGGGAATCCATGGTCTTAACAACACATGCATATACTAAGCCTTTACAGACTGCGATTTCAGCAGTCTTATAAGACCGTTACAAATCACACTGTGTGACGTGGATCTAACAAATCTTGCTATGACATCTACGTAGATTGTATGGTGGTCTGTACGAAGGTACATACATGTACTGTGATGATGCCTACTGAATTAACAGCACAAGACGATTTGCGCTCTAGCATTCATAGTTTTAATGTGTGCCAAGAAAAAGTAAAAGAAGAAGTGGTCCTGTGTATTCCTTTCGCCTCCATGCTGTTTGGATTTTTTGCGCTATGTCATCTTGATAAATACGTCATTTCAGATTGCATTTTTTACGGGCTAGTCAGTAGATGTAGGCCAAAGCAGCACACACACTGTAAGATGGTCGTCCTACATTTCTGACAGTCAGAAAAAAAACAGCCATCTTTGAACCTCTCTCCCATTCAGGAACCATGACCAAAAACATCACCACGATTGTTCCATAATTGTCATCTTTCCTCTGGGATATCCAAAATTGTACAGTGTATACCAGGAATTAGACAACAGCTGGATGATAACACTATATGCATGTGTGTATACGGAAAGACAGAGACAGACAGACAGACGGATAGATAAACAGACCGAGAGGTATGTGTGTAAGATACACAACACACCTTTCTGAGCATTTCACCCTTCCATTGCAAGGAGTGCACCTTTGGAAAGGTATCTGAAACTCTGAACAAAAATAACTGCATCCAGAGTTTTTCCAAAGCAGTTATTAAATTTGCCAACACTAGCATAATTTTTTCTGGGTCAGTATAGTGTGATCCATATTATGTATAGTGGAAATGTCTTTAAATAATGTGATACTGGAAAGAATAACATTACATAACTTCAGAGCAGTGGAACACATCAGTATTCATTTACAACATATTACTCATCCAAGACTGGATTACGGAGTTGTCTCCCTCTCGAACTGCAAAGGTAGTATTCAGCAAAAAAAGACATATGTAGCAGATTCTCACCACCTCATTTACAGAAGGGAGCATGAAAACTACATGGAACATTCATTCAGCCTCTTCACCCATTAAGAAGGCCTGCACTGTCAGCCACATGACTCTGATCAGATTCAACAGAAAATCTAACAAAATACAGCACCTGAACATCAGTACTATTCTGGTTGTACTAAGCAACTAAGTGAATATGCACATGGAAAAGAACAAGCTGACGTCTTCCAAAAGAGAAAAGCACTTATCTCAAATAAATCCATTAATTTGAGGGGAAAGGCCAGCTAGCACGTTGCTAGTTAGCTCGACAGTTAGCAGCCAAATTATCTTAACGTACGAAAAGCAAAGAAAAAAACGCAAAATTAAACGGCTTGCCAATATAATATGGAACAAACTAACAAATTCCCCAAATTAGAAGTTAAAATAAAGATTCAATTTATGACTAGGACTTCTTTTCAGGTTAGCTAAGCTACATTAGCCTAGCCTTCCACAGTAGCATATATGTTTTGATTAGCCTGTGTCCTTGACAGATGTACGTTTGAACCTGATTTGATTTTTCACATTTGGATGCTGAAAGGTAGGAGTTTTAGCACCTTTAGACCTGTTATTGTTATCATGAACAACTCTGTTAACCTAAATACGTGTGTTCAGACTATTAATGTCGAGAAACAGACATCTAAAGCTTCCAAAGTATTCTTATCAACATGTTCTCTACATCAAGGCTGTCACTTGTACCACGAGAGGTGATTTTTAATCCTTTTTACTGAAGGACATGTTAATAATAATGCATCACTACATCCCTCACTTCAAATATTTTTCATTACTAATGAACATTTAAAAAACTAACAGTGACCAGTTCAAAATCCTGAGAGGTGCTGTGTCTAGACACATAGGATATATCTTTATTCCAGAACTGCTGAATCATGAAAGCAGACTAAGTGGTTAAACTATTTACTATGCTACAGAAATCCAAACCTGTGACAAAGTTTTCTGAACCTGAACTGGGTTCACTTTCACTAACGCTGTCCATTAATGTTACACCACATAATATGTTGTTATATCAAATACCAAAATATCAACAAAATATCAGGGTTTTTTGTACATCTGACGCATAAAGATGCTTGCTAGACACCCCAAAATCTCAATCTGAAGAAAAAGAAAAGAGAGAACCAAGAAGCTGACATTGTTCCTGTCAAGACTTACAGGTAGCAATTAAGAGTCTTTAACAGTGTGATATTGGTTATGGAAGCATAAATTAAGTTCCATTAAATCCTGTTGCCACACTGGGGTTTATATGGTGACCAAAACTAACTGAGGGCTAAATTAAAGTAAAACGCCCCCTTATATTGAACACACTACAGCACAGGTTGAACAGTGTGGAATTCTTTCTCTGTATTTAAGCCATTCACCAAGTGGAGCAGTGGGAGCAGTGTGTGGAAATGCTCAAGAGTGCCTAAGTGGTGCCAATGGCAGTCCTGGGACTCGAACCTACGACCTTCTGATCGCAGGTACAACTCCCTAGCCCCCAAGCCCATAGCTGCACCAGGTATCTGGTGTCTAACAGCGAAAGTAAATGAAGAAGCTCTCTGGGTCTAGTTCAGCGCTGTGAGACTCGGTTATTTTTGACGGTAAAATGTCTGTTACAGATGGAACGCTTTCTCACCGTGTCCTCGTGCTCCGGCTGCCCCGCGCGCTGGCCCTGCACTGGGCTCGCGCTGCCTTCAGGGGTCTTCCTTTCTCCCGCGCGACGCTCCCTCGTGCGGCTCCGCTGGTACAGGTAGGCCCCGAGCCCCACCGCCAGCGGCGCACCCAGCAGCAGCGCAAGCTGCCAGCGGGACAGACCCCCCAGTCCGGGCCGAGCCTCCACCGGCTTAGAGGAGGACATCACTCGCCACCTGCACGACCACCAGACCGACCACCTGCACAACCACCCGCACGCGCCCAGACACGAACACACCCGGGGGGAGGAGAAACAGCGGGCATTCTGGGATTCTGGAGGACTCTGTATCTACAGCCGGAGCAGCGCTGACGGAGCTTCCTACTACTAAAAAAATCTTAAAATAATAATAATAAAAAAATAATAATGATGTTCTTCGAAAGCCCTTTGCATTTAGTATTAGTAGTATAGATTTTTACATATTTGGCATTTCACTCTATTATTATTTTTAGTAGTAGTAGTAGCAGTAGTAGTATATACACTGATGGGTACAGCTATGTTAGGTACAGCTAATAAAAAAAATAGCAATAATAATGTAGAGTACGCTTTTTGAAAGCTCTTTGTATTTGCATAATTTTGAAGAATGCTAAAATACAGATCTTTCATATCCTGGGATTTCACATTATTATTAGTAGTAGTAGTATTAGTAGTAGTAGTAGTAGCTACCCTCTTCATCAATGAAGAGTTGATGAAAGTTGTGAGTTGATGAAAGTGAGTTGTTGAATCTGATGCTGCAGAGTCTGTGTTAATCATCCTCTAGTCCTTCATCAGTGGGCAGTTTCTGGACACAGGACACTGTAGGCTAAAATAACACAGACAGTTCAGCATCAGATCAACTTTCATCAATAACTTTACACCTGCAAGGTGGACCAACAGGTTAAATATGTCTAATAAAGTGGACACAGTGTTCTCTTTCTCCCGCTCTCATATACACACAAATGCATAAAGGTAAAGGTGAAGCATTCCTTTCATTATTTTAAACAATATTAGAGTATGAATTTTTTGTGCAAGTTTTGAGTCAAAAAAGTCTGAAAATCGAAATAATTGATGCCCACAAAGCAAGAAAAACTTTGATGAATCACATTTTCTTGTATATTTTATGGGGAGCCAGATGTGCGTGCATCTGATTAAGCATTTGTGGGATGTGCTGGACAAACTAGTGCGATCCAGCTTACAGCATCTGCTGCTAATGTGTTGGTGCCAGATAAGACAACACCCATTCAGAGGTCTTGTGGAGTCCATGACACTGTGGATCAGAGCTGTTTTGGGGCACAAGGGGACCTGCTATGCTGTGAAGCAGAGCATGGTCATCTCAGACATTCCCTCTGAGATACAAAGGGGAAAGACAAAAAGATGATGCCGTGTATGAGCAAAACGTCATACCTTCCTTGCGTTATTATGGGCAATGTGAGATTGCTGGACAATAAGATGGATGAGCTCTTTACCTACTTACCACTGGTGAAGGGGCAACCAGCTCCTGTCAGAAAGAGCAATCAAATAAGGCCAGTACAGCCCTGCAGGCCTGTCTGAAGACTACGGACTGGGAGGCTCTTCATGAGCCTCATGGAGAGGACACTGATAACCTCACAGTGTGTTACAGAGTACATCATTTCATTATGTGCATTATCTTATTACTATAATGTGCAATAGTCTTACCATGTGAATATCACTACTCAAATCAGCATTACATTTATGCTGCTTATCTCTATTACTACTTAATATCAATATTACTTATGTACTACAGATCTCTACTATGTACAATAACATACTCCTAACCATTATTAGTAATTCACTAAACTGTAAATTACATATCCACAGTATTTATACCCCAGCATTTGTATCTGTATTCATAACCCAGCATGTGTATTTCATATTGAGGTTTTTCTGCAGATTTGTATTGGATTCATTTATATTTTATATTTTATATTGTTCTTGTATCTGTAGTTTCTGTGTGTCTGCACAGTCATAACATAAGAAGATTCCTCTAAAGTTTACTGATTCTGATTAGGCAGGTAGTTTTAATATTACAGCAGATCTGTTTCAAGTCCTGAACCAGTGAAGAAACAGGTACAGATGATTTCAGATGATCAGGTGGTGATCAGTATACTGGTGGCGCTGAATGTTGAGTGGTTGGAACACCTTTATCTAGGCACCTCGTATCTTCGAACACTTTGTCGCCTGTCACAGTAAAACATTTGTTCACATTTTCTACTCATAACATAGAATTTTTGAATCAACACGGTGATTCAAAGCAAAATATTAAGAAATGAGGAAATGAGGTGTGGGTCAAGACTTTTATACAGTGCATGAATGTGCATATATATGTATATTATTTTGCCAGTGGTCCAACATTATTATCATGTATTCTTATTTTCCATATTTCTTGTCCTTGTTATCAAATTCAGGACTATCATATTTTCCCAGAATTTTAGAATACTGATTCTGAAGACCCTCAGTTTTCTGGGACAAAATGTTATGTATACAGATCTATAAACGTTTTGAGGGAAAACAGTGAAGCGCTAAATCAAACTATCACTAAAGAAATAATGTTGGATTTCCTCTTTCACCACCAGATGGGGCCATGTCCCCACACTCGAAACCTCAGCGCTCAAACCTCAGAAAAGAAAAAATATTTTGGGGACTTTTAAATGAAAACTAAACCGAAATAAATGTTTAATATTATAAGTTCAGCACGTTACGCGCCCCCTGGTGGTTCACTGCTGCAGGTCTTACTGGTATTATCTTTATGTAATTTATTTTTTCGTAAGTTCACTTTTTGCCTTAACTTTGGGGATTATAAGTGTCAAGCAGGAGCATAATGACTTCTTGGAAAACCACTGTTATTGTCAGCACATCTCTTCAGGTGCTTGTATTGGCTCAGTGACGGTTTGTAGTTTCAAGAAAAGCTAACGATATTTTTTCTTGCTTCGTTTTTCTTAGAGGATTTGTTTAATCATTATTCTCTGATTTACGTGTCTATAGTGTAGTAGTGTAGTAGTAGAATTTACACTATATGGACAAAAGTATTGGGACACACTTGCTTTACAAAGCTTGGGCTAGGCCCCTTACTTCCAGTGAAGGGCAATCTTAACGGTTCAGCATACCAACACATTCCAACAACTTTATGAACACAGTTTGGGGAAGACCCGTTTCTAATCCAGCATGGCTGTGCCCCAGTGCACAAAGCTAACATCAGTGCCTGACCTCATAAATGATCTGCAGAATGAAAGGGCACAAATTCCTACAGAAACGCTGCAAAATCTTGTGGAAAGCCTTCCAAGAAGAGTGGAAGCTGTTATAGCTGTATTCAAATGCACTGTCATTAAAGTCCTTGTTGGTGTAATGGTCAGGCGTCCCACTGCTTTTATCCACATAGTGTAGTAAACTAAATATTGAAGTATTTATGTGCCTTACTGGGCTAATGCCAAATTATTATTTGGCTGTTTGTGGAAAATCAACTACTCAAGAGTTACTGTGGGATGTTAAGTTACCAACATGTAAGTGTGTAAACTGTGTGTTTGGAACTTTGCCTTTGGAAGACAATTGGAACCAAACCTGTGTCCGTCAGTATAACCCACAGAAACAGCTCTTTTTGATGAAACCATGGGTAGGGGGGGACATTTGTTCTTGTGTAGTATTAATAGATTTACAACAGGCTCTGAATATTGTTTTCATTCTATATGCCATCTTTTCACAGAATAATGAGGCTTTGCAGATGCTTCTGGCGCAGCAACATCGACTTCGCTATTCAGACAGTGTCGAACGTGGTGCTTTTGTGTTCCCACTCTCAGGTACTTTATGGCCAGAGCCTTTCAGAAGCTACAGAGTAGCACCATCCTATACTCCTTAATTCCAAAAGCAGGCCACACTCAGTAGGGATTATGTGCAGCTGGTGGCTTAGTGGTTAGGGAGTTGCCCGTGTGATCAGAAAGTTGTGGGTTTGAATGCCAGGGCTTTCAAAAGGCACCACTGTGGTACCCTTGATCAAGGTACTGTGCCCTCTGCTTCATTGGGTGATTGGGTTAAATGAAGAGATGAATTTCGTAGTGTGTTCGCGTATGACAAATGGTCACTTTACTATGTGTGCTGACTCTTGACCCTTGAAACCTTTTAGGCATCATTAGTTATGGTGGATCATGACTAAACTAACTTGTCTCCGAGGGAGAAGTGCTGCAGCTCACCTGGTTTCATTACACAGACAATGTTAAACACTTTCATCTGACCAAGAACACACTACTTCTGTGCTTGGCCAAGGTCTCACTCTTCACCTCTGTGTTGTACAGGCACAGCTTTCATGCTGATCACCCCAGAGGAGTTCCTCGAGAAGGCAGAAAATGCAGAACTCTTTGATCGAATTGAAAAGTTTGTACAGGTCCACAGAAACAGCTTTCTTTTGCTTCAGTCTCCAGTGTATAGTATGAGGGAATGGGAGATTGTGTCCACAGTCCAGAAAAGGTGCATAAAACCCCTAGATTATCCTCAGTCTCAGCATATTAAGTATCCTTTTTAGATTCATATCACAGTGTTTTGGAATGTGTAGCACACTGCATAGAAGTTTAAGTGATAAGTAAAAACTATATGTTATACTGTACATGTCATATTTTCACATATTGTGATTTATCTACTAGACTTTTTGGCAGTAATCTCAAAATCTTACCGGTCCATTGTAACGCTGATGTTGTCAAGGCAGTGCTGACCATCGCTAAGGTGTGTCTTTTGCACAGTATGCTCACATTGGTTTTATGTGGCATCATCAAATATTTGATTTGATTTGTGATAGCGGTACGTTAAGTATACAGAGCAAAAATACACACTTGTCGAGTTATCATGCTAGTTTTATTGTCAGGTTATGAATGTTCATGGTGCATGTGTTCATTGCAGGCCACTACCAAGCCCCATGTGGACAGCATTCGGGATAGGATGACTTTAGCTCGATCTCGCATCATTGAAAGCAGCCCTGTTTGGGAGTTACTAGGTGACATGCAGCTGAAACTTCCCCACCAGCCAAAGTGAGCATGTTTGTATGAGGGACATGTAAAAGGTTTTCCGCACTTTTATGTTTTCGTTGGAAACTGTAAAGGCTGGAAGAGTAGTAATTGGGCGTGTCTGAGAGTGTCTTGTGATGCTGGGAAAATTGCATCGCAAAGGAAGGTGGAAAGTGGTGTAATTTGTTTTTGAAATTCCTAGTAAGTAGAGTTAAAAAGTGCGGAAATATTTTGAATATCCCTCATATAATATAAAACCACACGTTCATATTTTTTTATTACTGCTACTATAGAGACTTTCACTTACTGAAATCTATAATATGTTTTCTTACTTATGTGTTCTGTCAAAAGGGTTTTATTATTAGTGCCAGTTTCTTTTTGAAGAAATGTAATACATGGGTGACATGGAAAAAAATGTCAGACATACTTTCTAAATCCATAAGAAGTGTTACTACTTGACAAGAAATTGCTGGAAAAACATGTTTCATGTCAGTGTCTCTCCTCTATGATCTCCTCTATTCGGACCACAAGGCTCTCCATCAGGTCATATGTCACAAGTGCGCACTGTAGAACCTACCGAAAACAACCTCTGTCATTTCTTTTGTTTTTAGGCTCAAACACTGTTGAATATTTACTTTACTACATTAAAGTCAACCTGTAGGTCAAGATAGACATTTTTACCACTTGTAGTTCATGGTTTTGGTAATATTTCACATAATTTATCATTAGATGACATTCTTTACTATCATTTTTTAATAACTTTTGCCTCTAAAATGCCTTCAATATTTTGATTACATCACCATACACCAGCAAAAAATATTAACCTTTACTATCATGTTCTACCCCTCTCACATCTCTCCTCAAGTGAGAGTGCTCAGCTAGTTTTGAGACCCTCCCATTTAGAAATGTCTCTGTCACGGTACAGAAGAAAAGTTAGATATGATTTCCTGATTGCTATCAAATTTACCTTGTCTTGTGCTTCTGGTGGCATTCCACCGAACATTTCATTTTTCACAATCATATGTTGGATTGACTTCTTCTCTGAAGCTTCTTTAAATTCTGAAGGGACAAAAAAGTTTACTGAAAACAATCTTTTTTTGTTACTATGAAAACTTTGGAACAGATAAAAACAGATAAAAACAAACTTAAGTACATATGTATGAGAATAAAGAACACTAGCAGCATTAAAAAAGAACAACAGAGCTGTATCATATTGATCAAAATGATCAATAAAAGTAAAAACAACTTTCTTACCTTTTGCCTTGATCTTTTTTTCTTCATGAAGTCTCTTTAGCTCTGTTCCATAGTATGATTTGGACATGCTCAGACACACACGTAGTATTTTTATGTAGCTCTCTGCAATGTCACAAAGGTCTGTCCATATTGCTGTCTGAAAACAGCAAGATTAATCAGTAGATTAACAGAACCTGACTTGTTCAATGTAGGTCTCTATTGATTTATTTTTGTAAAGAAGTCTTACAGATTTCTTTTGATCTTTGAGTAGTAGATATCTCAGAAGATTTAGGGACTCCATGACCCTACAAGACAGAAAAAGGGGAAACTATATTGAAAAACAGGGTCGATATAATTTCAATTTCCAAAGTTCATTTACTTTATAACATTTTTTTTCTATGTCTTTTACAGCAAATTGGTTATTAGGGCTAATTAGTGGTTCTGACCTGGCAGTTTTAAATCAGTTTATGTTGCCCAGCACAGGTAGAAGGTTTAAGTAATCAGAGACAGATTATCTAGAGCTGAGCATGTCAGTCACTCAAGTTGATGTTATTTAGGAATGACACCAGATCTGCCCTTAAGCATGGACCTGCCTGCCATATGCTCTGTATTGCAGGATCAAGGCTATTTTACTAGACTACACTCATCAATAAATGATTATCAGTGTGGCATGATATCGTGTTAATGAAACATTGTCTCAAAACAGGAGCAGGTGGCATACACGCAGTGCGTGTTCAAGCTTAGGTTACAATTTATGTCGTCTAGATTGTTTTGCAGATGAGAATATCCATTCTGGTAATTCATGTCAACAGCACTGCCAAGCTTGTACTCCTGAGCATTTGACAGTTCTAAAATTGCGCTATAACTCGCAGTAGCTTGATAAATGGGATATTTGTATAATACGTGAAGATACAACACATACACTAACTACAAATCCAGTTCATTAAATCATACAGCTGGTTATTTGCTTAACACAGTACAATCCTTATACAATACCTGAATTTCACATGTGAATAAATCACGTTTTGCACACATACAAAACATTTGAAAAAAACATTTTCCCTTTTCACATGACATTCACATTCACCTGTGTTCACTTGTAAACACATCTTTTCAGACACTTCACATGTGAAATGTGTGAGGAAGCCAAGACTGAAGCCAAGAATGATACCTGTCTAAACTTAATTTATTGACTTTTTACAGTGCCACTAATTTACATCTTAAAGAATGACTACATGTTAATACCAAATAAACCTATTTTATTATATAAAACCTATGTATTATAAAAAAGTCTCTAGCTGTATTAGATATTACAAAAATATGTGAATCACATAAACTGTGAAACAATTATTACCCAAACCAGTAAACACTTTCAGTGTATTAAAGACATGGTTTTTTTTTGTTTTAGTTAAATCACAAGAACTTTTAAAAACAGATGTCAACTTTCTCACCTGTCCATCCCATGAAGCAAGTCAGTCTCTGGGCCTTGAGGTAGACTTACAGTGTCCCGAAGAAGGGATATCAATAATGTCCCTTCAAACCAACCATCCCTGTCCTCTGACTACAGAAACAATTTCAATATCTGAGAAACAGCAGAAATGATTCTTCGTCTGCTACAAGTGTTTTCAGCAACAGTAAACAATAAAGATACTGATACTGAAATTTAAAACTGTAAAGATACTGATCAAACTATTTGGTGACCTATATTTGATAAGGTCTTACAGTAGTTGTTATTTTAGACAAAAAGAGCCCAATAAAACCAATAACACCAATAATTATGCATTATTTTTATTCATATATTAAACAACAGGATTCAACAAAGGGAACCTCTGCTTTAAGTAAGTGCTATGACCCCCTTGAGCTGCAATGACTTCAACCAAACATTTACTCCTTCTGATGATCATTTTCACACATTGACTTGTCCGTTGTGACAAAAGAATGTGAATCTCTAGATTTATGCTATATCTGTATAGCAGATAATTAGAGTCAATAAGTTTTAATCAACTAGACAATTAAGTATGAATATGGGTGACCTTTCTTTTTTAAGGAAACAGAGTTTTCACCATCACAGTCTGATATTCACTACATGTTTGTGAGAACATGCCATGCCTTGTTGAAAAGAGATTTCTGAGGATCTTCAGCAGGCAGGAATTTATTACAAAAAGAGTTTGGACTTCACCAATCCACTGTTAATCAGATATTGTGCATTTGGAGAAAGTTCAGATTTTTTCACACTCTCCCCAGGTGTGCTTGTCCAATACTAACCCTCCAAAAGCAAGACGTATAATTCCTGGAGCTGACAAACCCAAGGGTACCAACTAAAGTGCATTTTTACCTATGTGTTGTATGTTTTTTTGAAAAATATAAAGGGGTCAAACTCTATAGTGCCACTATAGTGCAGGACCAAAAATGACTAATCTAAATAATCTAAAAAAGTTGTAAATTAAAATTAAGTAATTTGTTTCTGGTGAATAACCTAATTTTTACAGTTCAGGTTTTAAGTTGTATTTCTAATTCTAAAGCATCTAAAATATTGTTTGCCCAACCTTGCCTGAAAGTTCCACTTGATTCTTGATGTTTTTAAGAATGATACTTTCCACTCCTGCATGTTGACTTGTTCTCATGATGCGTCTGAGAAAGTACAAAAAGCAAGACCATGAAACAATCGTATAGAACGAAATAGTAAATATGTTACTTTGATTTAACATTTTGCTAAAACTGAATATCTGTACAGAAAGTACATGCCTAAAAAATTTATGCTTGGATTCTCCATTGAGCTTCTCTATGACCAGCTGGAACACTACAAGAGCTTTAACTCTCTGTAAAGGCAAGAAGGGATTTGTTGCAATATTACAATAATACAACCAACCTGTGTGCTGACATGTTTAATTTATGAATTAATGTATTAATTCACCACACTCACCAAATGCTGGAAAGGACACTCAATCATAATTTTAACCAAAATCTGTGCCAGAACATAACCATATGTTACTTTCATAAAGTTTTAAAGCTCTGGAAACAATATTTTAGCTCAAAAATAGACAATCCTGTGCAATCATTTATAAATGATCATTCAAAAACTCTCGTATAATTCATGCTCTTTATTGAAAAGGGTTATGTCTCTTACCTGGGGAGCACTGTAAAAGGCCCTCAGCTCCAATATCTGCATGGGAAGGCTGCTGTCCTGAATTCTCTCCAAGCTTTTGACATACAAGTCCTTTAGAGACAGAAACAATCACAGCTTAAACAAGTATTAGATTCATTAGAATTATTCAGATTTTTCTAGGGGTTGTGTGTGTGGTGTGGTGTGGTGTGTGTGTGTGTTTTGTATATTTTCAGTATAAAAGATGAGTTAAAATGATTAGTGGTGCAAAAACGTGACCCCGTACCAATCCTTTCAATATCCATGATTCATCTTTTCTGCAAGAAGGAAAATACAAAATCAAGTTACAAACTTCTAAGGCTGGTGGCCATCATTATGCCACATAGACTTTTTATTACTGACATACCTGCTCAACAAAATATTGATGTATTCCATGTTACACTGCAGGACAAAAACAGGGCTGAAAACAAAATTGCAATATGAAACACAATATCATGACAACCAGGCATGTAGCTCATTAATTAATTTGTGCATAGATGTAATTTTCATTACAAACTTCACTAGACACACGTGCAAGATCTTTCATGAGCTCTGCTATCTGGAAGGTCCAATGTCGCATATATTAAAGGGGCACCTAAACGTCGTGCATGAACACACCACACAGTGTGAACTTCTTTCTCTGCATTTAACCCATTCACCAAGTGAAGCATTGGGCAGCCACCAACTTGGTGCCTGGGGGAACAGAACCTTCCTCAAGGGTATCTCACTGGTGTCACTAGTGGCCCAGGGATTTGAACCCACAACTTTCTTAGCACAGGGCCAACTCTCTAACCACTAGGCCACCATCTGCCCCACATAAGCATAGACATATACTTATAGTAGTAGATTTCTGTACTTTCTTCAGCAATGAGTAAAGCCTTGAGATCTTTATGTAACCTACCTAAAGACTGCAGGGAACACTTCCATGGCGATGAGCTGGACAAAGAGCAAGTAAGCCAGACAAGCTCTTGATTCAGTTGGGTGGCTGTTGTCTCGCTTCGTAGTGGCCATATTTTGTTTCCCTTTCAAAGGATAGTAGAATAGTAGTTTGGGCAGAGGCTCCTGAATAGCTGACAGAATGGCCTTAAAGGAGAAGAAAAAAGATAGAGTTTACATTTTTCAGAGCTACAGTGCTTTTTATTGTGGAAAAGAGATGTGCATATGCTCACCATTATCTCTGTGGCAAAGTTCCAGAGGGGAGAGTTTTGTGTAGCGTCAGCCTCTCTGTCAAGCTGAGCTTCAAGTAGAGGTTCTCTTAGACTTTCCATGCAGCTATAAGCAAATTGCATGCAAGTTTTTAATCAAACTTTGCAAGAAGAAAATTTGTACTTTCCCTCATTCAGAATTAACAAGTGTGTTTAGTGTTAAAAAACCTACAATTTGAGAAGCACAGTCTTCAGTCTTCCATCATATCTGGTTGTGACTGGACTCTTAGTGTCTTCACTTTTGATTTCCTGTACAAATGGCTGCACAAAGGTCAGTAGTGCAGTGCAGCAGCGACAGAGCCCGTGTTTGTCTTCCTGTTCCTGTTTGCGTGAATATGGCACAGGTAACTTAGAAATCTGTTTCTGCAGAGCATCCACAACGAGGCCCAATGAGGGAGCTTTTGAATCACCCAGCCGTGTCAGCACTGTAGGTGGAAGAGTTTGATACACTTCAGTAGACAGCAGGGGGAGCCACATTCTTATGGGGTGCCGTTTGTAAAAACAGCTTCACAAATTTAGAGATGTCATTTTTTCATCATTTAGCACAATGTTCACAAAATTTTCACACATTTAAAGCTAAATGTATTTTTAAAAACAGTGTTTCATTTTGGTACTTTTTCTTGCTGCATAAATGTTAAATGTTAAATTTTAATGTTAAATCTAAATCTAAACGATAAATCTAAATCTAAATGTTAAATCTATATCTAAATTTTGCACTTTTACAAAGTGGGGATATATGCTAATTGGCCATGCCCCATGATTACAATTGGCTGTTACTTAGCAGGGGGCTGGACTGCATGCTGTGATATTCCCTCACCAACATGGAGGATTTGCCTTAAATGATCTTAAATCTAAATGTTAAATATGAAAAATATATCTTGCACTCTAACTGTGAAACTTCACAGCTAGATAGGGCTTGGTGACACCTTTTCACCGACCCCTCATTTGCCAAAATAGCCCCCGGCAATCCGGAGTTATTATCCGAAAACCGTTCACCTCGCCTGGGTGTAAAAGTGCAACATTTAGATTTACATTTAGATTTAACATTTACATTTAGATTTAACATGTAACATTTACAAATGTACCAAAATGTAACAATAAATGTGTGAAAATTGCGCTAAATAATAAAAAAATGACACCTCTAAATTTGTGAAGCTGTTTTTACAAACGGCCCCCCATAAAAAAGCAATAGGTTGTATGTATTTAGAAAGGGGCAATGCGATGAGAGAAGGAATGAGCTATAATTCTTTAAAATGTAAAAGCTATAATTTCAGGATATCTCTAAAGGCATTGAACTGAACACTTCTAAGGACAAAAAGTTAGTATGCCTCCATCCATACTTCAGCCCTCGTCTTTGGCTCTGTGGAAGCAGCTGAAAAACGTCCAGCTTCTATTTCCCAGAAACAGAGCCTGGAAGATGGAAAATAACAAACAGAATTTAGAGTGAGGGCAGGAAGTCTCTCAGTTTCTCACGGCTCCAACAGCGTCCCAGGCCCCGCCGCTGCTCTGCTGCAGTCAACATTGATTGGCTGATTAAGCACAAATTGATTAGCGGGCACTCATTAGCATCCCATTAGCCATGACCTATACCTACCAAGACGCACTGCGCTCCAACTCAAATGGATTAACAAGCACAACAATTCTGCCAGAGACAGGAAATCTGTGAACACTTGTCCAAAAGCCAGAAATCAATGGAATTCACATTATTTACCCCCAGTGGACTCACAGCACACTTTCAGGTAGTGGCCGAAACCTCCTATTTTCATATTTGCATTTAATTACATTAACAATTGGATTCCTGACCCCAATGCCCTTGCAGCAAATGCTATACACTGATTCCACACCCACTCCGCTTTGTTGGCTCTTTTATATCTTTCCTACCAGCGAAGATTTATTCCAAGATAAAATTAATTTAAACTTCAGTAAACCTCCTTTTAAGGAATCATTATTCCCCAAGTTATCTTTTCTCAGATTATACCTTGATGCATTTCTTAAAACACTATCATGGACTGTACAAATACTTCTGACATCATGTATATCACTGCTATCGTATCAAAATCATGTTACTCATTTTTCCCACAAATGCATCTTTCATGATTATACATTTTGAAAACATCAACTTGTAACCAATGGTCCAGTGGAAATGATCTAACATTGCTTGAAAAAAGGGCCATTGGAGTATTTGTATTTTAGCTCCTGTCTATGGTTCTTATCCATGGCCTTCGGGAGTTTTTTTAAATTTTGAGTCTTGGTTCGTCTCCGTGGTTCTTCCCCATGAGTTTTTCATTTTTGATTCGTGGTTCTTCTCTGTGGTTCTTGATCTGGATTTCCAGAAAGCTGCTTTATATGTAGGACAATATGTAAAATGCACGTTTCAGATCAATTTCAATTGAACAGAATTGACTTGTTATTGGCTGGTAAATGGCCATGTTTGTAGAGGTAAATAAGTGTCACAGTAGTGACAGAGGTCCAACTTGACCAGCAGCTCAATATCCAGGGTCAGATGCCATGCACCTTCAGTATGACATTGCAGGATTGTTTTTTCTTATCACTTATCGTCTTTTGCCACTAGAAGAAGACCTGTTTGTACAATAATTCAGCCTCTCTCTGAATGCTATAACATTAAAAATGATCTGGATTGCATTCTGTTGCATTTTCTCTTTGTGGAAGCAATTAGATATTGATTGACTGATGACCTTGGCTGCCCTCTTTGTTCCTGCATCTGTCCTGAATGTTCTGGGATGAAATTCTGAGCAGTAGAAATTGACTGTTGATAAGACGAACATTCCTCCATTGACAGCCTATGTTTCTTTAAATGGAACAGGGATTAGAAAGCAATCTAATTTGAATGTATCTAATAAAAGCAAATCATTTGGAGAACAAAGAGCTGGAGCTGATATTTTCCTTCACTGCTGGAGTGAATATTCTAATATAGGTAAGTTCAACAGTTCAGTCAATCTCATTCTTTATTATCATCTGGGATAAGCCTTTTAAATAACACCCTACATCCTACAAGATTATTTGTGGACCCTGAAGTTATTTCTAAGATGGTCATGTGCTTCTTTGTTTTAGGATACCATGGTAAATAAAATCTTCATATTTAGGGCATGTGTGATGGGAGCATATAGCAGTGAAATAATCTAAGAAGAAATATTGCAAAATTGTGTTTTGAAAATATCTGAATCACACGTATCATTTAGGATTAGTTGATAATGAAGCATTTGTGTTGGTCATTCTAGATGTAGTTTTTTAGCATTGTAGATGTTTTTGCGTGGTGAATTAATATTCATCTAGAACTGACATTGATGTGTAATCCCCACCCACCACCCCCACCAAACACACTCAAACTAGCACCACAAATGCTACCACACCACTTACATGTCAATGCTGTCCATCAACAAAAGGTCTGGTCCTGTGGTCTGAAACTGATCTATGAAGAATGAGGTTAGAGCACTCCAGACAAATTGTGCACTGACTACTGTCTGTAATTTTACACCTATATAATGGCCTTATAGGGCAAATGGATGTCACGATAGTGGTCAAGAGTTCTTTAGTAAAAGTAGAGATTTTAAAAATAAATAAATAAATGTGAAACCATATAAAACCATGACAACTCAAAAACATTAGAACGCTTAAAGCCTGTGCTTATTCCTTTTCATAATCATTTTCTATTATCTATAATCTTCTATAATATTTACAGTTGAAATAATTTTTTAATTCTTTTTTTCTGGCATTTTATTCTGTACGATTTGAGTTGGGTGAGACTAAACTTGGTGTACATGACACCAAACCAGCCAAAGAAGCCATCAGAGTTAGCGAAATGTTTACATCAGCCACAAGAACAGGAGTCAAGCTGACTACGTGGAAGCTCTGCTGGACGTCCTTTTCAGAGATACAACAATCAGCCACAACATTAAAATCACCTACAGGTGAAGGTACAGTGACACCAGTCAAGCAGTGCTAAGCAAGAGCTAAAACACCTGGGGAACTTTTTAATCACACAACATTGTTCCCATATGCGTGGAAAGCAAAAAAAAATAAAAATGTATTTCTGTAAATAAATATCCATACGAATGAAACAGCAGACATCCACTTTGGTTAGAAGTTTTAGATGTACGTTAATATTAACAATGATATGTCTGCTTTTTTTGCTTAGAAAAAGGTCCAAGGTCTTGAATTTGACTCCTGCTCCTGTGCAGGCCTGGTCTTGTTGAATAAAGCAGCAGTCTTAAAGTTACATCTCGAGAGTTGGTACCAACTTGGAGCCAACTTGTGTTGGCTCCCTCTCTGGGCTCTAAAATGAATGCTTGTCTATAGGCAAAATGTAAACATACTCCTAAACGTGCCTGATGTGCTGGTGTGTATGGCAATCATCAGTACTGATTGTGTGGGCTGTGGAAAAAGATTTGATGTGATCCCTGTAAAAAAATATATTTAATAAACCTGATTTAGACTATCCATTGTTTTGGAAGATTGATGCGGCAATGAAGCTTTGTGGTCTCCAGTGATGTGTATATGAAGTAAGATGTCTGAAATAATACTAAGGTCACACACTGTAAGTGACTTAGCGACCTCTATCTGTCATGAGTATGAACAGGCCTTTTGACCTTTTTCTGGCAAAAGTTTCCTTTGTTCTTCTCCCTGATCTCATGGCTGTCTGGGAGAACCTACTGAGCTATTAAGAAGCTCTCTTTTTTATTTCCTTTCAGACAGATGAAACTTAATCTATGTGACACACTGAGAGAGCTGGATGAAAAACCTCTAGTGAAAGAGTCATATTCCCAGTGTTTGCTGTTCAGCCAGGTCTAATTCAGGAATCAAATGGTGTTTTCCCACATCGATCTGAATAATTTCATTTGCTATAATGTAGCCCATGTAACTAATCTTAACCAAGAATTTCCCAGAATGAGCCCTGAAGGCTGGTCACTCTTTTTTCCACCCTCTTCTTAGCTAATAAGTGATCGTGAAAAACAGGTCTGGAAAGTGTACCGGTGCTCCTAAAAGCTTCATGAATATGGCTCTTGACTAACAATCTGACTCACACCAGTCCTACTCTGTCTGAAGTCTTTCTGACTCGTGTGCGCTCAACTTTAGTTCATGAGAAAGTTGCCGCCATCTGTGATGAGCTGTTAAAAATTCTACTTCACTCAGTCCAAGAGCCTCAGAGAGCATCTGATGCATAGTGGGTTTTTTGTCACTAGCTCTAGCGGTTGGTGATTCAACGCGCCAAGAGGATGAGCTCCATAATTTCAGACTAAAGCGTGAATCTCGGCTCCCGGCACAGATCAGATGACACATCGCTGAAAGCTGCCGTCTCCGTGCCAGAGACATTCGGAGACAGAGTGAATAAATTATCCTAAGAGCAGATCGAGCTTTGTTAAGAGTCCACCAAAATCCTTACTACAGCAGACCTTTACCCCCATGAAATCTGGCAAGACTATCCATGTATTCTTGTGTGAGAGAGAGTGTACGTGTGTAAATCCTCTAGAATGTGCATCTACAATTTGTTTTTAGGTTTAGGTTTCGTGAGTGCATGGGTTAATCACAGTGCAGCTGTGAAGCAGACGGGCCAGCTGAAGCCCCTCTCAGCATAATCTAAAGACTGCCCTCTCAGACACCTGCAGGTATACGGATCTTGGGCTAGATCACAAGCTTTATTGCTCATTTGCTTTATTTCCATGACTATTAAAGTTATAAATGTCCAAATCTGTCAAACAATGAAACTACACACATCTTCTAAATATACACAGACAACTGAAGCTTGTAATAGACATAGCATGTCTTGTCTTTGAACGTTTTTAATTGTAACATTACATTTGACCTTAATGTAGCAGTAGCGGTTTTACAGTGACTCTATTAGTAAAGATCCCTGGTACAGCTATCATCGCTGTTTTCCTTTTCTAACAACTGACTATAACCTTCTTCCACTCTTAGGCCCTCTTTAAAATGTATCCTGGTTGACTGATTAAAAAGTTCCTGGCTGAGGTGATCTGGGACACACATGACCACATAACACCGTGTAAACACTGATGTGTCCCTAAATCATTACACAGAAGATAAGCCACGTGATAGAGCGCCAGCACTGGAAAAAATGGAGAGAATTGTGAAATAAAACTATATTGACCTTGGTGAGTCTGGAAGGGACAGGATAACTTGTCAATTTCTTGACGAGTTGGATGAGGTGTAGTGTGAGCCGCCATCATTTTACCCTGCGAAAGGAGATGAGTTAGATTCTGCTGACAGTGATATGTCCAGCTGTACAGCTGTTTAACTTAAGGTATGGAGGTTTAGTGTTTTCAGCAAAACTATGGACTCGCAGTCTTGTAGTATGGAGTAAATGTGAGAATTTGACTGCTGTTAACAGCTGGACACCCTGAAGATGCATGGCAGACACAGGCTTAAAGGGGGTGTGTCTCAGCTGTTCACTTTTGATTAGACAATCCAAGATGCGTTTTAAAACCACATGTAAACAGGGCCATATTTTTACACACGCATAAGGCCTAGAGGGATTTTCGCATCCATTATAAATCTAAATGTAGTGGGTTCATTCTACTGTCAATTTCCAATTATGTTGGTAAGTAATCTAACATGTAGGGCACTCTGTCCAGTTCCTGAGGACCTAAATGCATCTGAAAAATAAGCTGATTTTATCTAAGGGTTGCACAACTACTAATTTAAGTAGACAACATGTTATTTTTTACACAAGTGTTCTTGTGTTCTAGGGGTCCGGGAATGTTAATGTTACTGGGTTCTAGCAGCAGGTACATATGGACCTGTGAGAACTGTATTGCAGGAGAGTCTTTGTTTCAATTCATCCAAGTCTCACCACACATTTCAGAATCTTTCCTTTCCCAGGTAATGGGAAAGGCTTATGGCTAATGCTGAAACAAACTAGGCCTCAGGAAGGAGGTAGTAGGCTATGGTGAATAGGTAGCCCACAACTATGTCTAAGAAAAGCAAAGATGAAGTTGGACTATGGATGTGCAGAGGCAAATATAAGCTATTATAATATCAAGACAATGGTTTAAGGCTAAGCTAAGGCTAATGGCTAATGTAAACGTAAACAACGCTTAATATTTATGCGTGTGTCATGATACTTTTTAAGCATGACTGTTTCTGTTATGGTCAGTATCAGACAATATACGAGCTCTTTCACAGAAAACAAATCACATTTCACCATTTTAAAAATGCATCATCGTCTTAACAATATTTCTCCCTATCTGACTGGCCTCCAGTAACTATGCACATGGCTGGACAAAAAATGACATTATTAACCAGTACTAGATTTCTTTTTCAGTTTTATTTTTGTTCGTAGCAAAAAATCTGGTTTTGGTTTACATTTCTTAAACCAGCCTTTAGCCCTGGCCACATGTATCATGTACATAGGCTCTATCAGTATCTCTCCAAATGGTACTCAGGAACCCCCAGATGGTCCACACTTTTGCTCCAACCCACAAAGCACTGGGATATAAGGCAAATGTGGCCTGTCTAGCAGTGCCTGAGGATTGGCTTGGAAACCACTGGGTTATTTGACCGAAGATCACATTTGAAAACTCAATTTATTGCCTAAACGCTCCTACATGTGATTTTATTGAGTTGGGGAACTGAAAATTTGATTTTTGATTCAGATCAGGCTTTACTGTGTTTTATATATGATGCTGGATGAGTCACATGTGGAATACATGGCCCTTCAACCATAATAAAATCGATCATGTTTTTCTTTGTGCATATAACTGTGGTCCACTTAGAGTTGACGGTACATGACATTACTGTGCATGCAGGGCCTTTCAGGGTGGAGGTGTGCTCGCACTAATGACATATATGAGTCAATTACAAACACAAACATGAAGCATCAAATGCAGAAATAAAGATCTGAACAAAATAAACAAACCTATTAATACAGCTTGTAATGTGAACATAGCCTTAGGAGAAGAAAATCTGATTTGTACCTCTTTAGCTCTGTAATGTGAACGTAGCCTTAGGTGTGTGTTGAGGCTCAAGAGTGCTGTTGTGCAGTGCTAGCGGAGAGGTGCTGGGAACAGATGGAACGTGGATGCGGCCTGTGCCTGAACATGGTGCCGATGCGCACACCTCCTACATACTCCCGGGCCGCTTAGAGTGGACAGCTTCCAGAACATTTCTGGCACTGAGGAGGATCTAGTCACCATCTGTCTCCCAGGACGACCTCCTAACACAGGTCCACTCGTCACCCCTCCTGCCACCCTTGCGCACCGGTGTGAGAGACTGAGGCTGTGTCACAGAGCGGCACAAGAGGCGCCAGTGCATAACAGCTGGCAGCGGGCATCAAGATGAGACAATTCTATTTGTATTCTCAGTGAGCACCACCTGCTGAGTCTCGGAAAACAGATGACTGAACATTATTGTTAAGAAAAGACTTCTCAGCCAAAATCTTTGAATCAATAATAATCCGTCTAAGAAAAATGCACAATAGCAGTCTGTTCTCTGTAGCCAGACTCCTTGTCAATTTTGCTAGAAACATCAACCACAAAGGGTAAAGGGGCATTTGGCTCACGCTCTTGTCCAGAGCAGCTCCCTAGTTACAGGGACAGTCCCCCTGGAGCAACTGAGAGTTAAGTGTGTTGCTCAAGGACACAATGGTAAAACGTGGGGGTTCGAATCTGCAATTTTGTGGTCATTGAGTTCATATTCAAGTCTATTACCTACTAGGCTACTATAACTAGGTGAAGTTTGTAGGCATACAAGTACTGACCATCTGTTGATCTGCCCCCCCTCTGCTTTGTCCATTGGTGGACAGGGATGACCAATATTATCTGGATGGTGGACCAATAATAGTGGCATTTTAAGGTATTGTGAGTGTGTAACAGGCACAATGTTGTCACTAATAAACTGCATCATTTGATTTGTACCTTAACAAGAACAGGCAACATTCTCAACCTATTTATTTTACCAATATCCACTTAGTTGTGACATTATTTAGAAATGTTGTTTTAGTCAAACCCCCTTGGGATGTCCCTCTACCTAGAGGCCCTGGGTTGTGTGAGCGCCACAATTCCCCAGCTGGGGTGTTCCCATCTTAAACTTTATTTAGTAGTTTAGAGTACTTTTCAGACAGATAGCAGAATTAAACAGTAATGAAGTTCATGATTGTCTTCTATTACTGCTAAAGAAAAGGTTTAAAGAGTCTTAAAATCATCTGAGGCAGTGAAAGTTTAAAGTGATAAATACAAACAGTAAGGCAGAATTCTGATTAAAAGAAATAAGTTTTCAAGTGTTTCCATAAAGTATGTAGCAATCTTGTCTGTCTAGTAAGAGGTAAAACTGAGCTGCAGAGTTTAGAAGTAAAATAAGAGAATTTAGGGGTAACAGAACCAGGCCTCTCCTCTTTTTCTGTCATTTATAAAGAGTCATTTCTGTCTTTTATACATTTTCAGAAGGCCAGTATCTGCAGATCAAAGATCATGTGTTGGAACACAAACAGATGCTTCAAGGACATTTAGAGCTTTAAAAGGAAGCAATGTTTTAAGATCCATTCTGATGTATTCTGGTAAAACAGGCGTTTCTTTCAGGAAGGGGTGATGCGAACCCTCTTTCTTGTTTTGATTTGGATCCACAATGTACCATTTTCTCAGTCAAGAGAACATTACAATTATCATTTCTGCTGGAACTAAAGTGCATGTACAATGCTCTCTGCACAGCTCTGGGATTGAAAAGACCCAGCTTTAACAATATTTCCCAACATACTTCTCTTCTTTAGGGAGTGCATGTGTAATAAAATAGAGCTTCAAATCTAAAATTACACCTAGGTTTCAAACTTTAGTCACAGTGTATATAGCAAAATCTATTTTTATATGATTGTTTGTATTTATTAGAAGGTACTGAGACTGTGAGCTTGATCTCTAACAATGCCATTGTCACCCATCCATGAAAGTCCAAGAAAGCATAACTGGCCTTGTTCTCTTGGGTATTCTCGAAACCCACACTACCCGCACCCAAAAAAAGAAAGAATAAAAGCATCAAAAATTGCTCTGGAGTCAGAGCATCTGTATTTCTGAATCATCCCTAGAAACTGTTCCTGACCAAAGCTTTCTAGGTTACCAGTCCTTGGTCAGGAGAGA
This sequence comes from Bryconaethiops microstoma, assembly GCA_037577275.1. NCBI lineage: Eukaryota > Metazoa > Chordata > Actinopteri > Characiformes > Alestidae > Bryconaethiops > Bryconaethiops microstoma. Next base: position 11,197,167 of record JBBJLS010000109.1, read on the forward strand.
TAAAAAAGGAATAACGTTTTCCACAGAAGCTTTGAAATAACGAATCGTGCTCATTTTTAAGACACAACTCATACAGCTTTCATTGCTTTTGAAGCTTCTTACTCTACATCTTTTGCAGTTTTAGACAGGCAAGAGGATGGATGAGGGGAGGGCGAGGCACCGTGAGTTGATTTCAATCTTAAGCATGGGTCACGAACGATAATTAGGCGTTCAGAGGGGAGTGTGTGGGAAGAGCCGGAGAGGGGCAGCTAATGAGGCCGTGGACCAGGGATGGGTGAGCAGTTGCCTCAGCGGGGTGCTTCGCACACATGTAGGGAGAGAGAATACATGGCAATAATAAGGTACACTGTGCAAACACACAGCTGAGTGCTAAAGTGAGGAATCCAGTGAAGAAAGCACAGTAAGAGAAATCAAGGTGATTTAATGACAAAACATTTCACAAAGACTACTGCTGTACACCGTTGGAGTACTAGTTCACACAATTTTCACCTTGTCCTAAATGTGTTATATCAGCCTAGACATATTTGGAGTTTGCTTCTTTACATGAAGCCATGTGGCAAATGGAACTAACAAATTACTGAAATCAATGAGCAATGCCCAAATCATTACAAACCAGACTTAAACTGTGTGACATTGTGTTTTACGTTTTTTTCCTGAAGTACATTTAATTTGTAGAATGTTATCAAACTTTCTTTCATCCCACATAAATCAACAGGACATTTTTGTTAATATGCCTTCAAGAATGGTATTGCATTCTGCACCTCACTCAAAAAAGTTGGCTGGGCAGAAGCACTTCAGTATGTGTGGCTGAGGATCAAATGCTGAAGGCAGGAATCTGAATGTGATGGTTTGTGATAACACAAAGGATTCAAACTAGGTGATATTTGATTATGGCCAAAATATCAATTTGGGAATGGAAATGCCATTTTATTTTTTGATTACCTCGAGTTCAAGGCTTCACAGAAGTAGTCGATTTGAAACTGAAAGTAAAAGTAAAGAATATGTCACTTGCATGCCTAGTCATAGCTTCAGATATCTGTATTTAAACTAAAACTGACATCAAATGCGAATATGGCACCAAGCTAACCCCTAGCTAATGTGGTGCCATGATAGCACCAGAGCACTATAATAGCAGAAAACAAAGCTTGACTGAAGCAGTAGGTTTCTACATTAAACACTGTTATGTCAAGTTTCCACATGTAACATAGTCAAAGAGGGCATGTTTGGAGTCCAAATGTTGCTTCTTTAATTTAGAATTGCACCTGCACAGCTAACATTCCTAACAAACTCTAGAACTCAAGACACAATCAACCCAAATCATTTCTGTAAAGATACATCATCAAAACCTCTTTCAGATTGCTCAAACCACATCTAGATCTTCACTAAGACCCTAAAAACTAATGGATGTGGTTTAAGTACCCTAGTTTACAACTGCATGTAACAGTAAAGTTGTTAATTTATATAGCTCACAGCTCAAACTGTGTCCTAAACCATATCCACAAGTCTGTGCCGCTTTAATGATGAGCTGGATCAGGTTTGAGCAAGTTGAGACAAGGTTTGGTTACATATTTTTTCATGCAAATAGTTAAGCCTAAGTGAGTTCTAGTGTTTAGTAGCAATGTAGCGGCAACATTTATTTAGCTGAACCATGTCTATAAGTAATACCAAACAGGTTTGCTTGAGTGATTACCGGGCACTGTATAGTGCACCCCTTTCTATAAATGTGTTGGGAGATAAGGAAAACCTTTACTTCAATTAAATATTCTAGGCACAGGGTTAAGAAAAAGGCTTACACATTCATTTTGCAATGTAATGCGTTTCCATGTGTTGCATTTGATTTGGGGAGCTGGCCTGAAGGTGGTTGCTAGTACAGGTCCCGCAGTAGCGCTGCATCGCATAACAGTAGCTCTCCCTGCTGTAACACACCTGCCTCAGGTCTATAGCTACTGTGCCAGGTGGATGTGAGTTGACTCCTGAATCAAAAGCAGGGAAAGCTCTAAACTGTGCAGGAGGTACTGATCTAGGCGGACACTGACATTAATTTGCACTGCACAGGTAATCAAGCCGTTTCGTATTCGTTAATAACACTAAAATCATGCAGTGTGTGGTTTCTATTTCAGTGACCCTGCACACAAATGCCGTGTCTTACAGCGTGCTAGGCCCGTGTTATTGAACACAAGGACACTGGCAGTACAAATGACTTGTTGCAATGGTACTGCCATCTGTCAAGCGCAGAAAACACAGTTAAATCCATCTTCAAAGTGAAGCAGCGAGTGACCTGTACAGAGACATCGCGAGCTGTTTTGTTCCCGTGCAGAAGCAGATGCTATGGTGACTGCTCTGAGGAGGGGGTGAGGGCACTAGCTCTTGAGTCACGCTTCCAGCCAGAGCAGCAGGCAGACTCCAGAACCGCACTGCAAGAAAGAGGCGTCAGAGAAGAGTGTTTATTCTCTCCCCTTTGAGTTTGTCAGCGCAAGACTCCATGCGTCACCTTGTGTAGGATCTGAAGTGAAGCCAGTGCTAACTTTGAGACACATCACAAAACCAGTTCCAGTGGGTCGAATGGCCTGCATTAAAACTAGCTCAGAACCAACACTGGGACATTAAGGAAAATGCTGCATACACGAAATAAGTAAATTGCCATCTACTTTATAACACCCACAAACTTTCAAAGTAAGATACCAGAAAGGGTGCTTTGAAGCCTCAGCAGGCAGTCATGGCCTGTCCTTTTCTGCCATAGAGCTGCACCTTATTACTTTGTTTCACGAAAAATTTGTTGTTTCAGTAATTAGTTTTCTCACAAATAAAACTCTACTCACAAGCTCATTAGACTGTCCCGTATTTCACAAGCTTTTAATGTTTTCCAGTGTGACACATGACGCCTCAAGTGTTGCGCACATTTTAATAGAACCAATCAGTGTGCCATCCAAAGAAATCTGTCTTTGGAATCACTTTTGGTTTTCTAATAGAGATATTTCATTGAAACAAAACACTTTTTTGTAATTGAGATGTGTGTGTGTGTGAAGAATATTTTAAGGTTCAAAGAACCTCTAAACAGTGTAAAGGTTATATACATATTAAAACTGTACATACAAGCCAAGAACCTTTCAGTAACTTTTATTTTAAAGAAATGCTCACATGCCTAATCTACCAGTAACCCTCTGCCTCACTAATGAAGCTAATGAAGATGATCACTCTTTAATTGTACCCCACCAAGGTGAAACTAGAATGTAGAGGGTTCTAATAAAGTGGCCAGTGAGTGTAATTATCATGCAATAGGTAACATAAAGACAGCATTAGAAATTGAGGATTGTGAAATTGAGAATTGTTGTCTCCAGTGATGGTGATAAGAACCAGGAGTCTGGATGTGTACAATGCAAATATAGCACCAGAATAAAATAAGAGACTGCAACTTATTTTTAAATAAGCATCTCTATGTGTTTGACAACCATTCCATGCCAGTGTCTGTTAAATTGCTACACAAGCACCTCATTCTGCTTTATGAGGTACTGATTAGTGATCACCTGAATCAAATCTTATTTAATGAGGAAAAGTATAAAAAACACTTCTGTAATCAAGGCATCTCTTCTTGTAATATGACCAGTTGGATGGCAAAACGCAACTAGAAATACATCAAAGGTAATTATTGCCAATTTGTTTAAGACTGAACAAGAGATTTTTTTTTTAATTATTCAAGTTCTGTAAACACTGCATCATTTCTCTTATTTTGCTGTATTGTCATTTCCTTTAAAATGATGCTTTAAAGAACAAATTTTTTTATGGTAATTAGGAGAAATACTGTTAGCAGTTCTTAAAAACTAACGCAAAGTTGTTCAGTTCAATTCTTGCACCTATAAAAGATAAAACCTGAGAAACATTTTTGCAGTGGTCTCTTTTTTTCCAGAGCTTTAAATGTTATATTTAAATTATTTTAAAACAATGCAAAGATTTTTATTTATGCATTTGAAGAGACTGTGAGTGCTCTGTTTTGTTATTTTACATTTACATGCGAATTTAATTTTGGAAAAAAAAAACATTATATTAAATACTTTCAAAATGTATTCATGTCCATTCCAATCATTTTCAACATTGCAAAGTCAGTTCAGTTGAATTGTCACTTTCAGAACAATGGATTTTAGACAAACAAAATCAGGCAGACATTTGATTTGAATAGCAGGATAAAGCATAACCTTTGACAGCAGGGACCTGCTCAATTGCAGGCAGCAGGCTAGTGGAGGCTCGTCTGGTCTCCAGGCCCTGCTTCCACCAGCTGCCCAGCTTGCAGTGGCCCACTGGGGCTGAGGTGGTCCGGAAACACACAGCCTCAATGGGGGATTTGTCTCTGGCCTGATCAGAAGGGCTGAGCTGAGTACTCCGAGAAGGACTGGTGCGAGGTGACAGGGATACTCCCAGGGGAATCTGGAGCTGATGGGTTGGGGATCCATGTCTCTTGGGGTTAGAATTTATCTGTAGTATGGAGCTCTGGAGAGAAGCTAATGAAGCTGGCTGGCTTTGTTCCCCTTCCTTGACTGAAGCATCTCTCTTGTGGATCTGACCCAGGAGGTCCAGCTTGGTCTCAGTAAGGGCACAGGAAGTCAAAATCTCTGGCTGGTCCACGGCATCCAGGGAATCACAACTGAATACCTCCAATTGCTTCTCTACTACAGGAACAGATAAGGCCCTCTGACCACAAAAAATACAAAGATAAATGTCAAACATAAGAAAGCCAAACAAATAGCTTGGTTTAAAAAAAAAAAACAACAACAACATTCAAAAACAAGCACAGAAAAGGTAGTCTAACATCCCACTCTTGCTTTAAACCTTTCCTAAATGGAAAGTAGTTTGCTGCTACTGTTAATGTACTATATACATTTATTGTGTGTGTGTGTGTGTGTGTGTGTGTGTGTGTGTGTGTGTGTGTGTGTGTGTGTGTGTGTGTGTGTGTGT